>VXAD01003125.1:276586-321147 GCA_013399195.1 Dicrurus megarhynchus
CCGGGCGAGGAGCGGAGCGGCGGCAGCTGCTGCAGCAGCGAGCGCCTGGTGATCAACATCTCGGGGCTGCGCTTCGAGACGCAGCTGCGGACCCTCTCCATCTTCCCCGACACGCTGCTGGGCGACCCCAGCCGCCGGGTGCGCTACTTCGACCCGCTCCGCAACGAGTACTTCTTCGACCGCAACCGGCCCAGCTTCGACGCCATCCTCTACTACTACCAGTCCGGGGGGCGGCTGCGCCGGCCGGTCNCGCCGCTCGGGGACGAGGCGCTGCTGCTGCCGCCGCTGCCGCCGCCGAGCGGGACCCCCCCGCCCCTGCGTCCCGCCGCCGGCTCCGGCCCCTTCTTCACGGACCCCTTCTTCCTCATCGAGACCCTATGCATCATCTGGTTCTCCTTCGAGCTCCTCGTGCGCTTCTTCGCCTGCCCCAGCAAGCCCGAGTTCTCCCGCAACATCATGAACATNCGGGCCGGCCCGGGCCATTGCCATCGTCTCCGTGTTGGTCATCCTCATCTCCATCGTCATCTTCTGCCTGGAGACCCTGCCCGAGTTCCGCCAGGAGCCCAAGGGCCCCCAGCCTGGCTTCGGGGAGGCTGCGCCGCTCGGGGACGAGGCGCTGCTGCTGCCGCCGCTGCCGCCGCCGAGCGGGACCCCCCCGCCCCTGCGTCCCGCCGCCGGCTCCGGCCCCTTCTTCACGGACCCCTTCTTCCTCATCGAGACCCTATGCATCATCTGGTTCTCCTTCGAGCTCCTCGTGCGCTTCTTCGCCTGCCCCAGCAAGCCCGAGTTCTCCCGCAACATCATGAACATCATCGACATCGTGGCCATCATCCCCTACTTCATCACCCTGGGCACCGAGCTGGCCCAGCAGCAGCAGCCGGAGCAACAGCCCGGGAGCAGCAGCAACAATGGGGGCCAGCAGCAAGCCATGTCCCTGGCCATCCTCAGAGTCATCCGCCTGGTCAGAGTCTTCAGGATCTTCAAGCTCTCCAGACACTCCAAGGGGCTGCAGATCTTAGGGAAGACCCTCCAGGCCAGCATGAGGGAGCTGGGCCTCCTCATCTTCTTCCTCTTCATCGGGGTGATCCTGTTCTCCAGCGCTGTCTACTTTGCAGAGACTGATGACCCTGACTCGCTGTTCACCAGCATCCCTGATGCTTTCTGGTGGGCGGTGGTGTCCATGACCACCGTGGGCTATGGGGACATGTATCCCATGACCATTGGTGGCAAGATTGTGGGCTCCTTGTGTGCCATCGCTGGTGTGCTCACCATTGCCCTGCCTGTCCCTGTCATCGTGTCCAACTTCAACTACTTCTACCACCGAGAGACTGACCACGAAGAGCAGTGCCAGTACACCCACGTCACCTGTGGCCAGCAACAATCACCCTTCTCTGAGCCCAAGAAGGGGGAGAGTAATCAGTCCCTCAGCAAATCCGAATTCCTGGAAGCAGAAGACCTGGAGTCCATGAAATATTCCAACTTCATTCCTCCCAATAACCAGGGATATAAAGAGAAGAAAATGCTGACAGAGGTGTGATGGGTTTTGTTGTCCTGGGTCCAGACACGGAGCTGCAAGCTGCTGTTACAGTTGTCTTCCTACAAGCAGCTGGATCTATTCAGCATTTACATGCCAGACTGTGAATTGTGATACCGTAAACAGAATGATTGTGATAATGGGCTCTTCTGTCCTGATTTGCTGTTTCTCATTACTGTGTGCAGCCAGAAATGTTCTTGCTTTATTCTGTGGAGTGCTAGCTGTCATCCCCACTCCCTTGTGCATTTCTTTCTCTGCTTTTGATGACTGCTTTAATCCAACATTTGCTCCGAAACCAAGCCTCGTTACTCCACAGTAACAGAGAAGCCCTTGCCACTACTTCAGCAGAAGGATTCAGCAGAGTAAACAGTTAAAGGGGCTACAAACATCTGGCTCGAGCTGTGCCCTCAGTCCCTGTGCCAGCGCAGTGCCCTTGGCTGTGGGATCAGTCACGCCTGCCATGCCATTGCCTTTGAATAATGGAAACGCTGCAGCCAGGATCACAGGGAGCTCTGCAGCTGTAGGGGAAAGCCAGCAAGCAGATGCCTGCCTTCTTTGCAACCCTTGGCATGCTAAAAGATCCTCCTGGTTTGTGTTTAAAAAGAAAAAACAAAAAGGTGCATAAATCTAAAAGCTCTTTGCTACTTGCAACCATACATCATGTATCAAAAACAGGCTTAAAGCAATCAACAGGCTTGGTGAAGATTCTCTGTGTTTTGAGCTTATCTCAGCCTTATTTGTGCCAGTGCCCTGATGTTAATTGGCTTTTATAGCACCGACTTAATCTTCATAGTGGTAAGTGCCTTCTGATGCAAGGCGCGTTGGAGTAAATTCGTTTGCTATCTGCAGAGTTCATCTTCACACAATAGCATTTAATGAGACGTGCTTTGTGCTTCAGACACCCAGCTCTGTATTCAGGCATGTGAGAGCAGTTGACTCCACTGCTGTTTTTTAATCGAGCTGAGGGAAGTTTGCATGTTGGTGTTTTGTTGGCGTGGCAGAAAAATCCTGACCACAGACAGCTCTGCACCTGTGCTGTGCGAGGATCGTGCTGGTTTAGCAAGTCACAGGCGTAAAATGCCCCAGGGCGAGCGTGTCAACGTTTGAGACTGAGCCTGGCACCGGTACAAACTTCCCTAAGCTATCTGCTCAAAGCCAGCAGCATGCTCCAGACCCTTTGAATGAGGGGAGAAACAGCGAGCCCTGAAGAGATGCTTTTGCTGTATTGCTGGCCTAGCCAGTTCCTGGTATTTCATGGGTAGGAGGGACAGCAGTGTTTTTGCACTTGGTTTTCTGAAAGCAATTTGTGCTGGCCATGCAAAATATGCATAGCTTGGCCTGCGGTGCCGGGTTTGCCAAGGGACCAGAGATTTCCATCTTCAAATGCATGTTTTGCTTCCCAGACCATTTCATTAGTTTCAGTCAGCTCTGCCTTACAAAACTGTTTCAGGAGCTGCCAGCAGGTGAGAAAGGGAAATGGATGCTTTCAGATTCTACTGGCAGATTTTCCTGCAAGGAAAAGTCTTTCTTGTTGTAATTCTGAGTGTTTATTCTGCATTCACACGTCTGCATGTGTATGAAAGCAGAGGCAGCCACTAATGCCTTGCATCATACTGTAGGAAATGCATATTGGAATGTACTACATATTGCATGGGACACGTGTAATACATAAACCAGACATAATGCCAAGGGGCAAAAATACAGAGAACAGATTTCATGTATATATTGCGCTTTTCAGCCATAAGACTAAGAATGCTAAAGGCACATCATAGAATCATAGAATGGCCTGGCTTGGAAGGGACCTTAAAGATCATCTCTTTCCAAGGAGGGACACCTTCCACTAGACCAGGTTGCTCAGAGCCCCATCCTTTAATATAGTCAGAACTGGCTATAGAACTGATTGTGAGGTGGGGTCTGTTTGCATCTTCATTGCCCTGCCTGTTTTCAGTTGTCTTGAGATATGGCTCCATGCCTAGAGTGCTTTTATTGTGGCCTCTCTCCATCCTGGCCCTGCTCGTATGGTAGAAGTTGTTTGTGCAAATCCTAACTACTCCATTTCTCCAGAGTCCTTGTTGCCTTCTCAGATGTTTTTAGTATGCAGGGATCTCCCCTGGGGTCAGCACACAACCATTCTATTGAACCTCTGTGTTCTCTCTCTCTCTCACTGAAATCAGTAGGAAAATGCCAATTGTCTCAGTCTGGGAGACACAAGTTTAATGTGGTGAGGGCTCATAGCTCAGAGGGCTGTGCCTGAATAATGCCTAATTTCTCTTTGCTTCATGGGCATGAGGCAAAGGTTTGTGAAGGTGTGAGCCTTGGGGACCATTCTGCATCCCCAGACATGTGTAATCAGCTGGTGGGTAAATTGTCTAGGGAATAAGTGGGACTGAGAGGCATGGTGGCATCTCTGTTGATTTTGCGTAAAAGTTGTCCAGTTCTTAGTGTGTCTTAGTCTTGGTGGTGTTCTTAGTCGTGTTTCAGGGTCATCTTAATGAAATCTTTACTGTGAGGCCAAGAGAGGGACTTTTATTCAAATTTTGTGTTGCTAGAAACTAGCAAAAGAAGCTGCTGTTTAAGAGGGATGTTTCGAGGCTGCCGCCCTCTCCCAGCAGAATGCCCATGTTTGGGGATTTGTTATGCCTGAGTCTATCAGCTGATAAAAGTTCCCCCAAAGTAAGATATAAAAAAACTCAGGTTGAACACAAGTTCAGGAGGAGTCATGAGACACGCTGAGCCTACGTCAGAAAATTCCTGTGCTCGTTTCTCCCCCTGGGCCTGGCCCCGTTGGCCCTGCCGGGCAGGAGCCCTCCCTGCCCAGAACAGGTTGTTCTCCTGACCAGCACGACAGACAGCCGGGCACAGAGACTCCAGCAAGGAAAAAAGATGTGAGGCAGATCACTGGTAGCACAATCCCAGCATATCTTACACAGATCCTCTTGGAAAGAGGTGTCCTGCCCTTGGGTGAGATCCAGCAGTGAGTTTCCAGGTGGAATCCAGCAGCGAGTTTCTAGCGTGTTTTGGAATCTCCCGCCCGCAGATCATACCCAAGGTGCAAAGGAATTCTGTGGTGAACAAGGCAGCTCTGTGCGGTTTTTGTGAGCCACATTTGTCAGTTCTGTAAAGAAAAGTGCACGTGAAAATGTGTAAAGCAGGAGTGGTGTTTGCTCCCTGTGTTTTCTGTGTTGGCTCTAAGAGAAATACAGAATGCCAGCAGAAGTGTGGAAACTGTAACCTTGGGATTCATTTGGGGCATGTAAATCCTTCTCTGAGCACCTCCTGAAAGGCAGTGAAGTCCCAGAGTCATCAGTAATGCTAGATGTTATAGAACTTGTGGAATTTGACATGTTTTAAGGAGCCTTCAGATTTTTTTTCACGTGACTGAAATGACACAGTGCCACCCGTGCCACTGACTTTACCAGAGGTCTTGTGCCACCGACTCACAGAGATGCTTTCAAAAACCTTACCTCAAGTTGTCAACCCTTAGCACCCCTCCCCAGCTGCTCAAAATGCAAATCTGTTTCCTTCTGAAGGTAGAGCACATCCCTGTGAAGCCAAGTAGGCACCTCCAGGGACTTGTTTCCATAACAACCTCCCGGACTGTTTCTCTCTGTGCTGTGACTGTGGCTACAAGCGAAAGCACTCGTTGGGTATTTTGTGTTCAGATATCAGCACCTTATCTTTACAGGTGTTTTCTTTGCTTACTGGAGCCAATCCCATCACCTTATATCATGTACAGCTGCCCTGTCCAGCTTTAGGTGGGCAGTTTGCAGCCTTTGGAAGCAGGGAGTGCAAACCTGGAGATGGGAAGAGATTTTATTTGTCCATCCCTGCGCACAGAGAGCTGGAGAGTGTGTGAAGGACAATCTGAGCACTCAGCCAGGGAGCTGAGGGGCAACTGGCCTGTGAATGTAGAGTTATCTGGGTGCCTGCTGACAAGGAATACAAGCTCAAGCATCACATTAAAAGCCCAGGAATTCCTCTTGCAGCAATCTCACTAGGAAATAGTTTTGCAGTGGAAGAGACTATTGCTCCTTCCTGATCCTCTGGCTGGTTTGTGACAGTTGGTTCCCCTGATAATTTTCCCACAGGATGTTTTGCACCAAAGCAGGACAGGGCAGAAATCATCTCCTTGCAGGTGCGGAAGGAAGGAAAGAAGGAAGGAAGGAAAGAAAGAATTTTGCTGAGGGCACCATTTTTTTAATCCACGTAAATGACTGGAAGCATGAAAGGCGTGAAAACCTGTTCTGTGATGTTTTACTGGTGGATTCCTGCACTTACCTCCAAGATGAAATTCCTATTCTGCTCCTTCCTGGAAAATGTTGGAATTCGGGATTTCTGAGTAATTTTCTGTTTGGGCCTTTTGATCCAGCTTTCACAGATAAAAAATCACTGCTACAGCAGCCGTGGGGGTGAACGTGACTGGACTTGGTGTTCTCTCCTGGGCCCTCTCATTCAGAGGTCCCTATGGGAAAAGAAGAGTGAGTGTAAAAAAAATTCAGGACAGCAAGAGACAGGGTAAGGACTGAAGTGTCTTCCATTCGGTGACGGAAAGAACAGCATCAACCCTAAAAGCAAAGGAACAGACAGCTCCAGCATCTGCTGCTATGGCAGAAATAGGTAAGGTTTCTTTTTGTTCTGGGAAATTAACAACCAAGAGTTTCTTGAGATTAATGAGGAAGGATTTCCTAATTAAGATTTGCAGCCTAAAGGGAGAATCTGGTTCTAGGTGGAGAAAGAAAGATAATTATAAACTACAGAAATGTAGTATGAGCCAGATCCTCACCATCTGCTGATTCAAGCTGGCAAAACTCCTTTTAGTACAACTACCTTGGATTATATCGGGCTCCAACTTCAACCTTCTGCATCAAATCCAAGCATAGGTACTGTTTGTTAAACTGCTTCTTTTTGTTTGTTCTTTTCTTGAGGTCCTGTTTACATCAGGGAAAGATCTGCAAATTACAGCAGGAGTCAACCACAGCTTTCCCAAAAGCTCTCATCTGACTCAAGTCCAAGTAAGTCCTACTAAACTCAGCAGAGCTGAGCTTAACTTAAAGTTTATATTGACAGAAGTTAAGAGCAGCAGCATTTTATGCATTTATTTCTCAGTGGTGGAAAGACGTGGACAGATTCTTGGGGAATTTGAAGATACTGCCCTCCCTGGCAGCCCTGTGAGCACAAGATAGCTCTGTTTGTGCTGCTGTAACCAAAAGCACAGCCTTGAGCCCTTCATTGTTGCTCTTTGAAGCTTGCACTAGGGACAGATCCCCTTCTGAAGGCATTTGGAGCCATGTTATCAGCAGGTTCACAGGAGAATGCCTGAATTGCAGGCACCTGCGTTAGGCATAAGGAGGGGAGCAGGTGTTGGCAGGATGAAAAGCTTAATCCCCTGATGGAAGGAACCAGGGGATGCTGCGTGTCCTTAGCTGCCACCAAAGACAGTGGCTGAGGAAATTGCCTGCCGGTTTCAAGGAGCTCTTCCTGTTCAGGGTGGGGTCCTACATAACACAAGATCCCACCCAGGGAGATAAATCTAGAAAAATGGTTCCGGGGGAAGCAGACAGGCATGGTGCTAATTAGCAGTGCAGCATATGCTGTTAGTACATGTTAATTCTACATGCTTTTCCCTCTTTGGGTGGGTTTTCCCTTGCTCCAGGGAAGTTTTTCTGAGGCTTCAAAGAATATCAGAACATGGCTTTACACTTTGGGAAACTCATAGCTGAGACTGGTGTGGGTTTTACAGTCCTACAGCATTCCCTGATGAACCCTCACCACTGCAAATATCCAGGTTGTCTGTAGTGCCAATTAATAAGAGGAGCCCAAGCAATAATTGAGCTTTTCTGTGTACAACTTCTTTTTAGTGAAAGGAAAGAAAGGATTTGCAGGAGGGAAAGTGCTCATCAATTTCCATGCTCACCATAAATACTGAAGCTCTGTTGGCTATTCATTGGAGATAAGAATTAGGGGAAATTTCGTCTTCATACAAAATGTCATTGAAAATTCAGCAAGTCCTTCTTTGGCTCCATTTTCACTAAATGAATATAAAGATATTTATTCAGTGGTGTAAAATTTTGGAAGACCCTTAGTCAAAAAGTGGCATAAAACACAAATGTATCAATTTAATTGCCAAATCTAGCCCTTGTGTGTTTAAAGAAATGAGGGGCCTTGATTCTGCTCTCTACCTGAGGTTAGGTAAATGTTTCCTTAGGACTGTGGGTGGTATGACTCCTGATTTAAATGAGTGTGAGAGAAGGATCAGGCACAAAGAAGAGGGCTGTAAGTGCACATGACTAGGCTGGATCTCTTTAGGTGTTGTAGGTACACATTGGTCCATTCACCTAAAAGGTTGTATACAATTTTACACCGACAAAAGGTTTAGCTTTTAGAGCACATATCGGTTTATTATCTTACGTTCTCTGGAGGGAAATCAAATGGTATTTTACAAGAAAACTGGAACATTACCATCCCTTCTTGCTGCTCCTTGATGCATCTGTTGTTTTCAATTAGCTTGATGGCATCCATTTTCAGAAAGCAGATGCTGCCCTCTTTTACACTGGTGCAATTCTGGAATAACTCCGCTGACGTCAGTGAAGTGACTCCAAATTTATCCCCGGCAAAAGCAGAATTGGACCACAGTCTCTTTGTTTGCATTTCTGCTCTGGAGCTCTGGGGAAGGTGTGCCACTGCCACACCATAAGGTGAGGGAGAGTGCCTGTCTGCTGTGCTGTGCTCGGCACTTTTGTGTCCTTGACACCCCCCCTCATGTTCCTGGCTGGAGCAGGAGCTAGGCTGGCCTGGGGCATGCATGGCCACCAAATTCCTCCTGCTGAATGGAGCATTGCTGGCTCTGGCTTCCTGACCACTCTCCATTTTAGCTTCCTCTTGCCTGGATATGTTTCCCAAGGAGACAGAGTTGTTTAAGCTCTGAAGAAATGTAGTTGCAATTCTTAAGTAACAGAACAACAGAAGGGTGGCAGAGGTAGATGTGGAGACGAGCTCTGTGCCTCCTACATTTTTCTGCTGTTAGGGCTATATGAAAATCATTGCAGTCCTGGCAGGTTGGCTCTACATCTGCTGGTTTCAGAGTCTCCATTTACAGGGGGTACTAGGTTTGTAAAAATGGGGCTTTCCTGCTCTAACTCTTCTGATGCCTTTCCTGAAACTGGACAGAAATCTTTGTGTAAAAGCATTAGTTTGCTGTAAGGGAAATTACCACTGGAGATGGGACAGATGAGGGTGGTGAATAGAAGGAATATTTGTGGAATCACAGAATGGCCAGGCTTGGAAGGGACCTTAAAGACCATCTCGTTCCAACACCCAGCCATGGGCAGGGACATCTTGATAGCTCAGAGCCCCATCCAGTCTGGTCTTGAATATCTCCAGGGATGGGGCAGCCACAGCTTCTCTGGGCAACCTATGCCAGGGCCTCAGCACCCTCACAGGGAACAATTTCTTCCTCATATCCAATGTAAACCTGCTCTCTGTCAGTGTGAAGCCATTCCCCCTTGTCCTGTCACTCCAGGCCCTTGTCAAGAGTCTCTCTCCATCTTTCCTGTGGGCTCCCTTCAGGCACTGCAAGGCCACAATGAGGTCACCCCAAAGCTTCTCTTGTCCAGGCTGAACAACCCCAGTTCTCTCAGCCTTTCCTCACATCAGAGCTGCTCCATCCCTCTGCTCCCCTTGGTGTCCCTGCTCTGGGCTGGCTCCAGCAGCTCCACGTCCTTCACTCAGCCAGAGTGCCAGTGTCACTAACTGAGCCACCAAAGTAATGCAGCCATAAAAATCAAGGTGCAGGTCTTGGAAAATCTCGGGACAAGCATGTTGAGTAGCACCTGGGAAATTTGAATTCTGTAAGGCCTCATCTGGAATGCTGTGTGCATTGTTGGTGACCTAAATTTGGTCAGGCAGGATGCACAGAAGAACAGCAAGAATGATCAGGTGGATGGAAACGGCTTTGCAAGTGGGAGCTGGAAGAGCCTGACTTTTCTAGACCAGCAAAAGACTGACTAGACCTGTATTTAGGAAAATACTGAGGGCAGAGTAACCAAAGGAGAAGAAAAATATGAGAAATTGTGAGACCTTCCTACATCTCTTGAGTCTCCAGATCATTTCCCATTCTGCACATGTTTACCTACAGAACACCAAATCCTAGTGATTTTACTATTAAACACTTGGGGTTTGTGGGTAGGACGGAGAGCTAGGGGAGGAGCTGTGAGTCTTGGGAGGTATTTTTCCTGTGTGGGGCTGAGGGGAGAGAAGGAAGTCCTAGGAGTGGGGTAGAATGGCGCAGGGGATACCACATCCCTCCAGGAGCTGGTCTGGAGGCAGAGAGCAAATTCACACCCTTTAAAAAACCCACCAAACTCTGTTCACTGCTCTTCCTCTCAAGCTGGAATGGCTGCTCACCTTGTCCAGTCCTTTCTCCCTATCCAGAGCTCTCCAGCTCTTTGCTGACCTTCCTCCTTCCTGGAGTCTGTGGTCATTCCTCACTACCACGAGCTCCCTGGAATCATTGGAACTATGTGTCTAATGCTGGGAAAAGCCTTGAGCCAGCTCTGTTGCAGCTCACCTAGATTATCTGATTGGAGCAACCTGCCCTGGTGGAAGGTGTTCCTGCCCCTCTGGCAGGAGGGTTAGAATGAGGTGATCTTTCAGGTCCTTTCCAACTCAAACCAGTCTGTGATTCCGTGATTTGTTGCAGAAATAAGCAGTGATGTAGGGTCTTCAACAGCTGCTGCTCACAGAATCATTAAGGTTGGAAAACACCTCCAAGACCATCAAGTCCAGCCTTCAGTGGAATATCACAGTGCCCAGCAAACCATGTCATGAAGTGCTACGTCCACTCATTCTTTGAACCCTTCCAGGGCTGGTGACTCCAGCACTTCCCTGGGCAGTCTGTTCTAATGCTTAACTGCTCTTTCAGTAAAGAAATTTTCCCTAATATCCGCCCTGAACCTTCCCTGATGCGACCTGAGGCCCTTTCCTGCTGTCCTGTCACTTGTTTCCTTGGAGAAGAGGCAGACCCTCCCCTGGCCACACCCTCCTGTCAGGGAGTTGTGGGGAGCAGCATCGTTGTGGAGAAGGTCAGAGGAGTTGATCCCAATGCCTGCTCTGGCCTGAGGAGATGAGCAGAATAATTTTCTATTGCAGGCACTGTTCTGACATAGAACAAAGCTTCACATTTGCTCTCTTACCTCTCTCAGATCATTTCCCCTTGTGGAGGTGAATATCCCCTTAAGCTCAGGAGGCTGAAAAATATTGACCAAGGTGGGAGCTTCATCCATCCAGCCAGCTCTGGGCCACGGAAGTGCCAGGAAGGAGCTGTCCTTGACTTTGCCCTTGAGCCTTCCTGCTTGTTGGTGCTCTTTGTTCACTTCAGTGAGGAAACCATTGTCTTGTCATTTCTACCTCTAGTTTGGCCAGCCAGTTCTGCTCTTTAGCTTTTCTCCTGTGAGAAGAAAGATGGTGAAGGGCCTGGAGGGGAAGCCACATGAGGAGTGGCTGAGGTCACTTGGTCTGTTCAGCTGGAGAAGAGGAGACTGAGGCCAGAGCTCACAGCAGTTCTGCAGCTTCCTCAGGAGGGGAAGAGGAGGAGCAGGCCCTGACCTCTGCTCTGTGTGACCAGGGACAGGACCTGAGGGAACAGCTGGAGCTGTGTCAGAGGAGGGGTTAGGTTGGATTTTAGGAAGTTTTCTTCCCCCAGAGGGTGGGTCAGGCACTGAACAGGCTCCCCAGGGAATGGACACAGCCCCAAGGCTGCCAGAGCTCCAGGAGCGTTTGGACACCACTCTCAGGGATGCAGAGGGTGGGATTGTTGGGGTGTCTGTGCAGGGCCAGGAGTTGGGCTGGATGGTCCTTGTGGGTCCCTTCCAGCTCAGGCTGGTCTGTGATTCTGTGATTCAATGAGGGGAAAAAAAGAAAAGCCAGGCAAAGGAAATGTTGTGAGTATCCATGCACATCGTGAAAGCCTGTGAGTGTGGACACCACTTGTGCTCTATCAGTGGCATTGGCAGGATGGTGCACACAAATGTGGTGGCCCTTCAGATGTCTGAAGAGCCTGTCCCAAGCACTTGGCATCATTGGAGTTACGGCAACAAGCCACATTAGAAAGGAGTTATAAGAAATCCAGACTGAGCCAAGGACTGGTTTGAACCATGAACACAGAGTTGCATTTATTTCTGATCTCAGTTCACTCACAGAATTATGGAATAGCCCAAGTTGGAAGGGACCCTTAGCAATGTGTAGTTCTCAGGCCCTGAGTTATTCTCGTATTTTAGTGTGTCAGAAATAGCACTGTCTGGCACATTCCTTTTAGAGCTGTAGACTATGGCCTTTCATGCTTATGACAAAGCAATTGATCTTTGTAGTCTGTCCTTGGAAGTGACTTTCAGAAACATTTTGGAGAGTATTCACTCTCACATTAGTCTGGTATTTGATGTTCTGCTACAGTTTTCAGCAGCGGACTGCAAACGTTTCTCTAGGACATCTTTCCATCAAAAGGTGCCCCTTCCTCAAAATCAGCAGCATTGTGAGAGAAGTTTCATTTCACTTTGCTTTGGTATTCTTTACAAAAGGCACGTTTGGAAAATTTTGTAATGTGCGTGATCCCTTTCTTAATATTCTGAATGGTTTTTTGCCTTTTATTTTTTTTAAAGAAAATGTATGCAAACAAGGTAAAATACAAAATTTTCCCATTTTTTGTTGTTGTTGTTTCGCTTTTTTGGTTGGTTTTTTTTTTTTTTTTTTTTTTTTTTTGTTTGGTTTGGGGGTTTTTTTGTTTGGTTTGGTTTTAGGGGGGTTTTTTTTGGTGTTTTTTTTTAATTTTGATCTGGAATGAAAGATATAACACAGATTTGGGGTTTGTGGTTTTTTGGTTTTTTTTTCTTTTGGAAGGGAGGGGGATTATCCTTGGTTAAGAGGAGTTTATTTTTAATAAACTTTTTTTTAAAGCAGTGTAGTGGTAGGCATTGGTTCATTATCATGTTCATTATCAGTGTGGCTCCAATGTCAGCTCCAACACTTCCTTGAATTCAGTTAGGTGATACTCAAATGCTCCAGAAGAGATGGAATGCCAGGCCAAACCTCTTGGATACCACAGCATGCATTCCCAGTGACAGAAGGGATGTTCCAGTGCTTTGGCTATGGCTGGGCCAAGCCAGTTGTTCTTTCCTGCAGCTGCAACACCTGCCCAGGTGAGAAGGGTTTTTTTTGATGAGACCAAGCTGCTTTTCCAGCACAGTCTGACTTGTCAGTATGTGTCATTCTGAGTTCTGAGCTCCTCCTGTTCCCACTCAGCTGGTCAGCTTTTAGGATCTTTTTACTCTGAGATTATGTAATAAGAAAAAAAAATTTAAAAACTAAAAAAAAACTCGTTACTAAAATTTTCTGGGTGAATTGAGAGTGGAAGGAAAAGGTGCTATCTGCAGAGGGCTGTAGCTCCCCCCTTACTTGCTTTTGTCTTGGCTCTTTAAAAACCAAACCCGTGCAGATCTGTGAGCTGCCACTAACACTTAGCTAAGGGGATTTCAGAGGAGAGGAGTTGGGAGTTCTTTGCACAGTAACCACTAATCAGCATCCCCATAGAAGATGTCTGAATACATATTGATCAAGCCAGCTGCAGCTGGGAGGGGTTCTGGAGGCTGATGCAGCTTTCCTCTCCATCCTCCATCCCCAGTCATGGGAACTGTGGAGAAAAACCACCCACTGCTACTTCTGGCCCTGGCATTTCTGCTTGTTGGTAATTGTACCAAAAGGTGGTGTGGGGTTTTTTGATAGTTAAGAGACTACTTAGGAAGGAAGGTAATGAAATACTGGGCTTGGGGTCAAGGGGACAGTCCCCAGTACTGTCAGGTGGCCTTTGGATGTCCCTCATATCTCAGTGCCTCAGCAATCAGGTGGGACAGTATAAAGCCATTTAGTTCCTTGTTTTCCCTAAACCTTTTACACAGGGAGATCTTTCTGAGTGCTCCTCATCTCTTCCCTGACACCTGGATAATGTCAGGCACGGCTGGGGACCTCTCCTCCCTCAGGACACGGCGTTGTGTCACTGTCACAACAGGAGTAGCAAACAGATGGGCAGTGAGGATGAAAAAAACCACAGGAAAATGTTTGTCCCTGTGCAGGGGACTCATGGAACACCCAAATGCTGACAAGTCCTGCTGTTACCTGGCTCTGTGTTGGGCTTGGGCCATGCTGATCTGATCCCTGTTTTCCAGGCTCAGGCACAAAACACTCGGACCAGGCCCCTCGTTTGTGACTTTCCCTTCCCTTGCAGGCTGCCTTATAATTAAAAGTGTGCAAAAATGTTTCTGTCTGACAAAGCCCAGAGCTCACTTAACTGCAAGGTAAATTGAAAGCTCCTGGAACGCTCCATGGAGATAAGAGGCTGACATCACTTTTCCCAGCTGGTCCAGAGGAAGGGAATTGAAGCAAGTTCTCTTCTACCCCCCTGAGTTTCCCTCAGGGACCAAGGTGTTAAAACAGCAGAAGAAAATATGCTGCAGGTGGGAGGAGTTCACCATCTCTTTCAGAGATTTGTGTCAACTCTCCAAGCATGAAGGACTGGTACTGAGCAGTCAAATCTGCACTTTGAATCTGGCAAGATTGGGTTTGTTTTTTTTTTTTTTTTTTGCAGATTTTTTCTGGCTTTGTTAGGAAGTAATCCTCCAAAATGCTTTGGTAGTTTTTCTTCCGTTATGGTATTTCAGAGGGATATGAGGATACGTAGAATAGCAATTACAGCTCTTCATGGTTTATATTTAGTCATATATTGGTGATTAAGAAGCAAGCATATGTAAAAAGGCCCAGATGAATCCTCTTGCAAATTCCTTCCTGTCCTATAGCACATTTAGGTGCTGGAGTCTCATGAGCGATGCATGAGTCTTACAAAAACCTTATGTTTTTGGAGAGGGACTCTTGCCATGTCTTTGTGTCCACCATGATTGCAGGAAGAGGTGTTTTTGATGGCTGAAATATTTTAACAGCCCTGCTGATGCAGAGACTTGGTTTCAGGCAGATGGAGCCAAATTCTCAGCTGGTGTTCATACATTAGCACATTTTTCTTCTGATGCCAACTAGGCAGCTTGGTACAGGGTGCTTTAGAAGCCTTTTTTTTATCATTTAAGGGGTTTTTTGGTCTATTTACCATATCGTTGGGAAGCAAGACCTGTTTATCTTGGCAATTCAGTGTTTTGAAGTGTAACTAAAACTCCCATTTGAATGTTTTTTGAGTTCTGGCTGTCAGATGTGCCACAGCACCAGGCCAGTCTGTGGACAGACTGATGCTCACAGGCATATTCTGGGTCGGGATCTGGGATGGATCTAACATTCCATTTTTCCTGTACCTCAGTTCCTCTGGCTCTGGAAGAGAAATAACATTTTTCTCTCCTCAGCGTGCAGTTGGGTGTTTATCAGTAGAAAAGTTCTAGAAACACTCATTTGTCTTCAGATAAAGCAAATGGCCATTTTTTTCCTGCAAGGAATCACAAGCAGATGGTGTGAGGCAGGCCTGGGAAGTTAGAACCATAGAATCACAGAATGGCTCAGGTTGGAAGGAACCTTAAAGATGATCTCATTCCAGGCAGGGAATATCTTCCACTAGCCCAGGGTGCTCAGAGCCCCATCCAGGCTGGCTTTGGACACTGCCAGGGATGGGGATAGGACCAAGATGTGCAGCTGGGGCAGCTGGTTACTCTGAGACCTTCAAGGAGCTTCTCTGATCTGTTTCTGATTTCACATGGTTGCAACTTCTGTAAAGGGTATTGTTATTTTCACAGCTGGAAACAGGATAAATGGGATGTGGATCCTCTTTACATGCTTCAGTAATTTTCCTTCTGTTAATGTTTTTTTTTTAGGAAGAAATTCCTCCCTATGAGGGTGCTGAGGCCCTGGCACAGGTTGCCCAGAGAAGCTGTGGCTGCCCCATCCCTGGAAGTGTCCAAGGCCAGGTTGGATGGGGCTCTGAGCAACCTGGGACAGTGGAAGGTGTCCCTGCCCATGACAGGGGCACTGGAATGAGATGAGCTTTAATGCCCCTTCCAACCCAAGCCATTCTGTGACTCTCTGAATATTTCCCTGTGCCTCTACACCCCTTTCCCTGATTTCTGCCAATAATTGGAAACTTCACTGCTGGGTCTTCAGGTGACTATAGTGGGAGTGTAAATACTTAATGGAGCAGCCAGGCACTCAGAAGACTCACTCACACTTCCAGAACTTTGATAGAAGGTGGCATTTAAAAAAATGCCTAAACACGCCATGGCCTTTGGGAATTTTTTCTAGTGACTTTAGTGAAACAGAGTTGGAGCAGTAGCAAGCACATTTGAAAATCCTGCCTCTTGTTCCAAGCAGCAGCTCAGGGAGTGATCCTGCCCCTCTGCTCAGCCCTGGGAGGCACATCTGCAGTGCTGTGTCCAGCTCTGGGCTCCTCAGGACAGGAGGGACAGGGCGCTCCTGGAGCGGGGCCAGCGGAGGCTGAGGAGATGATTTAGGGCCTGGAGCATCCCTGACAGGGAAAGGCTGAGGGAGCTGGGGCTGTCCAGCCTCGAGAGGAGCCCCAGCTGAGAGGGGCCCTCAGCCCTGTGTGTCCCTGTCTGCAGGGAGGGCTCAGAGCAGGGCCCAGGCTCTGCTCCGGGGGGCCCAGCAGTGGCACCAGAGGAACGGGCAGGGACTGATCCTGGGAAGTTCCACCTGGACAGGAGGCAGAACTTCTTCCCTGGGCAGTGACCGAGCCTTCCTCACAGGAGACATGAACTTGCTGCTTTTATTGCCATTGCTGTGTTTGATCGTAGAGGAACCCTAGAGACCCTTGGGACGAGGGGAGAGGTAAGGAGTGGAGACAACTATGGCCACTGCCACAGTCATGGCAGGAATTTCCTTGTCCCTAAGCCCCTTTCCCACATTTCTCAGCAGCAGCTGCCATCCTGGCTTCCCAGAGCTGGGGTGGAAGCAGAGCAGGCAGCAGGACCATGGCTGTTTTGCTGTCCCCAGCAGGCTGTTGTCCTTAGCAACTGCTGTCTTTGCCTCTGCTGCAGAGGGATATTCCAGACCTTATGGCATCGTGCTCAGTGTGTAAAGTGGGGGAAGAAGAAGGAAGGGGAAGGTACGCTCAGGGTTTGTTTTGGTGTGATTTTGTGGGCTGGTTCCCCTGGGATATTTCAAAAAGGCATTTAAAACAGCAGCAAAGAGAAGAGAGATGAGGATTTAATGAGGGCTAGCAACTGAGGTTAAAGCTGATAAGGAAGGTTGGATTTGAGTTTAGTAAAACTGTGCTTGCTTCATCTTCTCAGCTACTTTAGGCTGAAAACACTGACCTTTTGTGGTCCTTTCCAAAAATTTTAATAAGGACAGGTGTAGCTTGTTGAATTTTAATTTAAAGTCATTGACTCTGCAGTTCTCCCAAAATACTGCTCTTGGAGGGATGCTTTGTGAGCCAAGGGAAGAATCTAAGCCCTGTGTCAGAGGCTCCTCCAGCACTGATGAGAAGGCTTTCAAACCTGATGCACAGCCCAAATTTTAACATCCGTGGTTTGACTGCATCTTTGACCCATAAATGGGAAAGGAGTGGGATCTGTGTCAGCTGAGCCCGAGCTTATGTGCCAAGTGTGCTGTGCACGTGAAGGCTGGGTGGACATCAGTGTTGGAAAGCTGTAGGCTCCCAAACTGCAAGGTTTTTACAGTGATCTGAAGCAAAATGCAGATGGTGGTGTGGTAAATAGCAAGATTGTGAAGTAGATTTGGTTCAGTACAGTACTTTGAAGTGTGATGTAGGCAATAGCTGGTCACAGAACCACAGAGTAATTAAGCCTGGGAAAGACCCCCAAGATCATCAAATCCAGCCATCTGATGCCCACCTTGTCACCCAGCCCAGAGCACTGAGTGCCACATCCAGTCATTCCTTGGACACCTCCAGGGGTGGCGACTCCACCGCCTTCCTGGGCAGCCCCTTCCAATGCCTGACAGCCCTTTCCATTAAGAAATTCCTCCTGATGTCCAGCCTGAACCTCCCCTGGCACGGCTTGAGGCTGTTTCCTCTTGTCCTGTCCCTTGTTCCCTGGGAGCAGAGCCCGCCCCCCCTGGCTGCCCCCTCCTGTCAGGGAGTTGTGCAGAGCCAGAAGGTTCCCCCTGAGCCTCCTTTTCTCCAGGCTGAGCCCCTTTCCCAGATCCTTCAGCCCCTCCTCACAGGACTGGCTCTTCAGCCCCTTCCCCAGCTCCATTCCCTGTTGTTAATTAACCTCAGGGTTTCCTGAATACAATTTCTCAGCAGCAAAAAGCAGTAGTTTTTCTGGAGGGTTGATGTGTAGCTTCCAATGACCCCTTTTCTGGGGGGAAGATCACTGATGTTTATTCCAGCAAAATGCCCACAGAAAGAGAGGTGATCTCGCTGGGCAAAAACATGCACCAGCATGGGAGAATCCGTAGAATTCTGCTGAATGCTGAAAAGCCTGAAAATTCAAAGGAAATTTGAATAGCAGTGGGGAAAAGTCTGAGTTTGGGAAAAATACTGACTGTTGCTGTCAGGAAGCAGCCCCAAGAGCCCGCAGGAGTTTGTGGGATGTCACAGTGCCATCCTGTGGGCCGGGGAGGTATGAGACAAGGAACACCTGCAAGGGTGACCCGCACTGCCAGAGGGTGTTGGCAGCTCTGGTGGATGCTTGCCCACTCCCCTCCAGCAGGATATGGGAGAAAGTGGGAAGGGTAAAAGCTGGAAAACCCCTGGGTTGGGATAAAGGCAGTTTTATAGGGAAAGGTCTGCCTCAGCATTTATTAATCCGATTCCTTTGCTGCTCCAGTTCTACCTGAATAGCCAGTGCCTGGGTTTGTTTTAGGCTGAGCATGGACTGAGCCCCAGGGAGACAGCAGCAGTGGTCATCGTGCCCAGAGCTGGGCCTCTTGCTTAAGGCTTTAAGCAATATATGTAGTGAGGTATGGGCTGCTGGCATGTGCTGGGCGGGCCTGAAGCTTGAGACAGCCTGAGTGGCACTGTAGTTTGCCATGGATATGTAGAGAAAGTCAAGATTTTCTGTGTTTTTTTGTCTCCAGAGTTAGCTTTGAGGGAGCTGCTTTGGTGGCAGCGGGGGACAAGCACTTAGCTTTGGGTTGGATTTAGGGAATGGATGTGGGACTTGGCCACGTGGTGCATTTTCTGGGGCAAGTCAGTGTAGTCTTTGCACAATGTCATTAAACCCAACAACGTCCTTTTAATGTCAGAATTAGACACAGCATGTGCTGGAAAGTCAGGATTCCTCGAGGGAGTCCCAGATGGCTCCCAGGGAGAGACGTGTGAGCTGCATATGGCCAGCGCTGTGTGGGGTTAAACTGGGGGTTTAATTTGAGGAAGAATGGCGGAGTGCTGGGAATTTCCTGGAATATTTTGATTCACTCAGTCAAGCTAAAACAACCGATCTCACATGAGGCAGTGCTGGATCTTTCCACTTAGTTACGCCAGCTGATTTGATGTGTCCATTGCATCCGTGTCCTTTGTTACAGCGGGACACTGGGAGGAGCTCATCCTCTCGTGAGGAACAGAGCTGCTCACTTCACAATCCTGCTGCTCTTTTCTGCTTCTCTGCTTTCAGATGGGCACTATAAATACATTGGATCTGGTCTGTTTAATCACCTCTCCCTTATCTCTGCACAGTGTGATAGCCTGGCTGCCACAGGGGTCTGTCCTGATGAAAGCAAGTAAAATTTGCTTCAGTGGAGTTACATCCACTTGAAGTAACTTTCCCTACATTTTTGCCACACCCAGGGACACTCAAAGCCTGAAATTATTCTCAGTTAACTTGCTAGAAGTTGTTTCTGCCTGTATATCTTCTTATTTGCATGTATAGTCTGAATGGGATTGCATCTCTCACCACTGAGGGGGATTCCAGGACCTTGCAGGGTAGCAGGAAGCAGCAGTTTGGTTTTAAACATGACTTTTATTCCATCTTTTCAATTCATAAATGTAGAAGGTGTCTGAAACGGGGTTGAAAAGTTGCCCAGTTGAGTTTAGATGCCATTTCAGAGCATAGTCCCATTTTTCATGTCTCTGGTCTCAGGAAACCTCGCTGGGGAGTGTTGAGCAATTTGTTATGAATTTAGGCACCAGTATCAGGCTCTCAAAATTAAGGATAGAGAAACAGGTGCCCAAAATTAATCCCCTGCAAGTCTCTACACATATATGAGGTTCACCTTGTAAAAAAAACCAGCAGTGTAGTGGGTTCTGTTTCTGTACAACACCTGCATTCTGCTTTCTGGAATTCAGTCCCTTTAGAGCCCACGCTGAGCACCCAATGTCATTCAGCACATGGGAAGTTCTTGGTTTAGTTTTGTACTTTATATAGTCTTTAAAAGTAATTAAGCAATAACTGAGTAATGAGTAAGTGATAGGCAAAGAGTAGTTTGGTATTTTATTTATCTTTTGCTTCACATTTGCCTTCATGCCCATTCCTTTTAGGTGCTTTATCACTTTTGCATTTATAGAGTTACAG
Source organism: Dicrurus megarhynchus (assembly GCA_013399195.1). Lineage (NCBI taxonomy): Eukaryota > Metazoa > Chordata > Aves > Passeriformes > Dicruridae > Dicrurus > Dicrurus megarhynchus. Next base: position 296,588 of record VXAD01003125.1, read on the forward strand.
AGATAGAAAAACCTTCTTTGGTCCACCTGCCACTCTTCTGGCCCAGTCCAAACCTTTCCTATTAATTTCTCTGTGTGAGTGTCAGTAATCATTATTTTAATGGTGCCTTCCAGCACTGTCATAAACTTGGATATAGGATGGTTTCATGCCAGTCCCTCTCTGCTGGGCTGTGCTGGCTAATCCCAGGCTTAGTGGGCAGATTTCAAATGTGAGGTTTGCTGTCCTGTGGCCACGCTGGTTGGGTTTTCCCCAATATTTGCAGTGTTGAATGATTGTTTGTTCTGCTGTAGCTGAATAAAACAGCTCAGTTATACTTTCTAAGCTGTTTGCAGAGATCTGCTTAAGGCTGTGGTGTTTGATCCCTGCAGATGCTGTGTTTATAGAACACCTGATGAAAGGTTGTCCAGAAAAACTTAGACTTGGGCTTTTCAATTTACAGGTAATGCAAGAAAATTTTTCATGCTAAACTTGAAAACCTGTTTACATAATTCATTACCTTTTTTTTTACTGGGACCATTTCTTTTGCACAATCCTTGCTTTGGACAGGGAGGTAACACTGCACACCTTAAACATGCTGCACTTCCAATTCAAGAGGAGTCACGTTTGCTGCCAATTCATTTTCCTAAATGAATTTACAAACCATAAAGGAGCAGGGATCTTCTCCCTGCACGTCACAAACAAGCTGTAAGAGAGTGTATTTTACAATTTCTAAGCATTTTTTGATTATTAATATACACAATGGATAAAAGGAGATTCTAGATAGCAAATATTGAATATCTAGACTCTTATCCTCTCCTCTTTCCCAGTGGAACATCTCTACTAACTCTGGGGAAGACCCATGTCAGATACATCAGTGTAAAACTAAAACTATGATCAGACCACACCACCACTGGGATTGCTCACTCTGCTGGGAAATCCAGGGATTTGTCATAGGTTCAATTAATGCAGCTGTTGCAGACATATCTTTCTGCCTCTGAATTGTCTGATGGGGTCTCTGCCTTACCAAACTCCAAACAATCACTGGGATTCCATTATTGCTGCTCTGAATCTCTCGAAAACTGTGAGCTGGCCTCAGCATCTCGATTTGTTCATCCTCTGTAATCCCTGGAGCTCAAACTCTCCTCTCCGACATATAAATCCACAGGAAAAACCTTGACATGAAAGAAACCTCACTGAGGGGATTTTGCTTTGAAGATCAGCACATATTTAGCCTGGAAAGCAGAGATTGCTCACAATTGTGGTGAACTCAAAGCAAGCAAGTTGTGCCTTTTGTTAGTAGACCTGGCTTTTCTTTGTCTTAGAAAACTTTTTGAAGAGCAGATGCCAATGTGTTGACATATATTTATATTTATGTAAGAATGCATATTTATGTATTTTTTGTGCTGCTGACTTTTTCTCCTTTCTGAACCTAGGCAGAGCTCTTGACAAATCTTGTTCACTTTTGGGCTTCTTCCATCTCTGATGTTCCTCCCACTTCTTTCTCCTCCTTTGGGCTTTGGCAGTGTGACAACCTTCTGGCCCAGGGCTTTCTCACTGCCACACTTTTTACAGCCTGTTCTTGTTCTTTTTCTGGCTACTTGAGTCATTGCCAAGCAGTAGCAGGAGCTGTGGGAGCTCGGGGACTAGAAAGTGTATGGTTTTCACAGTGGAATAAGCTGCTTTCAAACTCTTGCACTGAGTGGGAAAGGGAATTGTGGTAGAAAATGCTGTGTGGAAGCATAAACGGTGCAAACTCCTTGCAGTGCAAGGCTTGAGCTGCTCAGCATTTCGGCAGGCACAAGCTGGATTTCTTTAAGCTCATTCCTAGCCCTGCTCACAAAACTCTGGACCTCAGAGTTTTGTTCACCACTCAGGAGTCCTGAAATGATGAATTTACTATCACACCCTCTCCTTGTACCTGTGGTGGGTTGACCTTGGCTGGATGTCCCCCAAAGCCACTCTGTCACTTTCCATCCTCAGCTCCACAAGGGGAGAGAAAATATCACTAAAGACCCCTCACACTCTTCCTGTGGGCCAGTGTGGGATCCCTCCCATGGCAGTCAGTCCTCCAGGAACTTCTCCAACGTGCACCTTTCCCATGGGCTGCAGTTCTCCATGATCTGCTCCAGTGTGGATCCCATCCACAGGGTGCAGTCCTTCATTTATTCCAGTCATTTTTTCTTTCTCCTTCTTTTGTTGTGGAAGGCTGCTGATACTTTTAATGACTTTTTAATAGCCCTTTAGGTTTCATGAGTCACCAGCACAGATGCAGCTGGAATGGACTCAAAAGTGTGACAATGGAGAAGTCCCTAAAAGAAGAAAAGTTCTTGCAGACCCAACATTTTTTCATTCTGTTGTCTCATAAATTGTTTCAGATCTTATTTAATAAAATAAAAATAAAAATTTTAAGTTCCCTTACTTGCTTTGATAGACTTTCATGCCCTTGGCACAGAGGGAGGGGCCTATAAGGAAAATTGTCATTACAGATCTGTCTTAAAATGACCTAAAATTAGATGCCAAGAAAATGGCTCTGGGAATTCCCAAAGTCCCACTTACAGTAAGAGTCAGACCTTGTGTCTCTGTCCTTGAAGAGCACAGCACTGCAAGGCATCCTAACAAACTCTGCAACCTTCTAATAAACTCATTTCATCTCATGCAAGAAGACAGGTGTGTGATTCCCAGGAGCTGTAAGGAAAAATTGGCCCCAACGCTGATCCCAGTAGGCATCAAGGTAAGCAAAGAAATGTAGCATTTTCCATTTTAGCCAGCTGCAGCTGACAAGAGATTTCAAGTTCAGGCCCTTCAAACATTCTCATGAAGAAATGAACCCTTAGGTTGGCGTGGCTTTACTGTGATCCATGTAAAATAACACCTTTTTCTTGTGCACTTTTTTTTAACACTCTTTTTTTGTTTTCCTTTGCTAGGCTGGATTCTGGATGCTGCAAGGCTGTCATGTCAGGATGCTGCAAAAGAGGTTGTTGTATCTTCTTCCTGTAGAGTTGGTGGAGTTTCCCTGTGTGCAGGGGGTACAACCTTTAGGGTCAGGAAACTGTTTTCCTTGCTTTGTGGTTTTCTTGTTGCTGTTGCTTTTAAAGGGGTCAGCAGTCCAGGAAACCGAAACTAAGTGTGAACAGGGACTGGAGGAGAGAAGCAGGGAGAATGCCCTACAAAATTCAAATGTGTCTCATTTCTGGGAAAACTAAAGAAAGCAGGATTCAGCTGCCAGTGGCTAAATAGCAGCAATCTATGAGCTGTTCCTCAAAAGCCCCAGACGAGCACCAAGTCCTGTGGGAAGCTGGAGATTGACACAGGACACCTCCAGAAGAGTCAGCTGTTGAAACCTCCTTTAAGCCTTTGTTTCAAGTGGAGCATCCAGACCTGGCAAATGCGTAAGGTCAGCCCTTAGAAGAGCAAACAGCTGTCTCTAGAAAATCAAACGAGTGGCCAAAGTCTGTCCATTTGTCTGCCTGTCTTTTTGGCCTTGGATTACTGTGCTTTTCAAAGCTGTGCTTTCGTAGCTTGGATAAAAAGGTGGATGTTTCACATAGCTCTACAAGTAGTAATCATCCTGTTCATGCAAAATATCTGCTGTCTAAGGGATGGGCCCAAACTTAGAGGTGTTTCTCATTTACCTACAAAGTGTCTGGCTTCAGCATCTGTACAGTCAGTTCTTGTGAACACGTGAGTCCATTGCCTGCTCTAATGGAGTTAGTGACTTATTTTCAGTGGTCGTAGCGAGTTTCACTGAAATAGCCCTGTTTGTAGTCTTTTGTGTGATTTTAGGAGACACAATAGCCAGACAATTCTGGAACTGTAATATAATTGTACGCGGCATTCCCAGAAAATGCTCTGAAGCCTTCTCCCATTGCACCATTGTGATAAAAACCTCTGCTGCTTTTCAAGCTCCCCAAGTCCATGCTGTGCCGTGCTGGAAGTGATAGAAAACCCAATTAGCTGTGAAAAGTGAAGGGCAGAGAGCGGTGTTCTGGCCTGGAATTCCCTTCCTTTGGCAGTAGCAAAGGTCAGCCGTGCAGCCAAGTTTCCATGACCACATGTGGATCCAGCCTGTGTGTGTTGCCAGCTCTCTGCATAGGAGAGTGGAGGGGGGAGTGGGAAGAATTGATTCTGGAAGGGGAGAGCTTGAGAGGAAGAGTGGACTTCAATGTGATAGCTGGGATTTTCAGAAGGTGGTTTGATGAATGCTGGGCATCCAACTTCCCTAGAGCTCGTTATCAATAACACCCTCTATATCTTCCTGGGTGACTTTTAGCTTGTCTGGCAGTTTTCAGCATCAGTGCACGAGGGAAAAGAGGTAGAAGGCAGCTCTCTCTGATTTGGCAGCTCAGGGACTGCAGTACCTCCTTGTGGCTGCTGGCTGAGGGTCTGGATGTCTGAGGAGCTTCATGACTCCCTGTGGCTCCCACAGGCTTCTAGGACTGGGCTTAGAGAAACCCTGAGCTGCCAGACTGGAGGCTGCTTCTGGTGGAGCTCTTCTGAATAGTGCTGAGCCTGCAGTCCTTGGGAGGCAATATGCGCTCCACAATCCCAAGGGACCTGCTCTGTCTCTTAGTGCAGCCAGCCGTGGGAATTCTCTGAGTCCCTGTATCCTGATCTGTGTGTCAAGACCACGTGGCTGACCATGAGTGACCAGAGCTGCCGTGGACCCTTCTTGCAAGGGCAGTTGTCTTCAGAGTCAGCGTAGGTGCAGGCTGCCTTGGAAAAGTGTGAATATCCTGGGGAAATCCATGGGGCAGAGACCTTGGGCCATACCGTGTGCCCACACCATCAGCAGGAATGATATTGACAGGGGTGCTTTGCTTTTGGTGTGAAACCTTGCTGTGATGCATTGTTCCAAGGAAAACAGCTGGAAGTTGCAGGCCAGATCACGTCTAATAAGTAATTCCAGCTCTCTTACTGGAGCTGATTTATACAGGTCAGGTCCAACATTTCTGAGAAATTATTGATGGTGAGGGGTTTTTTTGTTTGTTTGTTTCACTGAAAACTTGAAGCCTCTCAAATAAAGAATGTGAGGTATGGGGGATTTTTAGCTGGAGCATGTGCTTCAGGATGTTTGCTGCATTCGGGCTTTGAGAACACAAATTCTCTGCAGACAATCCCACACACAGTGGGAGACGAGGTTATTGGGCTTGGAAGTGGACCAGGGAGATGGGACTTGAGTGAGCTTTGAACAGCAATCATTGTCATTAGTGGTGGTGCCATAATAAGTGCTTGACTCAAATCCAGCGTTGCACAGGCAAGAACCTGATGAAACCTTGTAACTCGGTATTTGTGGTTGTTCCTACCAGTGTGATCCACTGTTGAATAGGCTAGACATGAATAAAATCAGTATTTTTTAAAGTGTTGTGTGGGGTTTTTTTAATGTCAAAAAGGCTGGTTGCCCTCTTGGACTTCACTGTGTTCATATGAAATGTTTACTATGGAGCTAATACGGCTGTGCGGCTTTTTTAGGACAGCCCACATCCCCTTGCAGAATTTCACCTTCTCTTCCTCAGAGGTGGATGCTGCAGGGCTGCACTGAACTCCTGCCACAGGGAAAGATGTGAAGATAATTTGGCATATCCCCCTGCTGTTCCTGCAGGGGTGGTCCCTCTGGTGACAGCTCTGCCTGCCATCAAGTTGAAGTGATCTGGCTGGAGATCAGTGTTGTGCTGGTGAGGGATGTATCTGACTCCATTCCAGCCCTTGCCCAAGGAAAGGTGTTTTTGAAGGTGCTTTTCCATCTCCCAGATTCTGTGTCTGGTTGGATACCAAGACAAAACGGAGCCAACTTGGGTGCTCCCCAGAATGTTACCACCTTCCACAAGACCTGTCCTGCCCCATCGTGGTCACTGCATGTGGGAATGTTCAGTGGCAATCTCCAAATTCTTCCTCACTCAGCTCTTGCTTGCTTCTGGACTCGGGAGCCACAAAGGTAAGCCCATGTGGATGGCATTTATCCATGTGTCTCCCTCTCTGGAAGAGGGCAAGGAGACAACAGTCAGGGAAAAAGCCTTGTTTGCCCACTGGATGCAGGAGGCTGTGTCTTGCTGAAGGGCAATGGTTCCCACACAGATCTTTTTTCTTCTCCCCAGCACTGTGGCAGCGTTGTTACTGGTGAGTACACGTGCTTGTCTGCTCCCTGGCACTCACCCAAAGCCCTCACTGCCTCTAATCCCTGAGCCCTGGACCCTGCCACTTGCACATTTGAGTTAATCCACATCTTTTGTTTGTTTTACAAAGTCTTTTGTTCTCTTAGCTGCCACATTTCAAACCACACTTGTTTACTTCATCTCTTTCTGTTCTTCATCTTCATTCTTGACTTCTCTTCTGGAGGAAAGTTGCTGTCCCAAAACACTCTGCATTAAAGTGAGTGGCACAAATGCCACCAAGGAGCTGTGTTTTGGATCCTATCATCTCAGACCCCATCACTGCAAGCCTGCATCAGCAGTGCTCCAAACCTGCAGCAACGTGTGTAGAACTGAGATTGCTCACAACTGCCGAAACATTTGACAGATGGATGCATAATGTCCAGGCAATATCAAATAAATCATCTTTTCAGCCAAAAAAATTAATCAGATTGGAGTTAAAGTGATGCAGACCCCTTTATCTCCCTATCACCACCACCTCTCCCCCTTTTGTATTTATTAAGTAAAATTCAAAATGCTTCTATTAAAAAAATTTTTTTTTTCCTATGAAAATGGCTTTTTTTATCTAGCAGGTAGCAAAGATCTGAAGGGAGGAGTGGTCATCTCACCTGCCTCAGGCTGCTGCAGGGAGTCACTCATCAGAACTGTAAATGGGTAGTGGAGATAAAGGCATTTCTGGTCAGGCTGCAAGCGTAGCTCTGATCTCCTCTCTTGTAAATACTGATCCCATGGCTTCCTTCTGAAATCTGGGATTTAGAGAGTCCCAGCAAAAGGTGAGGCCACTCCAGGGCTGGGTCAGTGAGCCCCAGGAATCTGTCCTCATACATTTTCTGAGTCCCTTGCGTGGTGTTAAATTCTGTGACACCCTCTTCAGTCTGACTTATTGCAGATGAGACAAAGAGGGGTTTTTTATCCAGTCAGGCTTAGGGTAAGGTTGGGAGAAGGTTTTTGGAGGGTGAATTATGAAGGCATAAGCTGTGCAAGGCTGACCAGTTGAGCTGCATCTGCCATAAGGGCCCACAGAATATTAAACTGCATTTGTGGCAATACAGGTATAAAAGAAATGTCAGGAAGAAGGAGCAGCAGGGAGGAGTATAAATGTATTAATTTGGAGTACAGCATTTGTATTTGCTGGCGTAATTGGTCTGTTAAAATGATTTTCCTAGAAGTGAATTAACAATCCCAGTAGAGAATACAATTTGGAGAGTCATTGAATTAGGAGAAATGAAATCAAAGACAGAGTAGCATGTCTTCTATAGGATAACTGTGGCAGAAACTGTGTTGCAGACAGATTGAATGCTGACAGATCATCAGAACTGAGTGGTTTTCAATCATGACTTTCAAGAGAAATAGTGGAATTACTTATGGCACTTAACTCAATCCTCCATTGGTGCCTGAAGTCTGCAGAGTAACAAGGGTGGTGACTTTCTTTAAAACAGTTTCCACAAGTGTATCTAAGGCACTGCAGTCTGGTAAATTTAACTTCTGTAGTAGGCCAATTAATTGTATAACAAAGAATTGAATCAATGAATGCCTTATAGATACAGAAAATGTCCTTCCTAAAAGTCACCACGATTTCTGTTATGGAAGGTTTTGCTTTAGGAAACTGATTTCTTTGGAGGGATGAACAAGCACAGTGCTAATGGTGAGTCTCTTTGGTTAGGTCAGAAGGCTTTAGAGGGAACTGTACAGTCCTGGGGTAAAAAGAGAAGATCCTGGTGTGGTTAAAAATGGGAAACAGTGGGCAGAGTTTCTGGCTGGCTGATAGAATGAAGTCACTGTTGGATGTTCTCTTCAGACCATCACTGGAAAGTGTTTAGAGAAGGCAAGGAGCGTCATCAATGACAAAGTATGACAGAAGTCCAATTATGAATGGTATGGAGAGCTCGAGTGGGGATTAAGCATGGCCTGTTTCTTCTTGGGTACCTAGACTGGAGTAACCCAGTGAGACTGTTGGGACTCAGGTCCAAAACACACAGGAGGAGGTAGCACTTCATGCAAAGATAAACAGAACTGGGGAGCTCACTGGCAAAGGATGGTGGGGATGCAAGAAATTTACAGGGAAATAAGGGGAGACCTGATAAGGTGTAAGAGAGATTGATTGCAGGTTACTAAATGAACAACACACACCAGTTTCAGTAGATCCCCAAAGCTAGAAATGGTTAAAAGATGGGGAAGTGTCATATATTTGTTCTGTTCTTATTGTCCTTTGGGTGTCTGCTTGTGGTCATTCTTCAGACTTTAGTATTCATGCAGATTGGCAGAAACAGGAAACTTATGTCTAGATCAAAATCAGTTCAGCTTCTACAGTAAATGGTATTAACTGCTGTTACATACATAGCTTTGACCCTTTGGAGAGATCTAGATCTGACCTTTCCCAAGCTCTGATGGAGTAAGATAACTGTTTCCCAGTCTTTTATTTGCAGATACTGTAAATATTGTTGCTGGGGATGAGAATAGCAGTACAGTAAATACCAGCTTGCTGACAACCAACTATTTTTCCTTAGTGACCTTTATGGACTCCTTAAAACTTGTCCACAGGCCCTTAAAGAATCTTGGACCATATCTTGAAGGACATTGGCTGCACTGTGTAGAGTTCATCCCTAATTTTCAAATGTATTGCAGGCAGCAGACATCCACTCTTAGAAAGGGAGCAAGTAGTCACAAGAGTGAGAGTCTGAAGCTCACCAATAAGAGAAATTAAGTTCTCACCAGAGAAATGTGAGAACACTGTGTCTATTTCTCTTTGTGACCTGAAATTTGTGTTCATCCACTACCATGTCCAAAGAATCACAGTGAAGTGTTTAGGTTCTTGGTGACACCATCAGGTCTGCACAGCACACTCTTTCTCTTTTCAGAGGGGGAGATCATATTCCATCCCCCAGGCCAATCCAAGCCAGTGTGGCTGCTGTGTTTGGAGTGCTGCTTTGAGTGGAGCAGACAAACTTCCCAGGTATTGATTTTGTGCACATTAACAGCTCCCCATAGCCCAGGCCATTTCCTGAGTAGCAATTTACAGAGTCACAGGGGAATCATTTCCTTGTTTATCATTAGAAAAATTCCTCCTTTCCAGTATGTTTTGATGCTGTGTTTCAGGAAGTCACTGCCTATCCTAAACTTCTTTGTTATATAAGGATGTGTAGCTGTAGCTTCTTCCAAATCAATCAGGTCCTGTTTGCCTCCTGCAGCTGCTCACTTTGTGTCTTCTGGTTGCTCCGTACACCCAATGCAGTCCTGCCACTCCTTTCTATGTCCACGTAGGAATCAAACCTGGGCATCACAGAAGGAGGGAAGAAAGCTCCCAGGACTTTTCATCCATACCTCGCACCCCTGATGGTGACCAAGCTGCAGTTCCAGGCTGGAGGCAGCACCAGGTGTCAGAGGTACAAGTACACTGTGCTGTAAAGGGCTGAGTCTCAGTGACACCTTGCCCTGTGCATCCCCAGAAGTGGGGATGGCCATTCCAGGATCTGCTGATCCCCTGAAGCCAGAGGCCTGAGGAAGTTTGCAAGGATAGCTTGCCTTACATCTGCTGCACTGTGTTGTTGTTGGAACATTGGAGGAGTCCATGAAGCTTCCTGGAAAAGTGGCTGCAGTGAGTTGAGCAGCACAGGTGGAGGTGGAACCCTCCCCAGAGGCTGTGCACCCATACCACTGATCTGACCTGTGCCTGGAGAAAAGATTGGCACCATCCTCCTGCATGCCAGAGATTTCTGATGCAGTTTTTAGTAAACCTGACATTCCAAATTCCCCTCCGCTGTAGCGTCCAAATTTTGGGGTCTGCTCTCTGCTGTGAAGTGAGCTGAGACAGCACCAAATCCCTTTGTTCATCCATCCCCCTCTGGGCACCCTGTAGGGAGCAAGATTCCCCCCTCATCACCTATTGTGTAGTGCTTCCTTTCTCCCTCACGTAAAGCCTTTACCCTGCATTATATCCCGTGAGCCTTCTCCCTCCTGACCGGCCGCTGCCTGTTTCCACTCTGACCCTCCCATGGCACACCGGTATTCCGTTCTCTCCGCCCTGGCTCGGCTGGGATGAGCACAGCACTCCGGCAGAGGGCGCGGGATCCATTCAGGAATGAGCTGTTCCAATGCCTGATTATTTATTTATTTTCTTTCCCTCTGCAGCGCTGTTTCAGGTATGTGAATACTTGCCCCTGCAGACTCTGCCTCCAGGACGGTCTCTAGATTTTTCCCTCTCCCTTTGCTGATGGACGTGTGGGGTGTTTGCCTGCTCAGGTTATTCCATTAGGGTACCTTGGAATCATAGAATCATTGAATAACAGAATCATTCAGGTTGGAAAAGGCCTCTAGGATCATCGAGCCCAACCTGTGACCAAATACCACCATATCAACCAGCCCAGAGCACTGAGTGCCACAGCCAGTCATTTGTTGAACCCCCCCTGGGACAGTGACTTCACCTCCTCCCTGGAGAGCCCCTCCCAGTGTCCAGTCACCCTTTCAGTGAAGAAATTCCTCCTGATGTCCAACCTGAACCTCCCCTGGCACAGCTTGAGGCCGTTTCCTCTTGTCCTGTCCCTTTTTCCCTGGGAGCAGAGCCCGACCCCCCCCGGCTGCCCCCTCCTGTCAGGGAGTTGTGCAGAGCCAGAAGGTTCCCCCTGAGCCTCCTTTTCTCCAGGCTGAGCCCCTTTCCCAGCTCCCTCAGCTGCTCCTGCTGCTCCAGCCCCTTCCCCAGCTCCGTTCCCTTCTCTGGACACGCTCCAGCCCCTCAATGTCTTTCTTGCCCTGAGGTTCCCAGAGCTGCCCCAGGATCTGAGGTGTGGCCCAGCAGTGCCCAGCACAGGGGACAGTCACTGCCCTGGCCCTGCTGCCACCCCATGGCTGGCACAGCCCAGGTGCCATCGGCCTCCTGCCCCCCTGGGCACCCCTGGGCTCATGTCCAGCCGCTGTCCCCAGCAGCCCCAGGGCCTTTCCCAGCTTTCCAGCCCCTCTGCCCCAGCCTGGAGCTGCAGGGGGTTGGTGTGACCCAAGGCAGGACCGGGCCCTTGGCCTTGCTGACCCTCAGACCACCGGCCTGGGCCCATGGATCCAGCCTGCCCAGAGCCTTCCTGCCCTCCAGCAGATCCACACTCCCACCCAGCTGGGTGTCATCTGAGAAATGACTGAGGGTGCACTCAATCCCCTTGTCCAGGTTGTCACTTAAAGAGAACTGGCCCCAACACTGAGCCCTGGGGAACACCACTGGTGTCTGGCCACCAGCTGGATGTAACTCCATGCACCACCACTCCCTAGGCCTGGCCATCCAGCCAGTTTTAACCCAGTGAAGAGTGGATTTTAACTTGTGGGTTTTAACTTGTGTGTTTAGAGGACAGGGAAGGTACAAGGCTGACAGTGGGAGAAGTGCTAGCTGCATTACAGGGCTGCTCTGCCAGTAGGTTGAGATTCCACTGTTCCCTTTTCTAAGCACAATACATGATCATAGCAATCTTTCCTGGCTTTAAAATTGATGGCAGATGTACTCCCCAGATAATGAGTCTCATAAAAAAAATGGTATGAAATCTCCTGTTGAATTCAATAGCAGAGGTGCTGTTCCAATTTAAAGGTTACAGGATGACGCAAGAAAAGCTAAAGAAAGGTTATCCTTTTCCACTCAGCCTCTGGAACCTGGGTTATTACATAGCTGACTTTGCCAACGCTAAAGCAGATGCTTTTGGATGACTGAAAGCTCTCTGTGGACAAGGAAATGCAGGAATATTCCCTGTGTGTGAAGTGCACAGAGCTGCAGAGGGCCAAGAACTGTGCCACCACGATTTGTCACCAAGCTTCTCGTGGCAGAGCAGTGCCACTTAAAGTTTCCCTGAAAGAAAAATCAAAAATCCTATTTTTCTCAAACTGGATGTGTTCTATTATGTTGCACTGGAGAATTTTTAAATTATTACGGGTAATCTTGGTGGTATTAAAATAAAATAAAATAATGACAGTACTGTTATACTGTCAACTCTTTTCCATTATTAGATATGATGCCATCTTATAGACAGGCCTGTAGCTTAGAGATTTGGCAGCAGGTGCTCTCCTGCTTCTTTTACACCGAAGTTGCTACTCCTCTTATCAGTGGAGGATGGGATGACTCCATGGACCAGGTGTTTAAAAAAAGTCTGGATGTGGCACTTGTGCCATGGTTTGGTTGATAAGGTGGTGTTAGTTCATAGGTTGGACTTGATGATCTCCAAGGTCTTTTCCAACTTTGCTGATTCTGTGGTTCTCTGATTCTGTGACCAAAGCCCTGCTCTGACATTGGCTGCCAAGGTGGAGCTGCCTCTTTTCCCTGGGGCAGTGGCAGCAGATGCCTTTGTTATGGTGTGTGACAAGTCTTTGGTCACACAGCTGTTTGAGCATAAACATTCTTGTTAAAAGTCTCAAACGCAAGAGTGACCAAGCTTTGTATATGGCGAGAGAGCAGAGAGCCTTCCTGTCTTAACATACCTGGTGTCCAAAAGCTCTTTTTTTCTTTTCTTATGGCTATCACAGCTGAAGTTATCCCGAATTTGGGGTTGGGGGGGGATGCTAAAGAGCACAGCAAAGCAGATTCAGAGGAGGGAGGATTTGTGCTGGCATGGGAAGGGTGGGAGATCTTACAGACATCCAGGTTTTTGTGACTGAAATCCCACTTCGTGCCACTAGAGGATACCCAAACTGTTGCCAGCTTGTAAGAAGCAGCTCCTTAATCTCTGCTTCCCTGGAAATCAATTGCTAGGAGGAGGAAATGTCTTTGGGAGGAATAAAGGGAATAGATATTTAGGCACATCTAAAAATCTTTCAGGTTTCAGTGGGAGTTCGGTGAGTAGAATCATGTGCACAAAAATTGAAGCGGTGAGTGACAGCAAACAGAGCTGATGAGCTGCGTGTATGTAAAAGCTGCAGCTTTCTCTGCATCAGAAAGTGGCTGGTTCCTGGGAGGTGGAACTGATGGAGCAGCCACATCCCGTTGTGAGAGGCTGGGAAAGCTGGTATGGGAGAGAGAAGGACATACAGAGAGGCTTGGAGAGGGTGCTGGTGGGACGTGTCTAGATTTTGCTCTGGTTGGATAGCTGGGATCTGGTGCAAGCCAGAGAAGTGGTCTTGATGCCAGTTGACATTGTAGAGTCAGAGGGAGCAGAGCAAACCACGGCATTCACTGAGGAACTCACTTCTGAGGTGAATTGCAGTGGTGGTCTCATGTGGGGATCCAGGTGTTTTTTAACTCCTCCAGAAAAGTCAAACCATTTCAGACAGGGCAGAGCCCAGTGCTGTGATGAACTTCTCAAGGAACCAACAAGTCAGGCCAAGCAGGGCTTAAAGCATTTTCTTACCTTGGCCAAGCTTGGCTACATCAAACACACCAGCAGTGCTGCTGCTGAGTCTGACAGTGTCCCCATAAATCCTCCTGTTGGGGTGGATGCAGGGACAAACCTCCTCTCTGACCTCTAGTAACATTCCCTGGTCAGCAGGGTCACAGTTCTAGAAGACTGTGATGGGGATGATTGTCCTGTTATGGTCTGATCTGCTTCTTTTGGGGGTGGTTAAGTTGGCAAAGGTGCTTAATCTGGCAATTAGAACAACGCAGAGTTCTTTGCTGCTAATCAAAGAATTTGTACTCCTTGTAAGACCCATGGCAGAGCTCTGTCTTGGTAAAGTTACTCTCCAGCATTCCCAACACATGCAGGACTAATGTCCAGGATTCATTCTGAGGCTGTCTTTCCAGTCTGTGTATTCCCTTTAAAGACTGCAGTAGTGCGAATGGGATACATGCTAGGAAAAATGTCTCCAAACAATTTCCTCCAGAGACACTGGAGATAACTTTTTTCACAGGGAGTGGTCAGGAATGCAGCAAGAGGATCCCAGGCCAAAAGGCTGTGCTCTGGGATGGAGCTGCTGGAGCCACTCCAGAGCAGGGACACCAAGGGGAGTAGAGGGATGGAGCAGCTCTGCTGGGAGGAAAGGCTGAGGGAACTGGGATTGTTGTGCCTGGAAAGAGAAGGATTTGGGGTGACCTCAGTGTGGCCTTGCAGTGCCTGAAGGGAGCCCACAGGAAAGATGGAGAGAGACTCTTGACAAGGGCCTGGAGTGACAGGACAAGGGGCAATGGCTTCACACTGACAGAGAGCAGGTTTAGATTGGATATCAGGAAGAAATTGTTCCCTGTGAGGATGCTGAGGCCCTGGCTCAGGTTGCCCAGAGAAGCTGTGGCTGCCCCATCCCTGGCAGTGTTCCAGGCCAGGCTGGATGGGGCTCTGAGCAAGCTGGGATAGTGGGAGGTGTCCCTGCCCATGGCAGGGGGGTGGAACTGGATGATCTTTAAGATCCCTTCCAACCCATTCCATGATACTGTGATTATAAATTAACATGACCTTCCTTGCTAACTAAGGTCGGACAGACACTCCTTTTCCCTTGGTCCTGGTGACATGGATCTCCTATCTGTTTCTCAGTGTTGTCATACCTGCCCACCTGGCTATGATCTGTATGCTGCTGGCATGAGGACCTGCTTCTATTCTTCCAAGGGCTGTATATCAGTGTTGAATAATGCAGGCAGAAGTCTCTAGAGCTCGTGTCCTGCAAGTCATTAAGCTGGATTGACTGGCTCCGTGCATGGTGAACAAGCTGTTCTTTTTAAAACACTGATTTATTGTCTCAGATTGCAGTAAATTCTGCCATATAAAATCAGAGTAACTCCAGTTTGCAAGGAGACAGTTTGTTTTAAGGTATCTAAAGACACTTTAACAGCTCTCTGGGTTAAATTATGGTCATTTCTCCTCCCTGTCGTCTTGATCTCAAAGCAGGATGTGACATACCTGAACATTTTTTTCCTAGGCCATTGTGGTGCTTTTTCACCCACAGGAAGTTTCTCCAGCTGTACCTTTGTAACCTTTCAAAATTTCTTCCATACTTTCCTCTTCTTTCCCACCTGTTTGATCTTCTCCTTTTGTCTTACGAACCGTGCCAAATGCTTCCTTGTGCTCTTCCAAATGCAGACACTCCTTTCATTCTGCTGATGGATTGTGGCAGAGTGAAATTTTTTTTTTTTTTACTTTTCTGGTAGCCCTCCCAGAAAAGAAGTGATAATTTTAATGCCAATTGTGGATAGGGCTGTTGGGGGAAAAAAATCCTTACTTTTGCTCACTGATGACTGAGGGCTGAGATATCTGTGGTGGGAGAGAAGAAAAGAATGGACAAGGGACATTTTCTTACTAACCTTCTTCTGGCTCTTGGGTTTTCATCTGCAGAAAGCCATACCAGGCTTCATAACTCAGCAAAACTGCATTTCTAGAGGTTTTCCCATTATTTTCCATTGTTTCCCCCACTTTAAGTGTATTGAGGTTTCTGGGGAATAATTCAGCTCATACTTTGTATGTCCTGGGTTTGGGGTTTTTTTTTTGGCATCTCTGCATTCAGCTTGGATTTGAAGGTCCATGGGAGAAGATCTAAAATGGGCTGAAAGGTTAATCTTCTCCCTGGCATCAAAAAGTGATATTCACTGTGCCAGCCAGGAATATCATCCTGGTGTCTGGAAGCTCTGTGGAATGGAGCACTCCTTCACTGTTGGCACTTATGAGGGAAATGAACCTGTAACCTCGTGGTGAAAAAACTCAAGGTGAAACAAGTGACTAGTGAGATGCTTGACTGCTTCTCAATTGAAAAGTTTGGGATATCTTTGTCAAAATGAAATGGTGTTGGAGGCAAGTAACATCACGGGGAGAGGCAGATAAATGGCACTCAGTGGGCCCAAGAGGTGAAGTCACCCTGGTTTTGCTCTCAGTTTGCAGGGTTGGGAAGTACAGGTGAGGAGAAGAACTGGTGTTGTCCCTGGGAGCTCTTGCTCCATGCTTGGTGAAGTTTCCTGTTCCTCTGGAGGGTTTCTCCCGGGAGCAAAGAGAGCTGGGGCAGGGTCAAGGTTTATGGAGCCTGTGAGGGAGGACTCTGCCATGGCATTCCTCAGCTGGAGAAACCCAGAGCAGCCTGGGTCTGCTGCTCAGGGTATACCCACCCTGCGAGGAGGGCACTGACAGTCAGGAGACCGCATGGCACTTCCATGTCTCCAGAGGTAACTCAATTTCCTTGTGGTTTTGGGGAAAAAAAATATCAAAACTGGAGTGATCAAAGTTAAAGGAAGGAAACCCTAGACAAGCAAACCTGCTTTCTTTTGCAACAGAGAGCACCTGGCAAGGAGGGTCACAGGAATCAGGATAATCTCGTAAGGAAAGTGCTGTCACACCTTCAGGATCCACCATCAGGAAACCCTGAGACTTGGAATGACATGCACACAAGGCTCAACTTCTGCTGAACCCACTCCTTGGTAAATACAGAACTGGAGAAAGAAGTACATTTAGGCAGCTGCTCAAGGAAACAAAACATGGTCACCGAGCAGTTGTTTGTAAGGCAGCTGCCAGAAGCACAGGCACAACTTCATTTGGCTGAATTTGGTGCCTGCCTCGAAGGAAGAGGACTCCTTGGGGGTTCACAGCTGTTCTCTCAGGTGGCAGAGTGGCATTTCTGGGGTGTCTGACCCATGGCTGTACAAGTGGCTTGCCCTTCCATTGCACTCCTGTTGAAAACTCAGGTTAGTCCCTTCCTCCCCTGCAACTCTCTAAGGGAAAGCTGGATCAGGTTATTCCCAACACGTGACCACGGCCATTTGAAGTGGCTCCCCCTTTCCACTGGTGTTTTCTCCACTAGTGATGCCAGGATTTTAACCCATGGGATCCCACAGTCCTCACAGGTGTCTGTCCCAGTATATCCCACTGACTGCAGCTGTCCAGCCCTTCCTACACTGATTGTTGGCTGGTGTCAAGGTAAAGTAGGGCAGCTAACTTGGAGTCCATCTCTGGTTAGCCTCCAGCAAGATTACTGGTATGCTTTTGGCCACTGGAGGGCTCTGGTTTTATTTCATAACTATGAGAGAACGATACTAAAAATTACCACTGTCGTGGGCCAAAAGGAGGGTCTAAAATCCTGCAGAAGCCTCACACCTTATCCTAATACTTGGGCATGAGAATTGAGAAGGGGATGTCCAGCTTGCTGCATCACGAATAACCAAGAATCTGGGACGCTTGCTTGCACTTATTTGGGTTATTACAATGATTTTCTCAGTCTCCTGAGGTCTGTCTCTGTGCCAGTGCAGCAAAGATGTGCTCACAAAATCTGTTTTTGTGAGAAGGAACCTTGGCACTGGAGAACAGAAGCAGGGGGGTGTGTGGAGGGAGAAGCAAAGGTAGATCCACACCACTTTTGCGAGATGTTTTTATCACGGGCTGGTCAGGGGTAGGAAGAAGGGGAAACCCTAGATTGTACCTACTTGAATTTGCTAAAATTCTGCCTTTTTCCCTCTTCCCCCCTCATTGAGAGACCGGTGCAGCACAGGAAGGATTCAGAGAGGGAGCTTTCATTCATTGCAGAGCACTGCAATGCATTCATTGTGTGTCCTTGAAGGAACCCCACATTTTGCAGCTGACCCTGAGCTTTAGCATCAGGAAAGCTTTTTTTTTTTTTTTTTTTTCCTATTTTTTTTTTTTGCCTTTCTCAGCTCTAGTCCCATTTTTAGAGTCTGTCGTTTTCTCAGGGGCTTCGCAGGCTATTTTTAAAAAGACTTTGCAGGCTGCCAAACCATTGTTATTTTCTCTAGGGTGATGTCAACACGGTGCCTATAGTAAACGTGCCTGGCATTTACCAGAGGTGATGCTTTAGAACAGATAAACATTAATGTTGAAGGTGAAAAATGCTTCTGCAAGCAGAGCCCCACGGTGAAGTGTTTCATTTCCACAGAGCATCCTTTTGCTTGCCTCGTGGCTTTCCCCTTCTCTGAAACACTGTTGGTCTGACCATCAGATTGCTCACTGCAGCATGAACCTGATCTGTACATTATTAGATCATCTAGAGTGACTGTAAATCAGGTTTGGTCCAAGTCTTGCAGCATGTTTAATGTTTTTACAAAGCTTTTTTTTTTCCTTGCCTTTTGTATTGGGAATGAATTTAACAGCCCAGCTCTGAAAGAAACATAGGGAAGAGTTTAAAGGGCTTAAAATATGAACAGTAGTAGATATTGGTAATAATCATCATGGTGTCATCAATTTTGGTGGAATTTCTCAAATGAATCCAGCATAACCACAGCTTCTTTTTACCTGTGGGGAGGGAAAAAAAAAAAAAGGGGAAAAATTCAGGAACAGTTATGTAAAGATGTGGGAGCAGATGTACTGCTGGTGTAAGCTGGCACTACTCCACTCATGTCAATCAAAGTAGTTGATGTGGGGGTATATTTGTCTGCAAGGGAAGCACGATTTATCACTGAGCTCTAGTGGCTCCATAGAAATCACAGAATGGCCTGACTTGGAAGGGACATCGAGGATTATGTGGTTCCAACCCCTGCCGTGGGCAGGGACACCTTCCACTATCCCAGGCTGCTCAGAGCCCCATCCAGCCTGGCCTGGAACACTTCCAGGGATGGGGCAGCCACAGCTTCTCTGGGCAACCTGTGCCAGGGCCTCCCCACCCTCACAGAGGATGATCACGCATCAATTTAGTGTAGTATTTGCCCATGTCATGCTCTGATCCCCTCACAAGAGTGAGAGATGATGCCTGTATTCAATCTTTTCACAGATGCTTAAGACAATGTCTCTTCTATACTTCCTGCTGCAGACAACACTACCCAAGAGGACAATTCCTGCCCTTCAACCACATGGGTTTGTTCCTTTGGCTGTACTAGCTCAGCTGTGCCTTTGAACGCTGATTTTACAGACCACGGACACATGTGGAGCACCTCCTCCATCAGCCACTTGTGTGAATGTCATGGGAAGACTGAAGAAAAGTCTCCGTGGGAGGTGGTGGGCCACACTTCTGCAGAATCACAAAGGCATAGAACCTTAAACTCCCTTGTTTAGTAAAATTTGAGATTGTAAACACTTTTGCGCCTTTGAACCTTGAGTGCTGGTCAAGGAAATAATGCACAGTACACAGGAATGGCTCTTTGTGCTGTTCTTGCTCTGAGTCCATTCCCTGAACCCATGAAACATCCAGAAGTTTCACAAGTTGGTGGAATTTATTTCAAATATAAACCTCCAAGGGATTTCTCTTCCAAGAGTTTGACCAGCTGAACCCTTGTACACATCTACCATCCACAACATCCTGCAGCAAGGAGTCCTACAACTGAGACTTCCTGAGCAGAGTCACCTCTTCTTGCATGAACCTGTCCCTTTGTTGCCTCCTCACTCATATCTTGATTTCACAGGGTTGCTCAGGGCTCTAAATTTCCCAGCATCCAGTTTTGGTTCTCAAAAGGCCCATCTCAAGTTCACCAGGAGACCTTTGAACTTTTGTGAACCTAACCTGAGACCCACATTTGTAACCAAACCAGGGGACTTTTGCCTAGGTTTGCATTTCATCGCAGGTGCTTCACAGTCTTCTTACATTTCATGCCACTGGACAAGGAACAACCATTTGGAAGCCCCCAGGAAAACTGCCTGACTCAAGTTCTGTTGGCACCAGCCCCATGCTCTGGGAAGGCACCAGTTCTGCTTCATGCTGCTGGTAGCTGAGCTGGTTGGCTGCCTCTGAAGGTACAACTGCCACAGCAGATGGCTGGGAGGTTAGCAGGGAATTTATTCAGAACTCCGCATAAATGAGGCTGCCTTTCCTCGGAGGGAAGGGCAACTGAGAGCACGCTCACATCCCCACCCACATCTGCACAGTGACATCCCAGAGCTCCATGGTGACCCAGGAGCGGATGAGCCAGGCTGTCTGTCACACACCAACTCCCCTGCGCTGCTCTAGCCCACAGTCTGTGCCAGCTCAGCTGGGTTGTGGGCTCCGTCTGCGCCGCCGAGCAGCGGAGGTGTTCCAGCAAATAGCTGAACCCACTCTGTTCATGGGGGAATGGAGCAGAGCCTCCCACTGAGGGATATCCTTCCAGACACCCTTCGTGACCTGTGCTCAGTCAGCAGCCCCAGATCACTGCTGTACTTCCACTGCAAACTGGGTATCAGCAGTTTGTAGCACTGCTGTCCCAAAGGAGCGGCTTGGAGGAATCTGAAAATCTGATGGGATTTGAAGGTTGGGACAGGAGGGATAGGAATTGTTAAATCATCGAATGGCTGGGTTGGAAAGGACTGTAAAGATCATCCTGTTCCAAATCCCCTGCCACAGGCAGGGACACCTTCCACTATCCCAGCTTGCTCAGAGCCCCATCCAACATGGCCTGGAACACTTCCAGGGATGGGGCAGCCACAGCTTCTCTGGGCAACCTGTGCCAGGGCCTCAGCACCCTCACAGGGAACAATTTTTTCTCATATCCAATCTAAACCCACTCTCTGTCAGTGTGAAGCCATTCCCCCTTGCCCCTGTCAAGAGTCTCTCTCCATCTTTCCTGTAGGTTCCCTTCAGGCACTGGAAGGCCACAATGAGGTCACTCCAAAGCCTTCCCTTCTCCTGAACAATGCCAATTCTCTCAGCCCTTCCCCGCAGCAGAGCTGCTCCATCCCTGTCACCATCTCGGTGTCCCTGCCCTGGACTGGCTGCAGCAGCTCCCTGTCCTTCCTGTGTTGGGTCCCCAGGGCTGGAGGCAGCTCTTCAGCGGGGGGTGATCTGACCTGAGCGGGGCCCCAGGGCAGGATTCCCCGCCCTGGGGGCTCAGCCCAGCACAGGGGGGTTCTGGCTCCCAGCACACAAGGCTGTAGCAGGGCCGGCTCTCAACCAGTGGCACCCCCAGGTACTTCTGGAAAACATTCTGTCTGTTTTCCTAGGGAATAATGCAGTGTTAGAGTCTGGTGTTGCAGTGAAGATGGCTGAACAGAAGGAAAGCTGCAAACCCTCAAGAAGTTTCCCCTTCAGTGCCTGTTTGTAAGGGTTAAGCATCTCCAGCATGAGTTGAAGCAGATGTGAAGGGCCCTTGGTCAGAGGCTGTGACTGCTTGCAAAGATACCCACAGGTAATGGGATTTGAGCTGCCAGTTCCTTGGCTTCTCTCTCTGCCCCTAGAGTAGCTGCATTAATTTTTATCTTTAAACATTCCTGCTTTGCAAAAAAATCCCCACTGATGTTACCACCTCTGAGTCATGCCAGCATATTTGTGTGCTGGTATATTTTAGGAGCAAAGCTGCTGGAGTTCAATAAGTATAAAGCAGGACTTGATAAGCAAGGTAGTGGTAGTAGCAGGCTATTTAGATAAGGGAAAGGAGGTGTGGTGTGCTGACAGTAAGTACTTGGCACCTTGCAGTATTGATCCCAAATGAGTTTGGTCTAGGCTGTTTCTCAGTCCCTGGATTCTCTGGAGGTTAAATTCCTTTCTTCAGGCTTGGAGGACATATCAGTGTTATCAGCCTGATAGATCACAGCATATAGAACTGTACAAAGTCCTGAGCAGGAAGGGACCCACAAGGATCACTGTGTCCAGCCCTTAGCCCTGCACAGCACAGCCCCAAGAAGGTACACCGTCCTTTGCTTCGGATCTGTTCTTACAACTATGGGCACTTGAAGACCTTATCTGGTAAGTGATAAGACTCATGTATCACATCTGTCTTCTCTTCCCCTCAGGCTGCACAACTAATGACCACTGATATGGGATCAATGCAGTGTTGGATCATCCAGCAGCACCACTGGAAACAAGGTATGGATGTTCCTCACGTTTCTGCTGCACTATTGGTAGCACACATGGGAGCTGCTGACCACAGCTGCAGGAAGAACAGCACCTGCTCTGACATTAGGCCTGGTGGGACAGAGTTGTTCTTGTACATTTTGGGCTGCATTTGAATGGACACTTTATGTGCTTTTGCTATGTGGCTGTGCCATATTTGCTTTAGCAACAGAAGTCCTCAAAGGAATTTGAGTGTCCCTTCTCAAGGTGTAGACTCTTGCTGTGTCCTGTTCCTGTACCACAGTGGGTGTGTAACCAAGACTTGAGGTGTGGGTGGAAACCTCTGAAGCATCCCTGGATCCGTAGTGCCCTGGAGTTGTTCTGGTCCATGCAAACATGGCAGCACCAGGGTGTGGGTTCTTCATCCTTAAGGGATGGCACTGCCACAGCTGTTACTCCCCATCTCCCTAGCTGCTTTGTTCCAAAGAAATGGTCATCACAGAATCATAGAATGGTTTGGGTTGGAAAGGCATTGAAGTTCATCTCATTCCATCCCCTGCTATGGGCAGGGACACCTCACACTAGCCCAGGTTGCTCAGAGCCCCATCCAACTTGGCCTAGATCCCAGTGATCAGATCACCACTCTGCCTTTTCAGTCCTGTCCCAGAAACTCACCTGCTCCCCTGAAATACAGGAGAGAAGCCTTTCACTAGGTCTCTAACCCTGAAATACAGGAGAGAAGCCTGAAATACAGGAGAGAAGCCTTTCATTCAGTCTCTAACCCTGAAATACAGGAGAGAAGTCTTTCATTCAGTCTCTAACCCTGAAATACAGGAGAGGAGCCTTTCATTCAGTCTCTAACCGAGCTCCTTGTTCAGATCTGTGTGCAGACAAGCCCTGCTTGTCAGGCTGTGGTTTCTGGGTTGCTGCTCTGCAGAGCCCTCGCTGCTGTTCCAGGGGAATTGGCCGGCTTCAAGGTAATGGGTTACCTCTTTGCTTCCAGCTGCTAGAGAGCACGGCAAGAAGCTAAAAATACCTCTGAGCTGACACCTAATGTCACTTCTCCTCACGAGGGGTTTGTGCAGTTGCCACGGGGATCTTAAGCAATTGCACAGGGGAGGGGATAAATCTCTTTATTTTTGTGAATAGAGGGGGAGGCGCCCAGGAGAAAAATCCCTCTATGAAAAAGCTGTGCAGCCCCGTGCTTTGATGCCTGGGTTGAAAAACCTAAATGTCCACGGCTTGAGACCAGCCAATGGCGTGTGAGTGCTATTTTTGGAAAGCACAGTGCAGAATTATGGCACATGCATCACATGTGAATTGGGAAAGTGCAAGCTATTTTTGGAGCCTGTTTGCATATGTGCTGAGTCAAGGTTTGCACACAGAGCAAGGCTTCACCTAGCATCTCTTAAATCTGCTTTAGCAAGGTTATTAGCTTTCAAGCAAGCTCTGGGTCCCAAAAAAAAAAAAAAATCCTTTCTCCCTCTGATTTTATTAGCATCTCAGCATTGCAGGGAGATTAATTAGAAAAGCCAAAAAATTAAGTGCAAAAGGAGATGCACAAGGAAAGGGGAAGCAAATCAGAGTTCAAAGGGGATGGGTTCTGAAAAGGTATTACCTAGGTAAGCACAGAAACACCAGAACAGCATAAAAAAAAATATGGAAAGGGAGGAGGGGCTTGTAAAGAAGGTGGAAAATTTACACCTTGTGCTATCATTGCTGAAGGAAGCCTATTTACAGGAAGCAACCCCTGGGAAAAACAGAAATTAGGGAAAGAAATTGGAGCAGCATTGCATCAATTATAGCCAGCCCTTATACTAGTTTGAAACCAAACCAACGGGAGATCCCAAGTCAGAACTGACAGCCTGGTCAGTGGTGGCAGCAGTCTGATTAAATGGTGGCTGCAGTCCTCCTGAAGTTATAGATGTGGTTCTGTTGAAGCTGTGATCCTGTAGAAGGGTCTGGTCTTTCTGTGAAGGTCCAGTAGTGGTTTTGTAGCTCTTGTCCTCTGGGAATCCAGTAGGTAAGGACTGTCTATGGTGTTCCAAACCTCAGATTATATCCAGGATGGACTGCTTGGTTCCTCTCCCTGGGCGGAGCATCTCACAATGGGATGACGTAATTGTATGAGTCACGCAGTGAGGCTGGATGGGCCATTAGCAGAAGATATCCCCCGGAGGGAGTTATCGGGATGTGTCACGGAAGAGATAAAGAACACTGCCCCACCTGGTTTTAACAGCTGGTCCATTAACAGAAGATATCTTTCCGGAGGGAGTTATCAGGGATGTGTCACAGAAGAGATAACACTGCCCCACCTGGGTTTAACAAATGGTGGTAGAACACATACTTTTGATTACACCTTACATTGTAACCTAAAACATTATCCACCCCTTACTCTGTTACCATCTGCATCATACCCTAATCAATTCCCTCCTTAAACTCTACATATATATACATACACAATGAAACCTTATACACAGTTCTCACTTGAATTTAGGACCCCTTGTGGTACACAACGGGTTTCCCCATCTTTCTGCATCACCCACCAACTGTAACCAGGTCCTTGAGCAAAAACAATCCCCCTGATGGGTTTGCCTTTGCCTGAGGTGGGACTAATCCAAACAGTCTTTCCTAAAATACCTCTCATGTGTACCGCAGGGACTTTATCTCCACTCACTGTGTGCAAGGGTTCAGACTGGGCGGGACCAGCTCAATTGATGGACCGTCAGGCATTGACCATCCAGGTGGCCTTTGCTAAGTTCACTTCCCAATTTTTGAAGGTCCCCCCGCCAAGTGCCTTTAGGGTAGTCTTAAGTAGTCCGTTGCACCGTTCAACTTTCCCAGCAGCTGGTGCATGATAGGGAATATGATAGATCCATT
>VXAD01003126.1:0-334955 GCA_013399195.1 Dicrurus megarhynchus
CTGGCCGGAAGGAATATTAACAGTGTATTGTTAAACATTACAGTATTTTAAGGTGTCTTTTCAAAAGATGAGCATAGAAACTGCTTTCTTTCTTAGTCCTAACTGTAGTTGAATCTCTCTGTGTTTCTGGAGGATTCTCTTCTGAAGCCCTTAGAGTGAGAGTGTCAATCTCCCTGGAAGATTTATTACTGAATCAATTTTACTTGGTTAAACAGGCAGATTTCTTCAAGTGTGCCAGAATTATGACACTGCTTTTGTTCCTACCAGACATTTTAGCTGAGAGCAAAAATGCACTGGAATAAAAGCAAAGAAACCAAGAGGAACAAGAAAATAGTAAGGAAGAATCATAGTTGATGTTTCCTTTTTCCTGGGAAAATTCCATTCAAGATTCTGGTCTATCAGAAAGTGAAAGGTAGGAATGTTTTAGGCATGATGCTCTCACAAGATAGAACTGCTCTTTCAGATAAAGACTAAGATAAAAAACGTTGAGTGAATAAATACCAGACATAGCCTGACAAATAATTTACTAAATAATTTAATAAAATTCTCCATTCAGAGCAAGCAGATTATAGATGCTGAAGTGTGTCAAGGACTCTAACTGAACAGTGAATATCAATTTCTCTCAATTTTGAAAATGCTACTTTCTTATTCAGGCATTTGTAACATTAATTCAATGTCAGAGAAATAAACAATTCGGTATCAATATTAGGAATATCTTACAAATTTAAAAAAAGAACTAATTTCTTCCATTTGGGAAATGAAACAAATATATGGGAGGAATGACAAAAAAAATTATTAATACATATGAAAGAGATGATGTCTTTGGACATAGAAAATTAAAATAGACTAGACTAGACTAGACTAGACTAGACTAGAATAGAATAATATCTCAGCTGAAAGAGAGCTACAACAATCATCCGGTCTAGCTGCCTGACCAATTTAGGGCTGACCAAAAGATAAAGCATGTTGTTAAGGGCATTGTCCAAATGCCTCTTAAACACTGACAGGCTTGGGACATTGACCAGCTATTTAGGAAGCCTGTTCCAGGGTATGACCACCCTCTCTGTAAAGAAATGCTTCCTAACATTTAGCTTAAACCTCCCCTGGTGCAGCTTTGAGTCATTTCCATGTGTCCTCTCCCTGGATCCCAGGGAGAAGAGCTCAGCACCTCCCTCTGCACTTCCCCTCCTTAGGAAGCTACAGAAAGCACTGAGGTCACCCCTCAGCCTGCTCCTCTCCTAACTAGACAAGCCCAAAGTCCTCAACTTCTCCTCATCATATAAATCAAAACAGATTTCCTTGCACCTGACTCAAATTGTGTTTAACATGGATATCCTGTAATCACATAATATATATGAGATAAATAAGAAAGATGTTAAAAATATGAGAAACATTGTATTTATTATGTATCTGTGGAATAGCTCTGCATTTCTTCTAATGATAGATCTTTTTATGTTGGAACAAATACCATTCATTTCACTATTCTACTCCACAAATTAACTTGCTTAAAAATATATATTTTCCCTAAACTATGAAATGCTTAGCCTTAAAAGGAAACCTGTAATAACTTATAAAGATCCAAACTTCATTTGAGACTACCATTTCAGATTTTAAATGGTCCAAAACAAGCTTCCAAATCTTGTTCAGTTCCATTTGTGCTATTATCTCTGTCTTCACCTACTATGATCACTCTAGAGTTGCTATTAAATATTTAATCATAATAATGTTATTAATATCTGACTAGAATTCAGAATTGTAGGAGAAAATACCTATTATACAGTGACTTTTATGTGTATGCACTAAAGGCTAAATGTTAAGAAGGTACTTGGTCTTTGTCTGGGAATGATTGATTATCATGTTATCACATCATGTCTGAATTAGACAAGCTCGTGTTCTACTGCACAGAGCAAAATTTTCTATCTTTGAGATGTGTATTTCAAATCCATGTGCTCTAGAATGTGTGTCTACAGATACTATAAGTTACATGTGAAGTCAATTAAACTGAAATTAAATAATTTATCTAAATTTATGTCTTTTAAGTACATTTGCAATCGTAAATACATTATTTAAATTTATATTAAAATATTTTTGCTTACCACTTCTTCTAACTCCCCATGCATTTTTCCCTTCTTATTGTGTTCAGTGAGAATAACATTTGAATAAAGTTTAGTAGTGTAATTTAATTTATACCAACCTGAAAGTGCAAGGTCTTGGAATTCGTGTGGACTTACATTGGTTTGAAACAGTTTTACCTAGCAATGGTTTAGGAGTCAAGTGACTGTTACCCAGCCTATTCTACCTTAAGGCCAGAAAAACCTTATATGGTCTGATAAACCCAAGCAGTTGTTGCATAACAAAAAACAGCTATCTGATGTTGTGTGCCTTAGTGTGCAAATCTTTATCAGGAAACCTATATGAATGAAAAATGTTTTAAGCCCCAAGAATAAGTAGGAAAAGACTGTCTCCATGAGCATCAAAACTGCTTACTGCAAACTCAAGATGCTTAAGACTGGCTGAGACAATTTATCTCTACTTTGAACATTGATACTGCTGGCCTTAGGATGCAGGAGAACCAGAAACATCTCTCTCTCCATAAAACCACTGCAAACTCCTGTTTCCACAGCACTTGGACAACTTAGTACCAAGGAGTCAAGGCCCATCTCTACTATGGCAAAAGTGTGTAGTTTTGCCTGAGATTGCTGAAAAAGAGCTGTGAGAAAATCTGTCAAAGTACAAGAAAATAGTATTACAGGCACCACGAAAACTGGGATCATTAATAATTCAGAGCATCAAAAGCAAAGACTACAAAAAACTCCTACATGAAAATATTTAAAACCCTAAAGGGAAAAAAAAACCATCAAAAAACTCAACATCAACAACATAAAAAGAAGTAATCCCCTCCCCCCCAAAAAAAAACAAAACAAAAATACCCAAAACAAACCCAAACAAAACCCCACCCCCAACAATACAAGAAGTATAGAAAGTATAGCAAGGAGTTATCAAATTATTTGGTCTGTTCAACAGTACTGGCTTATTATTAAATATGCTTAACAAGTATATTTTTATAAGATTCTAGAAAAAAAAAGCTTACTGAATTGAAGGACAAGACAGCATTGTTGGAATCACTGTCTGCATTCCTGGAACAAGGAATAAAAAGGTAGCAGTGAAGACCAGGAGTAAGGAGGACTAGGGTAAGGACAAAACATCAAAGACAGGAGTCAGAAGGTATGGATGATGTTTGCAAGGATGAAGTAAAACAAACAAATAAACCAAACTCCCAAACCCCAAAATCAGAATAGCTAATATAGGAATAGGAGTGAAAACTTTAGAAGTGCAACTGCCATAAAATAGCACACAGAAAAACAAAAATCACCACCAAGTCAACAAGTGATGGATTTTATATACAAAGAATAAAGCACCAGTCAGGCTAACAGGCTGGTTCTTTGTCTCCTGACTGACTCTTGCCAGGCAACTAACTGCAGCTCAATTGCCTGGACCTGACATGGACTGACAGCTGCCATGTTTGATGTTTCATGCTTCAGAAACCCCAAGTGATTCTTGTTACACATTTTTATTTTACTTTCCCTTGTATTCCCTGTGTTAGAATAAATATAATCTCTGAATGAAGCGTTTTTTCTCATGATTGAGACATTTAAAACATTTTTCTTTCCTTTGAATTATATAGTGCCTACCATGGTATAAGTTCAGGACTAGGATTCTAATTCCATCTAACCAGTTTTTTTCTCTCCCCTCTGACTACGTAGTTTTTATACAAAATATCTTGTGAAACATTCACACAGACAAACCTCAACCAGCTGTCTTATCTTATTTAAATAGTCAATGAGCTCATGAAATACTGAATGCAGCAGAAGAAACTGATCAGCTAAAAGCAACTTGATCAGGGAGTCATATTTCCATAGAATGCAAGATAAAGGGGGAAGAGGAGGAGATAGCTTGTTACATTGCATTTAGTTGTGAGAAAATAGTGTATAAAAAAACAAATGTTTCAAAACTGAAGCTCTGGAAAGTTTACAGACTAAAAAAAATTCATATTTATTCTTTCTGCAACTATAATGTTGCAGAAAGTATATAATGTATAATGGCTTCAGAATTTAAGGAATTTTTAAAAGCGATGGAATAGAAATTAAAGTTAAGTAGTACAAATAGAGAAGAAGCCCAGTCCCATATAAAAAACCGCAACATCCTTTGTAGCTAGGACATATTAGCCCCATGCCATCATTCAGGTATGGCTAGAGTGAAAGGGTAGTTTAGCAGAATTACATACTCTTGGACTAAATGTTGTTGAGCCTAAACAACAGATTAAATTTTGCTGGGCTGATCCCAAATATGGTGTTTGTTCATTTTTTATAACTTGCAGTTTGAATAATTTGTTTCATCTCATATTGTTTTTTCACATCTCTATAATATTTTTTAAAAGAGCAAGGATATATATGCTGCATTTTGTAGACTGAAAGTGTTGACTATACAATACCATGATTTCCACGAAAAGAAAACTCAGGAAAAAGTCACACATGAGGACCGTGGTCATATTCAGTAGACATGCAGATGTACAAATATCCTCTTGCTTGTAACAAAGTCATTCTAGGGGAATATCAGATGCTACTATCAAAAATGGAAGATTACAAAAAGAATTATCTCAAGATCATTCTTGCCTAGATATTGGTACTGGCAATAATTATAAGCTTTAAAAGCTGATCAAATCTGGGGCCTTGTTCAAATACTTTTGTAATAGTAATGCCAAGGAGACAGATTGTGTAAGTTTCCAACCGTGGGTTCTGGAACAGGTATTTCTATAAAAAAAACCTTTGGGAAAAACTTTCTTTAAAACTTTAGACATATTTGTAAAGAGTACAGTGGTATTATGGAAGCAATTTATCTTTAAAAGGCCTCATCCAGAATGTTTCCCTAAATTAATTGAGAAAGTGGTCTGAGAAATAAATGGGGGGAGTTATCCAAGAGCCAGACTCTGTCACGAAAATGAAGCTACAATATTTATTTTCATTAGAACATTAAATCAATGAGTATATTTTGTATCTTACTAGAAAAGCTTTAGAAGGAAGAAAGAGCCAATAGGTTTTTGAAACGCTGTGTTTTAAAGACCTGTACAAACTCTTACAGAAGGCTGTGCAAAAATTGTTCTGTTTTTCTCCCACAAAAATTATAGTAAATTATTAATGTCTGGATCTCTTAAATAGTACACAGAATATTTAAATTAATTAAATTCCTTTAAAAATTATGCTGTAAAATAAATTAATTACTTTTGCTCATTTTATTCAAATGAAATCAATGATTTCTAACTCCATTCCTGGAGTTAATAACTCTCTGTTTGCTTATTATGACTGAAACCAGCACATCCAAGGAGCTGATGAGGAAAAAGGAGAAAAGTTTGTTGTTTTCCTCTAAACTACACTGAATTCAAAGGCCAATGAAGTCAACAGAAATTTTTCCATTACCTACAGTGAGCTTTTGATCATGCCACAACTTTATACTTCAAAGGATAGCTCCCTCTCATCCTTTAAGGTTTTTCCCTCTTTTAGGCATCATAACTTTGCTCCCCTCTATGCCTCCTTTTTTTGTATTTCCTTCAGAAAATCTTGGCCCACTTTTCCTTCTTTATTACAGAAGATTTTATGGAAAACCCAGCTGAAAAACAGCAAAATAACTCTATGCACAGCAAGAGACAGACTTCACAACTTTTTGTGAGAGACTGAAGACCCATCTATACTCTGTTGTCCACAAGAGATTTAAAACTTTTGTTTGTCCTGAATACCATCTTTGGTGTTTATATCCACAACCAGATGTTTATATGTGGAAGAGACATTTGTGAATTCCACTAGACTCAGCTACCCCTCTTTGTCTGAAATATTTGTATTTTCATATAGAAAGAAAGTGGTACTCTCTAGGATAATTGCATAAAAAGTAGGAGATTTTTATCATCCTCCTTTCTTTTATTTTTTATAATCTATTTTATTTCTATGTTAATGAATACTTCAATGTAACATGAAATTAATCATTATAAAGTGAAAGTATATAATCCCAGACAGATGACTTGAAGTATGAAAAGTATTTTGTAAGTATGATGTTTCTTACGAAACAGAAGTAACTGAGAACAAGGGGAGGGAGATATCATGATAGAAATTATAATTTAAAAAAAAAAAATCTGTCCTTGTCAATAAATGTAGTGATAATAATCTTTAATTTACTTTCTTTCTGCTAAAATGAGTGACTAGAAGGTTTATACTTTTATATGTGGTTTAGGCTCAAGTAGAATGAAAGCTAGATTTAGAAAGAGCTATTTTAAGCACACCTGTTGGTAGTGCACTGAGACAAAGGAAAAAGGCTTTAGTATAAGATGCTGTCAAGAAAACTTTAAAAAACCCTTAAAAAATACATGAGTCCTTGTCCAAAATGACTTTCTGCTGTACTCAGCTATCAGTTAATGCATTAGCAGTACAAATCTATCAATTATTTTCACAGCCTTCCTGCCTGTACTTTACAGAGTACACTCTTAGCATAAAGGAAAATTTATAAAAATAGTTACAGAGTTCTTTCAGATGTCTGTGAGCAAGTCAAATTCAGATCTTTGATGATTGTGAAAGATGTGGTGTTTAAGTAGGACATATTGTGAAGTTAAGAACTAATTAGAGTTCTCTGCACCATTAAAACTTAAAAAAGTTTTGTTTTCTGAGCCAAAATATGTCCATTAATTTTAACTGTAAGGTTGTTTCCTTTAACTATCAGAGTCTTATAAAAGGTACTGTCTTCTTCCACCAAATTATTTAAATCATTAATCTATACTTATTTATGTCAGAATAGAAGCCATTACAGGAATTTTAAATGTAAAAATATTACTATTATTTTTTGTATCAGTTATGTCTATAATTTTACCACAAGGATAAGTTTTTGGAATGACAGCATGTAATGCAGTGCAGGAGTAAGGGAAAAGAAGCAAACATTGGATCAGATCACTCAGGCACATTTAGGTGTCTCTCTTACCCAACAAAGTGAATTAAGCACCTACATGCTTTTTAGTTCTTAACAGACTGGTTACCCTGATAAGTGAGATGAGGAAAGGAGCAGATGTGGAACTGCTTTCCTCTGCCTCGGTATTGTATACTGAACTGAGGAAACCAAATCTTTAGTCTACTGACATAAATCAATGATGTGAGGGATGTCCAGCTACAGTTTATTCTTAACTATTTGTACATATGCCTTTTAGAGAAAAGCTCTCTAACAAGTTATTAGCTACACTAATTGTCTTGCAGTTGAATGAACACATCTTGAACAAGCACCACAGAAGGGAAACTTGGAAAAAATGCAAATGAGCCACAGCCATCTACTTGTCTAGAATACTGTAGAAGTTCAGCCTCAGACTTTATTGGCATTTGATTCTTTGAAAAAATATCCTGATATCTACATTTATTTACGTTTTTAAGGGTTATCAAAGAAAAAATAAAGGTGACAGTTTGACTTTATATTTTGAATTTAATTTAAAAAAATGCTATGTATTGGAGAAATTCAGAGTATAACTTCTGTACTGCGATTTAGTCTATCTAGTTTAGTCTCTAGTGATTTGAAAGTCTTCATTTCAATCTTTATACATATTATGCCAAATTAATTAAAATCAAATAAATATGTTTTTATTGAAAGGAAATTTCACATTTATAAGAAAAAGAGCAAATACTCTGCAAAACGTGTGAAAGATGGATCACTTAGTGGCTGGTAGCAGCAGCTACAATACTGCATTCTCAAAAAGCTATTCTAGAAGCCTTCAAATGAAGTAATCAATGAAAGTAAAAGTCCTCAAAGTTTTTGAGAAATGGTAAATCTGATTAAGAGGAAAACCACAGGTCCAGTCATTATGAGGTAAACTTGGGTCCTTAAATTGGCAAGACATCCACACATTTAGTTTAAAGTTTCTCATGTAAGGGAAGCATAAAGTAAATGCTGTCTCCTAACTGATTCACACAGAGGAGTCCTGATAGAACAAAGAATGAACAGGAAAGGTCACTTTTTTCAGCCCTCTGAGACTGCAATTTGAATCCAACCTATCTCCCTGTTGTATAGATACAGTGTTATCAGTTATGAAATCACTTAATAAGAGTGCTTTATTCTTAATGACTGAGAGTTAAGCAAGGCTCCTGGAGTTTGCTGCAATAGCTATATTGATTTAGAAGGATAATTGGAAGCCAATCTAGGATTATGTGCGAGAAATAAAAGTCTCTTGTGGAAAGAGGTCTTGTAGTTGAGACCATATAATACTGGTATGCGTTTCAATTTTGTGAATGTTCACACTCCTGCAAATTAGACACATGTGATATAGAATTGATATATTTTGGAACAAAAGAGGCATTTTGGATAAAGGACAGTTATTCCTTAATGACAGCGAAGACAGTGAAAAGAGTATAAATTGTAAGTGCGATAACAAAATAAACAATAAACCACCAGAAATATCAAAACTGGTTTCAGCAATTTAATATCTAGGAAATAAACAGGAGATACTGCCAATCTGCAGCAATATATGATATTTCACTGTTTGCTGTAAAAATATTTTACACTTTTAATGTTCATACGGAAGGAAAATTTTATGTACGGAGGGAAGGAAGAGAGAAGGTGAAAGAGAGGCTTAAAATCTTATTACTGTAGTCAGTATTCAATATTCAAAAGCTTATACCTTGGTAAAGTTAAAACCAATTTTGTCTGAAAGCAAGCTACTTCTTTTAAGTGAGAATTATTTCCATGCCAAATTCCATCTCAAAGCTCTCATCCATTTCAGCTCTAGGGCTGCTTATAAAGAGGTTACAGGCTTCTTCCCTCTCCCTCCTGCTCGGTAATGGTAATAACAGATTTTCTTACTCTCCTAGCATTTGAATATTACAGACCTACTTTTGCTCAGACTTTCTAAACAGCTGAACATCCATGCAAAATAAACAAGAAAAATTTCTAAACTGAATGAATTTATGATTATCTACAGCTAACAACAAAAGCAGAAAACCTTGTATTCTCTTCCTATAAGAAGAGCAAATCATTTCCCCAGATGTTTTCATCAGCACTTGAAAAAAAAGCACTGTTTTTCTTTCAACTGCATTAATCAGTTTAATTTTTTTAAATGAAGCGAAGCATAAAAAGAAATGATTCACAAAAGAGTAAAGGAGAGAAATGTATTGTGGGGGTGGCAGAAGGATTTAATTCTTACATTCATGAAGAAAAGAAATGATAAAGACATATATGTTTAAAAGCAAAATTTCCAGGCAAAATACTGCAGTTGACCCATTTGCCTATATGAGATGTTGTTCCTATCTTATCTGCACCTAATGTTATGTTTATTATGCTTCCACAGACTTAGCATATTCACATATCTTCTGTCATCTTTCTAAAATCCATAGAAACTGATTCAATATGCAATAATTGGATCACAAATTTTGAAATTAGTTGTCTTTAAAATAATTTGTGTCATCTACTTATTTAGAAAATAAAATTTAAAAAACCTCACACCTTCCAACTATTTTCCTTTAGAACTTAAACATAAGCAAGCAAACCCATTATTTCTTTAAACACAGAGGAAAACTTCATATTAAAATGTGCTTAAACACTTGAGTTTTGCAAGTTTTTTAGCAAAGTATCTTATACTGCATATCTCATTTAAAGCATCTTTACTTCAAAGCAAAGGCTCCTTTTGAAATAACTGCTTCTTTTGAGTC
This sequence comes from Dicrurus megarhynchus, assembly GCA_013399195.1. Classification (NCBI taxonomy): domain Eukaryota; kingdom Metazoa; phylum Chordata; class Aves; order Passeriformes; family Dicruridae; genus Dicrurus; species Dicrurus megarhynchus. The sequence continues at coordinate 9,723 of VXAD01003126.1, forward strand.
TAAGTTATGGTAAATAATATCAGTTACCAGATTCAAATTTAGTATCTAATCGATGGTTCTTTCACTTAATTTTAATTGGGATAGGAAGCACTTACCAAATACGGAACTGGTGAATCTAAAAAATCTTATGATTTGTATAGACCAGTCAAGTATACTTTTCCAGTTCTTGGTGAACATTCCAAAGGCTCTGGGGAATGTTATTTAATGGTGGTACCAGGCATTGACTGAAGACTTTTACAGTGTAGATGCTTACCTATGCTAATTAATGCTATCTTAAGTTGAATAAGAGACCTGACCAGTATTTTTCCTTGCCTCGTGTGTTGTTGGATACTCTCCTTTAGTGATGGAGACACTCTTAAGACACCAACTTAGACTTAGATTACTATTTGTTAGACAGGTAAAGTCAGATAAGGTGAATCTCACACACTGTGCCCATAACTCAGTTGGAATATTTGTTTAAACTAAATCTACAAAATGATCTCATTAATCATATTTTCTTATGAATTATTCATATAATGCTTCATGTGATCTAATTATGAAATATCTACATCTTTGTCTAAATCAGGCTAGGTGTAATTATACTTTACTGGATTACAGGCAATTAGTTTTATTATTACTGCAATCAACTGTACAAATGCAGAAAAAACAGTTTTTAGATCTGCTATATTAACTGCATTTAAAATCAGGGGAAAACTCTTAAAGGCTTGTTTTCAAATTATGTCTCTACAAATCCATAATAAGTGATTAGAGGTCTGAACGCAATACTTATGTTTCAGAAAATTAGTTACAAGTAAAACTAAAAAACATCTATGACAGTAAATCTGTTATCAACCAAATAGAGGGTAGTAATTAGTTACCATGGAGATATAAATTGCTTGATTTTACATGTCAAATAGAAATATTTCTTTTCAATTTTTTTTAATAGTTCTGTCTCAATTTCTGTACTCTCCTGCTATGTATTTGTATTAGGTTTGTGTGGCCAGGTTTTGGTAGCAGGGGAGCAGCAAGGGTGGCTTCTGTGAGAAGCTGCCAGAAGCTTCTTCTATGTCTGGCAGAGCCATCTGGCTTCAAGGCAGACATGCTGCTGACCAAGGCTGGACCAATGAGAAATGGTAACAACTCTGTGTTAACATATTTAAGAGGGGAAAAAAAGTTATTGTGCAAATGTAATTGTAGCCAGAGAAGAGGTGAGTCAGAATATATGAGAGGAACAACTGCAGACACCAAGGTCAGTGGAGAAGCAGGGCAAGGAGGTGCTCCAGGTGCTGGAGATGAGATTCCTCTGCAGCCTGAGGTGAAGCCCACGGTGACACAGCTGTGCCCCTGCAGCCCATGGAGATCAACAGGGATGCAGAGACCTACCTGCAGCCCATGGAGGAGACACACGCCAGAGCAAGTGGATGCCTGAGAAGTGGCTGTGACCCCATGGGGGCCTGTGCTGGAGCAGGGTCCTGGCTGGACCTGCAGACCTGTGGAAGCGAGGAGCCCACACTGGAGCAGGTTTCCTGGTAGGATTTGGAACCTTGTTGAGGACCCATGCTGGAGCAGCCTGTCTTTGAAGGGCTGCACTCCATGGAAGAGTGACTCACGTTGCAGCAGTTTATGGAGGGCTGTTGCTCGTGAGATGGACTCACATTGGAGAAGTTCATGGAGAACTGTCTCTAGCTGGAGGGATCCCACACTGGAGCAGGGGAAGGACTCCTCTCACTGAGCACTGGCAGAAACAACTTGTGATGAATTGACCATAACCCCCATTGCCTGTCTCCCTGAACTTCTGATGGGGGAGTTAGAGCTGGGAAGGAGGGAGGGGTAGGGGGTAAGATGTTTCTAAAGCCTTATTTTACTTCTCATTTTCCTGCTCTGATTGTGTTACTAATAAATTCAATTAATATCTCTAATTCAAATCTGTTTTATCTATGATGGTATTTGATGAGCGAACTGTGTCTTTATCCCAGCTCATGAACCCTTCCTTATGTCTTCTCTCCCCTGTCCAGTTGCAGAGGGGAGTGAGAGAGAGGCTTTGGTGGGCGCCTGGCATTCAGCCAGGGTCAACCCACTACAGTATTGAAGACAAATGGGATCACCTTCTACCAGCATTGGGAGTGGGTTTGGCTTGTCTAGATCCCCAAGGACATGCTAAGGAGGCTCAGATGCTAGAATAAGATGTGCTAGTACAAGTCTGAAACCTTTTGACTGCCTTCCCTGCCTGCCACAGGCATTCAGTTGCCTGCATACCATGGGCCCAAGGCTAAGATCTGATACACACAACATTGCAACCTTGGCTCAGACAGCTGATAAAATTGCAGAGTTATGAGAAATAGGCATCAGAAGGCCTGCAGAAAGGTTAAGAGACTTAAAATTGGAGAGATTCCTGGCTAATATTTGTATCAATTACCTGTATGAGGTGATTGACTTGCACACTCTGTAATTTCACAGATGAAACTACATTGGTGGGGGTGTTGATTTGTTGGAAGGTGGAAAGGCTTTGCAAAGGGATCTGGATATGTTGAATAGATGGGCCAAGGCCAATGGCATGAGGTTCAGCAAGGCTAATGTTGGGTCCTACCCTTTGCAATGCTCCAGGCTGGGGAAGAGTGGCTGGAAAACTGCTCAGTGGAAAAAGACCTGGGGGTGCTATTTGACAGTCAGCTGGACATGAGCTAGCGTGTGCCCAAGTGGGCAAGAAAGCCAATGGCATCCTGTTCTATATCAAAAGTAGTGTATCCAGCAGCACCAGGGCAGTGATTGTCCCCTTGTACTCAGCCCTGCTGAGGCCATACCTCAAATCCTTTGTCCAGTTTTGGGCCCCTCAGCACAGGAAAGACATTGAGGTGCTGAAGTGTGTCCAGAAAAGGGCAAAGAAGTTGATGAAGGGTCTAGAGAGTAAGTCACCATCCCTGGAAATGTTCAAGAAACAACTGGACATGGCACTTAGTTCTATGGTTTAGAGGACATGGTGGTATTTGGTCAAAGATGGGACTCAATGATCTTGGAGGTCTTTTCCAACCTGAGTGATTCTATGATTCTATGAGAGAACCTGTGGAGATGCAATCATTAGTAGATCAGGGATTCAAGAGGAAAAACAAGAGCAGGAAAAGGTATACAATCTTTAAAAGGAAAAGAACAAAATATTTGATTTGGGTGCTGTTGAAGCAGATCACTAAGCACCCATGTCAGTAGAGCTGGTGGCATCTGACTGCTCTGCAGCACTGTTGAAAGGTAGAGTCCAGGACTCACAGTGGTTGAACCTTCTGCTTGGACTGATGCTGCTAAACCAGCAAAAGTGTGTAAGGTGCCTTGTGCGGGTGGAGAAATGTGCTGCTTTGCTTCATACCTTGCTGGAGCCCATATGACTTTCATGTCAGCCAGAGTTGTACTGTGTGCTGTGTGTATTCTGCTAATAGACAGTCTTTGTGCATGGCCTTAGCAACCAAGGATGGAAGGCAAAAATGATGAGCACTTTGACAGAGAAAATGAAGATCCAGACTCATAATGTATTTGTAGTAAATAATAGCTGAAAAATTGCAGCCAAGGGATTGTGGTGGAAAGTGATGTCATAGTTCATTTTAGTCAAGTTTGGAGGAAAGCAGAAGACAAGAAATTCAATATAAACTCTGTGGCTTGCTAATGTCAAAACGTGTTCAACTTAGAACTTCAGTAGCTATCACAAAAATAAAGCCGAGTCCCCAGTCCAACAACAATCAATACTAACAAAAAAGACAACAAAAGAATTTTTCTACTTCAGGCTAAGGTGCGGAGGGGTGTTATTATTTAATTTATTTATAGGCAATTAAAATATGACATTATGAAAAGAATGAAAAAAAGCATTGTTATAAAGGTCTAGACCTGTAAAACAGCAGTACGAAAACTCTGTTGGACTTGGGATTGCACTGGGCTTACATAACAAAGTTTTGGTAGTGCAGCAATGGCTTCTGTGAAAGAAGGTCAGAAACTATTGAGGCTATTGAGAAGAGACCAGAAATGTGTGTCAGACAGAGCAAATTTCAGCTGTGTCCAAGGTGGACCAGACCCACTGGACCAAAACTGAATGATGCTGGTAGTCCCCCTGTGAAACATTATCAAAGAAAGGATAAATAGTGCTGAGCAGCAGCTGGGAGAGAGGAGTGAGAAATATGGGAGGGAAACAGGCTTGAAGAAAACCACATCAGGGAAGAAAGAGGGGAGAAGGTGCTGCGGGTGCCAGAATAAAGATTGCTGTGCAGCCTGTGAAGAAGATTGTGGTGATGAGGTTGTCCCCTTTTAACCCATGGAGAGGCCACATCAGAGTAGATTCAGGCTGCAGCCCATGGAGAACTCCACGCTGAAGTAGCTGGATATGCTCTGAAGGCAGCTGCCAGGAAATCTATAATGACTGTCAGAAAGGATAATTTTCTTTGCTTTGCTAATAACCAATAGCCAATAGACAGAGAAAATGAATAAAGGGGAATTTTTAAAAGCATATTGATGAAAGTAACTCCTTGACATACTGACAAAAGACAAACCTGCAGAACTGCTAACCTGAAATATCTAAAGACAAGAAGGCGCCAGGGGATATGGGTGGGGGAAGAAGAGAGATAGAGAATAGAGAAATATCTGGATTATTGTCTCTGGCTATAATCAAACAGAATATTTTTTAATTAAAAATCAGATTCAAACACTTGGGGGTTTTTTTTCCCTACCTTTAGAGCACAGGGGGAAAGGAATCAGGAAAAAAAGAAAATTACTGCACTTTTTTTTTTTTTAAATAAGTTATTCAACATGAGCAAGTCTTTTGGTGGAACTACTTTATTTTATTCTTTTTATTCATTGTATATAAATTGTTGCAGTAATCTTTTCCTTTGTTTGTTTATACCTCTACATCTAAATATAGATAAAATCACAGGGATGCAGTCCACTGTCTGGGCACTGCTAGAGAAGTTTTAGAAAAAAAAGAGTGTAATAAACAAAACTAATTAAATGTAGGGGTATCATTCATTCTTAGTAGGAACCACTAATACTGGTGCATCTTTCTGGTACCATGTATGCTGTGCTGAGTGAGGTTCTTCATCAGCAGTTTTCTGAAATAATGGAATTAAGGATGTAGAGGTAGTACTGAGATCACATAATCTCTTGAGATTTCCCTCAGTACCTGAAGATTTTTTGGTGAACTAGAAGTATACCTGAGATTTCTACAAGAGTCTATCGAGAACTCAAACTTCCAAGGTCAGATTTCCAATTCTTCAGCATTTCTGAAATGCTGAAGTACTTTAATTTCTTCTATTTCACGTGTCCCCCCGTTTTTATATACTTTTTTTCCTTGAAGTGTATGGCTGTCATTTATTTAAAAGACTTGGAGAACTTTCTTGAGAGATGAAGAGACAGATTTATGAGTGCTGACAAAATTATAGATAAAGTGAATACATTTTACAGATGTAAAATATTTCCTGCTATCAGTTTAGAAACTACCTACTGGTTACCTACACTTAGTTGTAATAAAATCTCAAAGACTTCAATACACTGGCTAGAAGCGAGATAATTTCTATCACTTGAATGTAAAACAATCAGAACTACAAATATCCTTCTTTTACGGGGAGACCTTACAAGAAAAATAATAATGTGAATTTGAAGTACAATCCTACAGATAGAACAAAGTGCTTTCCATAGTGATTTCCAAACTGCTTTTTTGTTCTGGAAACTTGTTTAATCCCAATTATTATTTTGCCAGTATTCCATAACTATGATCCTGGGATAAAATAGGAGCAGAAAAATTTGCTGGAAAAGGTATAGAGGTGAAACCAAATCAGCTAGAAAAATAGAAAAGTTTTATCCTTCCCTTTCTGATTTAGAAACTATATAAGAAAACTATTTATTTAAATCTTTCAATATTTTATAAATATTTGTATGATATACACATTGTATTCCAAAGTAAAGAAATTTGACAAAGATTAAAAAGTGGTTTCTGTGTGGTTTTTTTAGAAGCATTTCATACGCATGTGAATATAAAAAAACTTTTCCTGTTACCAAAATTCAATATTATACATAAAGAAATTTCTAGGTAAAACAGCAATAGAAATTAAGGGGAAAAATCCTGTGTATAAAATTTCTATTTTCAACTTTGTCTTAGTACAAATTTGTGCAGCTTATAGAATTTTGATATGAAACAAACTGGAAAACTGAAACAGTAAAGCACACTTTGACATTTTTGAGTGCAAGTTAAGCATCTGTATATGTGTGTGTGCATATGGGTTTTGTAATAAATGAATGCCATGACCAACTTTTTAATCAATAATATTCCTTCAAGGATTCAAGAAAGACAGGACTTCAAAGTGTTGCCGGAGCATCATGAGATTTGCCTTCAGAGGATTCCACTTGACTTCATAGCCTCTCATCTCTAGCTGACATTACAAACGACTCATTAATTTAGGGCCAGGAATTCCTGCAGCATATATAACAACAGATGAAGCAGTATCTTTTCAGGTAAGTAAAAAAAAAAAATAAAGTGCAATCTGAATCAACCTTAGAGGGAGAACAATAGTTGAGTAGTTATGCTGTTGTCAATTATAACCAAAATTTGCATTTCAGAAACTTACATGCAAGGAAATTTGCCCATGGCAGTTGTACTCTATTACGATTTAATCTGTCTTCCCCCATACAAAAAGCACTGCAATGCTATATGTGAGCAAAGTCTTTTTGCTCAGCTAACAATAGCTAATCTGCTGTCCTCGGCACTGAATTTTAGTTCAGACAGAGCACTGCTCACAAATGCTGAAGAACAAAGGTGAAGGTTATTATTTCAGGGTGATGGAGCAAGTAAATAGCGGTGGAAGATCTGTAATCTACTGTTGTATAACATAAACTATTCCCCCAGGTCACGTGATACATACTGTTACTGTCTCTTAAAAATATTACTTCTGTTCTGCTTAATTCATTGCAGGATTATTACTTTTTCCAGAAGTCAAAGAAGTTGTGAGTTTGCCACCATATTTAGATGCTTGGGCCTTGCCATTTACACCTTTGGAATTTGGGGATATACAATTAATTAGAATGTTGGTTTCAGGACTCAGAATTTGTCCTATGAAGTTGCATCTTAATTCCTTCACGATTCTAGTGATGCGTGTTTTAGATTTTAGGCATTTCTTATGCCAGTGTGGGCTTCCCACAGGGTCCCAGCCTCCTCTGGTCATCCACCAGCTCCAGCACTGGTCCTACACAGGCTGCAGCAGCCTCTCCTCCACTGTGGACCTCCATGGGCTGCAAGGGCACAGCTGCCTCACCACGGGCTGTCTGCACCATGGGCTGTCTGCACCATGGGTTGCAGAGGAATCTCTACTCGGGTGCCAGGAGCACCTCGTACCCCTCCTTCTTTGCTGGGCTTGGTGGAGGCTGGGCTGTTTCTCTCACATAATATCACTCCTCTCTCCCAGTTTCTGTTGTGCAGCAGTTTTACTGCCTTCTTAAATACATTATTCCAGAGGTGCTCCCACCATCGCTGATGGGCTTGGCCTTGGCCAGTAGTAGGTACAGCTTGGACCCAGATGGGGCTGGCTCTGTAAGACACGGGGCAAGCTTCTCACATAAGCCACCCCATGAAGCTCCTCTGGAATCAAAACCTTGTCCCTCAAATCCAATACCACTAAATGAGTGTCAAAACTGGTAATTTGCTGTAGTTTTCAAAATTCAAATGTTTTTAGAGGATTGTTTACATAGATTGTATGTCATATGGTCATGAGAATCTAAAAGGTAGGATATGTTAGGAAAGCTTGCGTCTTCATGTGAAAGTCAGAGTAAATGTCTACTATATGCTTAAGAAAACAGGACATTGTGATATTTATATTCTCTGGTACATTACAGAGAGTTTCATATGGCATTTGTCAAAGAAAATTTATTCAAGTACAGTGGAAAAAAAAAAAGGTTTTGTCTTAGCCTCGACATTCACACTTAAGTATCAGTCTTTTTCTTCTGAGATTCTAATTCTCTTTGCAAACTGATAAATTAAAGAGAGAAAACCTAATAAAAACCATCAGTAAATAGGGTCAATAGAACCGATCAAGAATAATTTCTGGTTTTAAGGATATGCTTCATTTTAGAAAATATCTGAACATCATGAAAGACTGTATTTAATTCCAAGATTTTGAAAGCTGATCTCTCCAAAATATTTCAGCGTTTCATCATTAAGTCATAACTAATTTTAATCTCAAGGAAGGATTGTTTCCTCAGCGCACTTTGCTGGAAAGTTGATAGAATTAATAGGATAGAAGAAGGAGGTAATATGTAACTGAAAAAAATATTATAACACAATTAAAGCACATCACTCAGGATCTCAGAATGTAATCTTTTATAAATCTTGGGAATATATATATTTTATACAGTAGCTAATTTGTGTTTATAAAATATGTTCACTCCAAAAGTAGAAAAAACTATTGTAACTGAAGGATATGCATTGTTTCTCATTTTTCTAAGTTGGATATATGTAGCAATTTAGGTTTTGTTCACCTGTTTGTTGACTTGTTATGTTTTCTGCGGTATGTTTACAAGCTGTTAAATCCAGCAGAGTTTCTTGAGCATACAGAGGAAAATGTTCAAAAGCTTGAAGCAATCTCTTTTAGCAAAGTAATGTGAAAAATACAATAAGCAGTATAATTCTCAGTGAATTTCATGTTGTCCTTTTTGTGATGAAGCAGCAGATATATAAATAAACAAGAGAGAAGAGGGAAAGGAACTGTAGGTTACAAAGAGAATAAAGAAGATGAGTTCTCCAGGAAAGAAACTTCAACAAAGAAACTTACAGAAAAGTGGTTTGGGGAAGGTTGACAGTGGAAGAGGACACAGAGCAATTCTACAGGGAATTAACTTTTATAGGCTATTTCATAAATTAATTGGTGTTATCTGTTTAAATTGAAGTTTGTGTTACTCATTAGAACCAAAAAACTGAAGAAATCAGACCTTTGACAAACAATGGTGGTGACAAGCAGTAGGAAAAGGGGCAATGGGCAGAAACTGAAGCACAGAAAGTTTCACCTGAACGTGAAGAACACCTTCCTTACTGTGCATGTGACCATGCACTGGAACAGTTTGCCTAGAGGGGTTGTGGAGATATTGAAGAACAATCTGGACACTATCCTACTGAACCAGATGTCTCCACCAGTGGTCCCTTTCAACCTTACACATTCTATGATTCTGTCATTTAGATCCTACTCTCAATTATGTAAAGTGACCAGTCTAGCTAACCTTGCTGTAACATCACACAGTTCAGTTATATATGTAAAATTTTATTATTTGAAATTTTTTCTTGATACATTATGTTCCTGCCATTCCCATACTCTGCTGCTCCCTAGAGCATTTGTTGTGAGTATTCATTTGCTGTTCACACTCCATGACAAGAAAAATTGCTGGGATACTTGTATCAATTCGCAAGAAGGAAAAAAATATCCAGTAGGATTTGGACGAAGTGACTTTTTGTGAGCCTGGACTTTACTTACAAGATAACGGGTTATAGCAATAAATGATGCATTTCGTAAAAAAAACCTGAACATATTTTAATATAAATATTTCTGTTGTTGTTTATCTTTTTGTTGTGTTTCATTTTGTGATGGCAAAGTGTACGTTATAGCTGTTCTGTATCAAAGAAAAAACTTATTTGTTTCAGATGTTCAACAAGATTTTTCTTCAAGTTTGAACTATTTAGATGGAGAAAACACTCTCCACTTTTAGAAGCAGGGAAAGATAAGAATTATCTGTTTATAAGATATGGATCTGGCCTATATGTCTTATAGCACTACTGAAAATACTGCATGCATTAATCTTTAGGGATCGTGCAGCTCTGATAACATGGAATGCACTAGTATAACCCCAGCACTAACTAATAATCATCTTAATTAAGTTTTAAAATACCTTATAATAATATTTTAAAATGTTTATATGAAGCCAGTCAAATGGAAGTAGGAATTCAATAGATGTATCTTTCTATAACCTCTTTCAAGCAAAATGATTCATCTTTAGTCAATGATTAGTTCCTCCTTTAGAAAAAGCCTAACTCTCAGGTAAATAAGATGTATATTAAAAAAAAAAAAAAGACAAAAAAAAAAGTTTGTGAATTCTTTGACCATATTACTATTGCTCCTCCCTCGATACATAAGCCCACTCAGCAAATCTCACCCAGTGCAAATTGAACTACTCTATATTCACCCTTGCAAATCGTGCAAAAGCTAATCTGCCACTGAGTTCTATGTCTGTAAGTATGTATCATTGTAATTTAATTTTAAATATGCAACTATTAACAGGATCCTGATATTTTTAATAATAACCCATAAATCTTTAATATAAGCATATTTCAAAAATAAAAATAAGAAAAAGTCAGTCTGGAAATGGAAATGGATTTCCAGCTGTAATGCAATTATTTACATTAGATTCTGTAAAAACTTTGGCAAACACCTTTAGAAATGAGAATGCTTTTCACTTTATCCCATGTTCTTTGTTATGTTCATCCTTGGTAGCAAATACTCTCTAATAAATGTTATAAAATAAATCCTTTTAAATAGAATGCAGAATGATAACATTTCTAATGTATCACACATAAATTAGTTATAATTACTACTTGAAAAATATATTTTACATGTTCTATATACCCTTTAGCATTGGAAAAAAACATAAAGGCAATCTTTTTAATGCACATTTTTCTCTTGCTTAAAAGTGTTCTGATGATAACTGCAAATTATAACAAAGCAGTTTACTTAGTGTATGTTTTCCAAACTGTCTTCCTAGAATTATCTTCTTTTAAGCTGATATCTAAAGAAAACACACACAGTGAAATTTTGTGACATAAAACCCATGATCAGATCCTTAAATACAGACATAGTAAATATCAGATGCCTGACTATAAAAAGTGAACAGTAACAGCAACAAGGGTCCTCAGGGTTTTGTGACCAGGGTGCTCTCAGACTGAAGGGACTTAAAATAACACTTTTCACTTTCCAAGAGAGGCTTTTATCCCAAACCTATGGGCTATTTCTGGAGAAAAACAGAACAAGTAGATCTATTTCTGCAAAAAAAACCTACTGTAGGTAAAAAGTATAAATCTTTCGGTAAAAGGAAAGCACATAGAAAGAATTTTAAGACCTGATAGGTTAATTGAGACATGGAGAAACCAGTCTGCTGCAATGTGTCTCTATTTCACATAGAAGACCCCAATAGCAGTAATAATGGCCTTCAAATTCTAGGAACAAAAAATTGCGCTGTACAATGAAATTTAAACTAAAGAGCATTAAAATAATTTACACAAGTAGAACCAACAACAAGTTCTAGTTTATGAGATTAAAAGTACAGAGAACAAAACTCTAGGGGACTTGGGAATTCAAAAATTTCAAAATTGGTGGAATATAAACTACTTAGTTTAATTTTTTGGGATATATTGACACTTTCTAAACATATTTTCTCTTTTTTTTTTTTTTTCCCTGAACACTAGGAATTGAATAAAGATGATGAGACAATCAGTTTTGAATTATTTTTACAGCATGCCCAGACATGATGAATATAAAATATTCTGAACATGAAAAAAGTACTTTGCCTCCAGCATACAAGGTGAATTTAAGGGGTACAGCAGCCTTCATATCTCCAAGTATGTCAAGTGAATATTTCCAAAGTCAACAAGGTAAATACAAGGCAAGTCCTGATAATACAGTAGTCCAGGTTTAGAGGTTAAGTACTCCATAGATCAAGATGAACAACACTCAGTGGTTAAAAAATCTATCCAAGCTGAAGCTTTCACTAAAATTACTTCGTTTTACACCTGCTTCCACTTCAAACTTCATTTAGTCAAGGCAGCCTCTACTGTTCCCCTCAAGTGCTCATCCTATTTCTGAGAATAGCTTTCAATATGAGGGAGAATGTTGAGAAATATTTGATTATAGGGATTCTCTACAGAGGTTGAGTCTTCAAAATATAAGAATTTCTCATGGTTTAACCCCAGCTGGCAACTAAATACCACACAGATACTCACTTACTCCACCAAAGGAATTGGGAGGAGAATAAAAAAAAACCAACTAATATCCGAGGGTTGAGATAAATGCTTAATTTTAATTAAGGGAAAAGTAAGAGAAATAGAAATCATAAAGGTCTTTGTAAAGGAATTTTTTTCCTTCCTTTCTGCATGTCAGAATGAGTGTATATATGTAATACATATATGGCAATATAAATAAATAAATATATATGTGTGTGTGTGTATATATATATATATTTATAAAATTCTGCCAGGTATCAAAAGAAAATATAAACTGTATTATAGATTGTGGTTAGTTGCAATATGTTATTAGTAGCATGTAATTTCAGCTGCACATTTTACAAACCAGATCTCATTTTCACCTTTGGATAAAGACATTATCAGAAATTATTGCAGTATCTAATAAGTGTGCTCTAGAAATTTCATTCACTAGCCTCTAAAGACCCTGCAGAACAAGGTAGATCATATTATGCAATTTTATGGGTGTAGTATAATATAGAGGAAGATGGTTTCCACAGTCAGTCTCTTTCTTGACTCCAGCAACATACTTTTCCCAACTGATTTCAACCTAATGCATTGATAGGAATACTAGAAATTCAGATAGTGACTTAAAATAACTTACTGAATTTTTTTACATAACAATTTAAAGTTATGATAGAAAAAGTAGATTAAAATCTCTTTGCATATTATTATCTAAACCCCCTGATTTTTCTAACTTATCATGGTGTAAATTTCCATTTTTTCATTAATTTCAACTATATCTTTTAAATACATGTATTCCTATAAGAATTTAAACTTCATTGTTCATTTTCCTAAAACAGAGTAATTCAGTCACATTTGTCTTACATATCCTTCCCAAATGAAATGTGTTGACTTCTCAGCAATTTTAAACCAAAGAGTTGTTCACTTTGATGATTATAATTTGTCACTGACGTATTTTAGACATTTTCAGTGAAGTGGTATTTATCTTACGACTCTTGCTTTGAAGAAAAATTTTTAAATTGCATGTGGTTAATAGAGATTCCCATTGTTACCAATACTACATCACAGAATAATAATTGGGATAGATTTTGCGCTTTCTTAAACATATAATGGTTGTCCTTCTTTCCTGTGATGAAATTTGAACAAGGAGATGATTATACGTTGCTGTATCATATCAGCAGTAGGGAGAAAATCTCCCTGGATATGACCCCAAAAGCAAAAACTCACCAGTGGTTTTATATATAAATTCTTTTCATTCAGGAAAAAAATGTACACAAAAAAGCAAAATTCAGAATTTTATTTCCCCATGTAACTTTAATTTTAATTTGTTTGCTTGTGAAATGCTTTATGCTGAACGAGTCTAGGTTCTTTTGGAAAGGTGTATGGTACTTTGTGTTTTGTAAGGCAGAATTCCAAGTTATTAGCATAAAGATCTTTTTTCCCATTCTTTACTCTGAATTGTGATCTTAAATATTTGAAATAATAATAAATAATAATAATAAATTGTGTTAAATAATTTTTAAAATAAAATTTAAGTTTTCTTGTGCTTTAAGTTTGTTAGCTTTTCTTTTTCCCTGAGCTGAAGAGTCATTGAAGAGTCTGCTCCATGACATTGTAAAAATTTGAACTCTTAGCCTCCAAGAAGCTATATCTTGGTCTGTATCCCAAATACGTGGAGAAAATTATTAAAAAAGAAAACATGCCCATACATTTGGACTACTAGATACCATTGTCCCTCTTAGGACATGGTCTGTCATTACCCTGAAGAAGAAAATAATGAAGTGACTCTTCCATTTTATATGCCACTTGGGTCTCTGGTGAAAAATCTATAGCTAGAATACCTGTTCTGTTCTTTCATCACTCTTTATAGCTCCCAGTGTTTCAGGGTGGTGCAGGGTGTGTCCACTGCCCATGCTTTAGCAGCAATATAAGCCTGTGCTTAGACTGTTTGCATTGTCATCATTCCAAAATTTCTCCAAAGAGAAAAAGTCAACTTTGTAAAACAGTAACAGTTTGTACCCTGAGGAAAAAGGAAATGGAATTTTGTCGGCCAGTTAATTTAACTGTTTTGCAATAACATTCCCTCAGCTGAATCTCAAAGATTGATACAAGCAATACTACTGTACAGTTCCTTGTAAACACAGAAAAATATTTCAACTGGGAAGGATCAGGAAACCAAAATGTAAGGATTTCAACAAATCCTGACCGGGACATTCAAAACAACTTTTTAAAATTGTTTTGCAATGATTTACATGCTATAAAAACATAGCTTCATTTGATTTAGAATAGTTATAGACTTAGGTCTATTATCTGATTGCTGCATGTCCTTAAGGACTTGCAATTTCAAAGATTTTTCAGGTCACCTTATAGAAAATAAAAACAGAAAGTAAGTTTTCTATTTTAAACTGTGTCACTGGATTGGATAAGATACAGATGAATGCATGTTTGAAAAGTGAACTAACAGTCTTGTTGTCTGGACAGTTCCAATGATTAAAGAAAATACCAATTTTTTATACAGTATGCCAGCTGCAGATTACAGAAGTAATACTGTCATGCTTAACTGCAGTTATTAATCTGCCAGAGACAGTAGTTTGAATATCAACAAACTGGAAATGTTTGGTCAGTTGTTGAACTTGGTGCACCTGTTTACTGCCAAGTTTTAGACAAACATGCTGTAAATTAATAGGGGCTTAAGATGAAAGTCAGAATATGGAGTTGAGAGCATGGAAAACTGAAATTTCAGGTATCAGTCTCTGCATTGCCAGTACTGGGATGTGGAAATGTTATTTATAAGGGGCAGGTCAAGCATTCAAAATCTAGCTCTGGAACAGTGATTCTAGCTTAGACTAGCTTAAGCAAACAAAAATTAGAGTTATGATTTTAAGGCATGATTCTTTATCTAGGAAAACTTACAGTAACAGAGAGAAGCGTCATGACCGAAGGTCAAAAGGGGCAAATATTGCAGAGGAACATGAGTAGAAATAAAGCAGTAAAAGCACATCTGATTGGAAAGAAGGTTAAATTTCATCTTCCTCCCCAGATGAATGATGGTATTTCACTTTCTTTGACTGATAAAAGTCACAAGAGTGACAATTTTTCTACTATTAATGCATTTTGCCAAAGAGTGTAGAAAAATACATAGCAGATAAGATTTCTGGTTTTTGGAACTTTCCTGTACACTTTCCACCAGGTTAAGGCCTGTTTTGTTTTACTATTTTTCTACTGAGTGTTTTAGAAAAGAAAACAGAAAAGAAATACTTTGGTCAAGAATTATGCACATATGAAATAAACTAGAAATAGAAAATAATTAAGTTAGGAGTGAGAAAAAATTGGGTACAGTTTGAATGAAATTGATCAGTCAAATCCTGTAGATCACTGTGAGGTTCATCTCTTCTAAACAGCTTTTAAAATACTTCTTTAGAATTCAAATCTAATCCAAATGTTTTTCTGGCAACCACACAGTTTGTGAACCATGACCTAATGTAACTGTTCTGGAAGTTGTGCCAATACTTTAAATTTGCAGAATCTTGGATATATCAGGAAAAGAACTAGCTGCTGGTTTATCTAACAGGCTTTTCCAGGTGACACAGTTCAATCTGAAAAAATAGGTTTTAAAAATGAATAATCAAAAAAAGAAAAAAGAATTAGCAGAATTTAAAAAGAAGACTGTGAAGACTGCACAGAGGTAAAAGCCCAGAACATACATGAATTAACGTGTCATATGAAATTATATTTGCTGTGCTACTGTGCAAGATATACTGTAGATATATAGTTGTAAGCACTTAATTAAAAATTGACTTAAAGTTAAGCCATAATTAAATTAATTATTCACAGAGCTGCATTCAAGTTATTTGGTCCAGTATAGGAAAGAGAGGTTATTCCTCTATTTTTTCAACTTTTTTTTTAAGCAAGTAATTATTTTAAATCATCTATTTTAATAGTAAATTTATTGTGATATAAATGCAAGACCTTGCTGAACAGTGCTGCTTGTAGTCTATCATGAGTTAGACTAATGTAAACTAAAGCCGCTTCTATTAATTAAGGAGGCATAATTTAAAAATTGCAGGAGGCTGTCCATGATTCATGGATAGAAGTTAGGAGTATTAAGATCAAAATATTTCCAAGATATTTGACACCTTGAAAGTCTTTCTGCATAGTATAGTTTTACACACACAGTCATAATTCATGTTGCACAGCATTTCCTTACAGGATCTTTAATTCCAACACATATTCTTAAAAAACTCCATAACAGAGCACAGCAACAAAACAAAAACTGTGTGGATATTCTATTAGAAAGGCAAATTCAGTCTTTATTTTCCTATTCTCACTCAGCAATTTGCAATAGACACAGGTATAAAGACAGTATTAAATAGGTACATTCTCTGATTGTAATAAAGAACCTGTGTTTCAGCACATGACATCTCTGGCAGAATTTGCCATATCAACATCTTGTGCAAAAATAAAAATGGATTTTTTCCCAGTTATATTGGTTATATTATTGTGATTGATTTATTATTCACTTATGGGAGGGTATAGCATCATGATTTTTGGTCTTGCCTGAAGAGAATAGCTTTAGACAGCTCACTTTCCAGAGAATTCTTCATTTTCAGTTGGTGTGATACTGCACAGCCTATATTATGTGTCCTTAAGAAAGCCAGCGTGAAGATTTATTTTCCATCATTTTTTATATTGACCACAGGCCATAGCTACGCTCATCATCAGTGCATTTCACGTTCACATCCCACAGGAGCTTCCTTCTCAAATGCACCAAGCCATTTATCTTCATTCTGTGGTTGAAATTTAATGTGAATCTCTTGTCCGTGTTCTTTAACGCAGCTTGACCAGGCTGGCTGTGACATAACTAGTACATCAAATCAGGACGATTTGGCATTTTATTAAAATACATCTATATTGCATTTAGAATATGCAAAAAGAAGGGGAAAAAGTGGGGGAAAGTGGGGAAAAAGAGAAAGAGAGAAAAGGGGTTTTTTTAATGATTTATGGTGAGGTTTTAGTACTTTGAAAATGAACATTACTATTTTCCAACTCTTAGATTGATCCTAATGTTTCAACTGTTCAATTTTCCGTGATGTCTAAACCTGTTTAAATCTGAAAGTAAAACTTACTGATTTTGCAAAGTTCTTATGTCCATTTTGTCATTATCCCAGTTATACAAATCCTCTACAGCACATTCGATTTCAGTTAAGGTTAGCACATTTACACTTCTGTTACTGCCCACAGAATTTGTGTTTTCATATTTCTTTTCAATTTCTTCCCACTGCTTCCCTTTATTTCAAAGAATTAGTGTATTTTTCCTGTCATAGAGGTAATTTGCACATTTCAATAAGGAAAATGGAAGAGGATGCTTTTCTCTAATTTCTTTTAGTTATTTTATCAGCTGTATGTTACACTTGAAATATTTTCCTATCATATTACAGAAAATACTATTTGCTGTTTTTTTCTTTATATTTCTTAGAAGACAAACCAGCTTATTACTCCTATTCTGCTGTCTGACATCTGTATTAAGCTGACTTTTCTGAGTACAATCACACAACAGGATAGTGATGTCCCACCATGGGCCTAGGCCCATTTTTACACTCCAGTTATACAATATCATATCAAATTTCTTGACTGATCAAAAACCCCACCAGATATTTCAAAATATTGTCACACAGAATTTACTGTCCCGTCAGAAATATCATGGTGTAAATACCGAAAATACTTTTTTTTTCACTATGTGGTAGAAGAGTTTCCACAGATTCAAACTCTTTCATCCTTACTTATACTGTGCATTTTAAGACCTGCATACTTTCGACTTCATTCTGCAAATACTCATTACTGTTTCTTTAAGTCTAAAATTTAATACCCTGGACTACCCTTATTTTTCCATTTCATTATTTCTGATTTAATGATCGCTAAGCCCACTACAGTGCTTGGAACAGCTATGGTATTTTGGCAGATATATTTATTCAAAGTAGCCATATCATCCCAAGCTTTAAGAACATAGTAAATTATGTAAAACAGAAAGGTATTTATATAAAATAAATGAAACATTTAACAAAAAAACCCAAAACAAAACCAATTTTTAAAAGGCGCCAAACCCATGCACAAAGGAAAGAGATATGATCAAGGTCTATAAAAGGTAGGAAAAGCAAAGTTTTTCATCTACACGTAGAAAAGTATTCATTCATAAAAAATATTTCAATGAGGAAGTAGTCTACAACCTCTTACTACCTTCATGCTATGTAGTAGAATACAAAACTACATTCAGCGACTGGAAACTACCTCAGGCAGAAAAGCCCACCCTTGATGCCATAAAGGTGTGTCCCTATCCCATTCCCTCCAACTGGAAAACTAGGAACTTGCTGTAAAGGTCTGCTTTCTACAGCACTGACAATTTAGCTGACATGAAGTGCTTAGATTAGGCAGATAAAATCCTATTCTGGTAGACTGAGCCATCTGTGGTCTTTGCTAGGAAGTGGTAGGCAGATGCTGACACTGTCAGGACTGAAACTGGTGTTATACAGCAACACCAGGATCTATCCCTCTAGATGCTCCTCAGCCAAAGTGGGAAAGCACCTCATCCCCCATGGTGATGCCCAACACCCCAGACAGGTGCTGAAACAAGAAAAATTGATTTACGTAATTTTGAGGTCCTCAAGACTAGACCTGTGATTCAAAAACTGCATCCTGAGGCTGCTCTTAGGTTACATACTTAAAGTCTATTCACCATAACCACAAAGGTATGGAAAAGACAAGACAGGAGAGGAATGCCAATAACCTGAGTTGTGCAAACAGACCACCCTGACTTGGCTACTCCTGAAGTTGTCAAAGGGGGAACAACCAGCCCTGTGCCCACCTGTGAAATCTACTTGGAGGAATCTGACAAATTCTCCCCAGAATCTCTTTTAGGCTTCAGATATTGCCTAACAAGGTACAGGGCATGCTAGGGGATGTTAGAAAAAGGTATTTTGGGACAGTGCAAAACTTCTAATGGGATGTTTCTAGGGATATTATAGAAGCAAGTGCAGTAAAAAGAGGGATAAGCATGGGAAAACGGGAAAGACGATAAAGGAGCTGGTGAGATATGAGCAGGGGGTGGTCAGTCCTTGTGCCCAGCCATGTCTGCACCAGGCAGTGCAATCTCTCCTTGCTTGTCTAAATAAACCCAATCTGTGAGGGCTTCATGGGCAAGGGCTTCCCACTGCACATGCCTATGTGAGAGGGATGAGCACCCACTCTGCCACTGTGCCGAGTGCATAACTCAGGAGCTGGGTGCTGACACCAGGAGACACTGGGGTGTGTGTATTTTTCCTTGGGTTACCTTCATTTTCTCTGTGTGTGTATGCATGTGTCATTCACAAACAAACTTCAGACAGTAGCAGCTGGCACAAGAGGTCTGAATCCCACCTACAGCAGAGACTAGAAGTCTGGAGGGAAAAGATATGGAAAAAAATGCTCTGCAAGTCAGATACAGCAGAGACCATAAAGCAGAGCTGGTACCTGAGAAACTGCGAGCCTGAGTCTCAGTTTCTGGGGATACTGTAGGTCTAGAGGAGCTCCTGGAGACAGCTGTTTCTGTTTGTAAATGTGTATGACAAGAACAGCTGGAATGGAGCTGCAGTCTCGGAGGTTCACATGTCCCCGGTGCCACCAACTGGCTGCTGTGACCCTTCCCCACGAAGGCAAGAGTAACTCAGGTTCTTGTTAATAGATCCCTTGGGGTGGATTACAGTGAAAATACTTTGAACTATCAGTGTTTGTAAATATATATAAATAGCGGTTTTCTGAGAACAATTTGGTTGCAATGGAAAGCAGGTATGTAGCTGTTGTGGTTATCATTATCTGTAGTAAAATAGCAATATGAAAGCATAAAAATATTACTTAAAAATGTTTAAGGAAAAGAAAGAAAGAGAGAAAGAAAGATTAGAGTAGAAAGACACACAATTACCACCCATGGATCTGCAATGAGGCTGGACTGTTGCAGCTTAGATGACAATTGGCCAAAGTGATGGCCTTGCTCCAGCATGATCTGTTGTGGGGAGAGGAACAAGCCCACGAAACACAAAATCCAATGGGTCAAAATATGCTCAAGCTGGGTAGGAATGTCCCGGTAGCTTCCCTGTGTGAGAGGGAAGTTTTACGCTGTCTCTTGCAAGAGACTCTGGATCTGTTGCAATGCTTTTGGGTCATGTGCAATCCTCTGGTGGAAGGGCCTAAGGAGTGGGTCTAGGGGGAGCTTTGGGGCTCTTTGAGGGTTTATGATCCCTTCTCAGCTGCCTCCCATTAAGCCAGTAATGCCCCACTGGACCTTTCCCAGCGGGAGAGTGGGACTTTTACAACTGGGCAAATTATATAAGGAAGGTCAACTAGCACTAAAAGAAGCACCATCCCCCTTTTAGAATTTGCTCCTTATCGGCCCCAAAGCTGGGTTTGTAGCATACAGGTGGTGACAGTTCATCCCCTCTGTCTTATGCAGACTAGCCATTACACTCCCAAAAACTCACCTCCTCCTTTGAGGGATGCAAACCTGGCCTCAACAAAGTACCCTGGGACCTCCACAAATGGGAAATATTTTGAGTCATTAATCATTAATAGTTAAGTGTCTCACACTAAGCATCCAAAGCTGAAGAATCCACATTTTGTATAAATATGAGCATGCTCTAGCACAGAACTTCAGTTCTGATCAGCTGAAAAGGAAGGAACAAGGTCAGGCTGTCAATGGAATTCAGCTTTGTGAGAAGGCTGTGCCATCCATATGTGCCAATCCATGTGGCTCTGTGTGTGCACGTGTGGCTTCGCACATCTGTGTATATGCATGTGTGTGAACACATTTACTGGAAACATTATTCCCAGCGTGCACATTATTTACTGGAAACTCATGGTCAGCCTCACTGCTGGTTGAACCTAGGGATACAAAGCCAAACCAGCCTCAGAACTACCAGAAAAAGAAGAAAAAGAGAATTCAGTTGTTGCTCATATTCTTTCCCTTAGCGTAAGAAAATTCAAAGGTGCTTCCTTCCCTTTTTTAAGTGTGCTACCATGACTGTTAGGTCTGTTGTTGTTGACTACTTGTGGAGAAAAAAAAATATTCTATGGAAATCAGGTAGGGAATGTAAGGTATGTGTCTCCATCCCAGGGATGTGATCTATGGATAGAACAAACTAAAGAAGAAATGAATTCTTTATATAAAATAATGAACTAAAATTTACAGGTCTGACTGTTAAAAATGAATTCCAGAACTTTACAGAACTCATTTTACATATGAGGTAAATCAACAGCTCTTTGCTGTATATTCATAATGGAGTTATTTAACAAGTGCACTAATGAGTTAATGCAACTCAGTCTGGACTATTTTTCTATATTCATAAAGAAATGTCTATCTGGCAATGTTTTAGACTTCTTATGTTCCTTAAGAAAATTTCAATTTAATAACAGTTTACAACAAGGTACTGTCAAGGCCCCCAAAAAGGAAATAAAGAATCAGTTACCAATGCACAGCACCGTAGTAACTGATTAAGTTACTTAGGACATTGAATGGTAATCTAATGGTGACTACTGGTATACACGAGTAATACTTCAGGTGGCTGGCTGAATTACAAAGTGTTGCTGTTTCACCCCAAGCCCCAAGCTGCTCCTCATTCACTCTGCTACCAGTAGGATTGGTGAGAGCATTGGAAGGGTAAAAGCTGGAAAACTCGTGAATTGAGGTAAAGACATTTGATAGAAAATGCAAAGGCCACACACACAAGCAAAGGAAAACAAAGAATTAAGTCACTGCTTCCCACAGGAAGGCAGGTGTTCAGCCACCTCTGTGAGAACAGGGCCCCATCACATGTAATGGTTGCTTGGGAAGACAAACATCATCATTCCAAACATCCTCCACTTCCTCCTTCTTCTCCCCACTTTATACACTGAGCATGATGCCATATGGTCTGGGACATCCTTTTTGTCAGTTTGGGTCACCTATCCTGGCTGTGTCTCCTCTCAATCTCCCATGCATCCCCAACTTCCTCACCAGCATGGCCTTACACAAAACAGACAAGACCTTAGCTCTGTGTAAGCCTTGCTCAGCAATAACGAAAATATCTTTATATTATCAACCCTGTGTTCCATAAAAATCCAAAACATAGCCCCATACCAGACACTGTAAAGAAAATTAACCCTACCCCAGCCAAAAAACAGCACACAGAGCTAATGAAAGCATTTTCATTCTGTAGCTCAACTATGCACACACTAGAGTTATTTTTCCTTTCTAATTATCTCTTTGGAGCTGTGTGTCATAAATCTTATCTGATATGGTACAGTTTGCAAAATATAGCTACTTATTGTCTTCATAGGCAAATTAAGTTAAAAAGTTTGTCTGCAATTAATAAAAATAAATAAGGAATGAAGAAAAACAGAATTATGAAATTTAGCTAAATATTGCTTTCTACACTCTGCCATAATCAGAAATATTTAAACAGAAAACAGAACTCTTTAAACAACTATTGTTATAAACTACTCTTTAATTCCAGAAAGTGTAAGCCAATAAAGAAATGTTCTGAAGACAGTATTGGACAAAATGATGAAATCTGTTTTCTCTCTGCAATGGTTGTCTAACCGTTGAATATAAATCAAAATCAATGATTACTCCATGTAACTACTTTGAGAGCAGGGCTTGAGCAGCCAATCTTCTTTTTGAATGATGTCAAAACTTCCCAAAGTCATACCAGGTACTAGGCTCACAGAGTATAATGTTGTCTCTTTTATACAAAAAAATATGCAGATATCAGGTTTGAGTCTTTAATCCTGCAACATTCTGACAAGTTTAGGGGAAATTCTCTCTGCTTGAAGGTATTTAATAAGTCATAGAATGACACACTAGTTTTCTTCTGACTATAATAATGGTTTCTAATATTATTTTTATTTTCCTGAAACAGAGCAGGGACTAATCTAGTCTAATCTATTGTTTCAGTCTACTCTGTAAATTTAGATACTATGAAAACATTCTCTCCGGGAAATAATGTCTAGCAAGCTATCCCTATTTGTGACAATCACTGCTGTAAAACAAAACAGAAAATTTGTTTTCAAGTTTACTTAGAAACAAGCAATATGTGTAGATAAATAAATATTTTAAATCGATTAAATAATTCTCATTTTAATTGCACATTTTTATTCTTGGAATTTAGGTAGATTTTGAATCTAATCCATCTAGATTGATTATATATTTCTTTCATATAGATGCATAAATATATTTTGTACACTATGTTATTTTAAGCAGTATCTCTGAAATAAATATTTAATTTTTACAAGACCACCAAACAAAATACTTTAGATTTTTCATATTTAGATGTAACCTAATATTTTAGAAAGATACCTATAGTTTATATGTGAAAATTGTGTCTGTTCCAAACCCAGTGAACAGATTAAAAAAATTACCCATTCTTTCCAATGTTTCTCAGAAAAATAGCAACAAATGCAATTTATAAACATGCAATTTACAATTTTACAGGCTTTTTGAAAGAACAATATCTTAACCACTTAAATGTGAGACAGGACCTGATTCAATTGCATTAATTTTTTTCTTCATAAAACGCGCAAAGATTTTCAAAATTATGAGGTAATATTAAACACCTTTAAGGATTTAATTCAGGAATGCAGTTTGCCAGTTCATGCAACACAATAACTATGTGTGATGTTGTCATAATGAATCTAATAATATGGTAACATGGTTCTTATTGTTGTCATTAATTATTAATACATATCAAAAATATAATAAACAATTCTCTCTATAATTGTGTTGACAAGAAGCTGAAAAATTAGAAATTTTCTTAAGCTGAAAAATCACCCATGCTTTAGACTGATACAGGATATTATCCTTAACCTAATATCCCAAATGATGGCATAATAATGCTACTTTTCATATGCATTAAGTCTGAGTACACATGTGAGAGAAGCCTAATCGTTTAAGAGACATGCAACAAATAGAGATTACATAGACAGAGGTGTCTAAATGTGGCTTATAAATGTGATATACAAGCATTCCACTCATGCATAACAGTAAGCAGAGCAAAACACCAGATCTTCCCTTTTTGATTGTGTGGGTTTTTTGAGGATTTTTATTTTGGGGTTTTTTTGGGTTTTTTAAAATAATTTCAGGAATTCTGGTGTAACATACCATGATAGATTATTTGAACAAGTTAAAAGGGTGTGGTAAATACAAACAAAAATTTAACCCAAAGCAAATTTTATTATATGTAGGATATAGGAATTATATGTAGCTTAGCACTTTGCAAATAATGTGTCTATAATTCTCATCCTTACTCTTCCTCAGTACTTTACTGAAAAATGCAGGTCTCCAGTTTCATATAATATCTCAGTTTAATGGACTGAACACTGCAAGTACTCCCCTTGGAAAATGTAAGTATAATTGCTTGTTATTGTAATGTTTACGAGTTGATAATTCATCAAGCACTGAATGAGCTGATAGATGCTCTGCACAATATTTTTGGTTTTCTATGCACTAATTAGGAGTAAGAAATCCTCCCCTAAAATATGGCTTTCAAAAGGCTTGAAAGGAGTAATTTTTAGAAGTAACATACAATCTATTTATTTGACAGACCTGAATGGCTGTTTTACCAGTGTTTTTTCATGATTTAGCAATGATATCTACACTATGATTCAGCTGTAAGAATTTAACCATTCTTTGTAAATATTTCAGTCGAATAGCAATATGTTATTTCTAGAATATTCCATTAAGTTGATTGTCTTCTGACAGCAGCAATCAATAATACTCAGCATTATCTTTCAGATTAATAAATGCCTGCGGTTCTCTTGGTATTATAAAGGGCCATTTAAGCCCTATTTTATGTGTTTCTAAACAGATTTTGGCCAAATCATTTTCAATTCAATCACTGATGCTTCACACTAATAATATAAAACATTAAGAAAATCAGTCACTGTGCTTCTAGTTTAGGTGATATTGTATCCTGATACAGGTGATTTTTGTTGGTCTAAAAAAATCCACAAAAGTAACATGCATTTTGGTCAGCCATTAAACTTTGTTATGACTATTAGAGACCAGATTTCTGATATATGGCCATAAACTTTACACCACCTGATTTTTTCAAAACCATTTTACTCCCCTTGATAAAGTCTTATGAAGACTGAGAAACAGTTTTCTGCATGTACATTCTAATTTTGGAAAAAATACCTTCAAAAATATCTGATGAGTTTTGGAATAGATCCTCTACTCTCTACATGTGTAAATGATAATTAAGATAAATTAAAAAAAAAAAGTTGTATATTTGACAAGTTAGATACATGAAAATACTTCCTCTTTTGTTTCTACAATGAGAATGGGTGTATAATGATACATTTTAGGTGCTAGTATTAATTGTCTGAGATTTCCATAGTCCAAAAACCATGCTAACAAGAAACAACATGAGATATTTCAATGATTCAATCATTCATTCAGAAAATTACCCAAAATTCTGAAAGGGAACCTATATTTTATGAAACTCTATTAGTTAGAGCTTTTTCCTTTCCATTCTATATGACCTGACAATGGGTATAAGAATACCATAGGAAAACACTTGCTTTATTTCAGTCTTGTAAAATACCAGGCTAATTAGTCATTGGAAAAAAAAGTCTGACCTGCAACCATGGCATTATTAGCACAATGCTCTTGTCCACTGAGCTAATCTCAGTTGTTAATACCATACCTTAAAAAATGAAACCAACAGCAGGCAGTGCTGCCTTCTGGTAACAGGGGCATTGATGACTCCAGGTACAGCAAGTGATGATCCAGGGCCTGGGGCCAGCCAGGGGCAAGAGGAGATGGGACTGGAGACCAAGACAAATTTTCCTGAAATATTGCTGGGGGAAGGGATGGGTGGCTGGGTTGAAAAGGAGTCCTGGGCCTTGAGCAGGGGGGGGGAGAAGCTCTGGGTGGGCTGGACAGGAACAGTAAGGCCCAGCTGCTCCCTCAAAGCCCTGGGCTGTTTTGGGTTATTTTGTACCTACAAGAGCATTAGCCATTTAGCAAGAATAAATTAAATACATCATTTATGACCTTGTCTGTGTTGTCAAGTAGATTAAGTTATTGATGAATGTATTTGAGAAGAGACTTGAAAAAAAATTTTTTTTCTGTATGTTACTAGAATGATATATATGATAATAAAGAAAAAAATACTAAAATTCAGTATTTCAAGATGTGCATAAATTAGAGTTGCATAGAAATACCACTTGTGCTGCTCCTTATGCTACTATGTGTTTAGAATACTGTCTTAATTAGACGTATAAATAAAATATTTTAACTAATATAACTAAAATAATTTTAAAGTGATTAGTTATGAATAATAGTAAAAAAAAGTGGAAAAATTTCAAAGCTCTAGGTTTACTGCTAATTTTAGGAAATCTGTACAGACACTGTTGATGGATTATAGCAGATACATGTACTTACATTTCTTTCTTTTTCTCAGTGAAAAATAAGCAAATTTTAAAAACCTAGGGAAATGCCCTTGTTTTCCAATAGAACAGACAGAATATATTCAGAGTAAACAAATGTACCAAGTTCTTTTGTCCTCCTACAGCTCATTACATCTATGACTGAGAAACACCCCAAAACTTTGAAGATCAGGTTACCTTTGTCACTTCTACACTTTCCAGAAAATCTGCACTTGTCCAGGTACTCTATGCAGACAGGCAAAACAAAAGCTTAACATACATATCTAGCACATTTCATAAACTGCTTTCTACAGTTAATAGAAGAAAATTGAAAGGAAAGGCCTATTAGAAAAAATTATATTAGTTATCTTTTATTCACAATTCTCCTTTAAGCAACCTCAGAAGAAAACCATTTTATAAAATGAGGCAGAATGGAGAAGTGCAGCTCATCTTTTCCTGTCAAATGCAAAACATAAAATTAAGTAATCTTGATTTTAATTTCCATAAGATGTAAGAATGAATGTACTAGGTTAGATTGAAGATTAATCCAGGCCAGCAATATCATTCCAACAACATTTTCCAATATTTAAGGACTAAGAAATAATATTGGGAGGAGGAAAGCGAAAACAATTTTTATTTTTTTTTAAGATAGTAACAAGTTCACAGCAAGGTCCTGCTCTGGAACCTCTTGAGCCAACAATATTTGTATTGATATTTCCATGCAATATCCCTGTCTGGATTGATATTCTGTATTGTGTAGTTAGCAGGTTTTTCAACATGAAGAATATGGATTCTGGACATCATGCTACTCACAGTCTAACTCTGTGCTCTGTGGAGGGCTTCCTCTTTTGAATCTGCAGCTTGCCAATGTCTTTGAAGAATTCTGCATTTGAGGAGAAAGTGATCAATTCTAAGTGTTCAGTTTCTTAATGACATACATGATCTTATGCTTATATCTTCTCTCACTTTGAATACTGGAGCATGTTTTTAATTTAGCTATTCCCTTACAGTGGCTCTACCTTTGACTGTTTTAGCTCTTCCTCTCTGTACCTGACCCAGATGTGTTATATACATTGTGACTAACATATTCAAATTGAGGATACATAATATAGATTCTAAATCTTGTTTCAATATTTCTGATAGCTTCTTAACAGTTTTTGTCATTCATTTCTTCCCTATACCTCTTTTTTTGAACATTATATGACAAGGTCATGTATTTTCAAAGAATGCTGTTTGGTAACTTCAGGATATCATTCATGAATAATAATTGTCTGGTTAAAAACATTATCAAATGCATAAAAATAAGAATATTATATCTTCTGAACATTACTTTTACATTCTTCTTGTGCTTAATTTTGTCAACATTTCATTTCTGAGCTTTCCACACTGCTAGGACTCTTCATTTCTTCTTAGTCTACTTGGGCCCATACTTCCATTCATAACATTTTCACCAAACACTGTCCTTAGAAAAAATTATGAATATCCATTTAAAAGTATTTTCATAGATCAAAAAACCCTATATATTTTCTGCATGAGAGTCTTTGTCCGAGTAAGACTTTTGCAGGTGAAAAGTGAGAATTAAGTGGAACACAAAATTTCAGATTAAGGCAATGTTCCTTGGCTGACCTTATTCTATGAATCTAATCCATAACACTGTTTTTTGAAGTTTAAAATCAGATTTAAGTATTTGGGGAAATTTTTTTTAAAAATTTAATTTTCTTAACGGCTCCTTTATGTTTTTTTTTTTTTTACCTGAAACATTTACATGGAGTTTAATTTTTAGTTCAATGCACCTTTCTTATATTTTGTGAAAAAAAGTTTTTAATCACTATGGAGGGAAGTGGGAGTAAGAGACACTAGAATAATCTAGTATACTTAGGTTACCTAAGAACCTGAAGGATTAAAATTCTTCATTAGTGTTTCGAGCTCAGGATACACTTCTGTCACTCATTTTTTATTCGAAGTAGAATACTCCAGTATGGGTCTTTGCACTGAGATATTAATGGTACAAGTGCCTGTTGTTCCTTGCCTTGCAAGCTGCCTGCTTGCACAAGCTTGCACGTGCAGACATAGTTAATTCTTATGGGAAATCCATCCCTTACTTACACAGACTAGATTATGAAGCCAAATTAACCTTACAAAGGAAAATTCTGATTATAGTCACTGAACAACATCCAAACAATCTTAACATAAAGCAAAACTCTGGGAACACATTGCCCTTTCCCTCTTCCCTCAGAAAATATATAGCCAAGTGGGAGGATGCACTCTCCAGAAAGGTAACCTGTGTGCCTGCAAAGTTGTACAACAAGCTTATCTTTTCAGGGGCATCTCTGGTAAATGTATTCCAACATTGTTGATGAGTACAAACTGCATGAATTAATATTAAAATATGAATTACTGCTGCACTGAATATGAATCAGCATATTTACTGAATTTGCTAAAAGATTTGCTTGGATGAAGGTGTCTGATGAATTGAAAATGAAGCTTCTTCATTATTGCCCAGTGCAGTGCATTGGCTTATGCACCCCTGCAGAAATTCAGTTTATATTTCCCTATGCCATTGCAGAATGAGAAAAAAACTCTTTTCCAAACTATCTTTTTATTAAAAGAATTATGCTTGAGACTCTCTAAGAAAGATATAATAACAACCTGCATTTTCTGATCTCTGAAGTATTCATGAGTCTTTGTCAAGGGAGCTAGCTTTCTCATCCACATGCTGTTGCAGCTTGTTTTCTGTTTATTTGAAATCTTGTAGTGTCTTGAGCATCACCTGGGAAATCAAGGTCCATGTCAGATGTGTTGAAGCCCTGATGATAAAAGGTGATGATTGGATGTGACTGAGCTTGAGCACAGTCAAAGGCTGTCTCAAGATAAGCATCTGATGCTAAAAGACTTGGAAGATGAAATTGGTGATGTCCTTACTCTAATTTTGGGAAAGATAAAGCAGAGAATACATTGCAAAAAAAAAATTAATCTCTCAAAATCTCCATTACGGGGATGCAGAAGTACCACAAGAGATATGTACGTTCTCAGAAAGATATGCATTAATATTCATTGCAAAATCTTACACATGTCAAAAGATGTCACACCTTGGACAATAAAAGAGTAATTATTAAACACTTTTAGCAAGAGAAATAGATCTGACCAGGAAAAAAAATAAAGAGAAAAGAATAAAAAGACTTTCAAATATGAATTTATGCTGATTTAAAAAAAAAAAAAAACAACACCAAAAGATAAATGTTTGCAATTTTTTGGCCTTGCATCAAAGAAACAAGTAGAAGTTTCAATACTAGAAATCATTTGAATTATGTCAAAAATTTGTAAAAAATCATAAGGGACATAACTAGAGCTTTGCAGTTTAATCACCTTAGATTTTATCAGCTACCACCACTGACAGCCCAAAATTGTGTGTGTATCTTGCTGATTTTGTCAAAGTCCACATTAATTAAGCTTGAGAGTTTGTGAGTGACTGTCCTTGCAGGTTACAAAGAGCTGTATCAATGACCTTTCTCAAACACCTCCAGCACCTGACCCTATTCTAGAGGGTTTCATAGAATTTTTTTTGGTGGTAATTACTTGCTTTGAAAATTCAGATATTTTTAAATGTTATCTGACTTACAAAACACTGTAGTACAAAAATCAAACACTTGTTTTTGTTGTTGTTGTGCTGTTGGATTTTCTTTAATAGCGTTCAGATATGTTAATATTTTCTGTAATTGCCAATTGAAATGTAGGTAGTCTAAATTACAATGAGTTTCTCCTTTTGTGACAGAAACATATTTTCGGGCTTGCCATTTTCTTCCTGGTCTTTTTTAATATATTGTTATGAATGGATGATGAGGGGTTTAGATAAGTCCCTGCCTATTGCCCAGGCCTCCAGCAGCAGGCAGTAGCTTTATTGAGGTGCCCAGCACCCCAAAACCCACTCTCATTCACAAGTTCTTTAATAATGGCTGATTTGGTCTATTATAGAATGAATTATTTATTTAATGGACACAAAACTAACAGACATAAGACTTAAAACAAACTACTGCTACACAGGAATAAGGACAAAAGGAGACAACAGGGTTAAATACACACGGGGTTAAATACACATGGGGTTAAAGATACCATTAATTTTACAGCTAGCAAAGAAATAATATAACTTAGGATCCAATGTTTCTTACCATCCAATTCCTGATGGAGCACACATCGAAATCCTTTCCCTCAATTCCCAGGAAAGTAAACATGGAATCTGCATCCAAACTCCAGGGAAGAAGTCTCACACGCTTTCAGGGCATGTGGGTAGAAGGCTTCTGCCTCTGTGATAATTGTGTGGGCTTTTACAGACATAAGAACCGTGTCTTTTGGTCAAGAATATTTATTTTCTTTTACCTCTTTCTACATTTTCTTTCCAGACGAAGATGCTGATTCTTAGCAGGGGTCTGAGCCCTTTTGGTGCCAGAGATGACCCCATGCTGGGCCTGTCACCCACCTGGGCTATCTCTTGCATATGCACCAAGCATCTGTGGTAGAGAGGAGGTAGACATGTACTGCCACATATATGATGAAAAGATAAAAAGTAGAAAAAGTTCAGGTAATATAAATTCCTGTGGTAAAAAGAAGGGAAAATTGCTGTGAGTTTGTTGTAAAAATACCAGATATCCTTTTCTTCCATGTATGTATTTTGAATTAAAAGCCATAATTTTTAGTTTATTATGTTCCTGAAATCAAATTTCCTCAATAGAAGAGGAAAAGAAAAAGAAACCAACTCACTTTATCAAGACTGAGTGAAAAGGAAACCTATTTAAAAATGAAAAGTTCAGCCTAAGAGTCTGACTTGAAAAGAGTAAGATCCTTTACTGAACTGCTGACTTATTTTCAAGCAGGAAATTTTCCTTTCTGCTTAGAAAATATTCCATTCTGTTAGGAAATTATTATGGCCTGTGGCTAAGCAGTTCCTGAGTATTTGGAAAATGCATTATCAGATTAGCAAGGTGAACATTATCTATTCTTTGTTAACTTATTTTTATCCAAAAAAACTATGTTACACCTTCCCTTCATTAGAGACAACTAGCAGTAATATTTCAAAAACATTATGTCAGGAAATCTGTAGAAATGTTTTATTTCTAGGACTATAAACTATATTATTCTCTACTTAGGATGATGGTCTTAACATGGTGAGTAATAGCAACAATTTTATTTCCAATTTGTTTGTGTGTCTCAAGTTTTCCCTCTGCTACCCAGTCCTGACACACTAAACAATTTGCAGTTAGAATAGTTAATGTAGTGCAGTACTTTGTTAAATATCTAGCATTTTTTTACTTCTTGAGGAAAATCCCCCATAGAGGATTCCTTTTGTTATGTGTTTATCTTTTCATTCGCTGATTTTTGCTGATATAGACAACATTATTCAACTGACCAGAAAGTGAACATGTTCTGAAGCATATGGTGCCACAATCATTGTTCAAATTTCAAAAGCCTTCACATAGATGCATGCTGCTTCTTCTCATGAATGACTTCATCTAAATGCTTTCCTAATGCTGTCTTTCCCTTTTTAACTAACTCTAGTCTTCCACATGGAATTTTTACTGAGCCAAGCTTAACACTGTAGAAGAGGTCTGAGGGTTTTAGCATACAAAAGTCTCACATGATGACATTGTAATATTTCCACGGGTTTAGGAATTGGCCTAAAATAGATTATTGAGATGACTGCCTAAACTCATGGAGATAAGTGATAACTAAAGTTATGAAGAGGTTTCAGGAAATGTTAGAATTTAGTTTACACACCTGAAGTTCTCTGAAATTTTAGATTAATTAGGATTTTATTTGAGCGATTAAATAGGAATTTATTGAATTGTATTTTATTCACACTAACAACATTTTGAAAAGAAGTTGAGTTATGGCAGAAAATCACATTTTGAAGGTAGGGAGAAATTTCAGTATCACATTCTCATATATATAACCACATCTGAAAAAACAGCACCATTTTGGGTAAAAATTTTATTATATAATGACTGCCACTGTTTTAGTTCCAAATATAATTATGCATTAACATTTGATCATATAAGCCTTCATACACTCTGAAATATAATAAAAGAAGATGAGTAACCCTTTAATATGACCTTGAGCTGATAAAACCTCTGTTTCTGTGATAAATGCAAGTTTGCATTTATAGCGTGGCTGCACTTTCAGTTGCCAGTAAAATAGTTTTATGAAAGTTCAAATGAAAAAAATGCAACATCTTGAAGACTTGCCTAATATTTCATTTATAGTAGGTAGAAGATACATAGCTGGAGCAGTTTTATATGTAAGTCATATATCATCCACATAAAAGCGCTGTTGGCTATTCATGTAAGTATCAACATAAGAGGACATATCCAAGGTGAATTGGGAAATCTCTCTAGTCATACCAGTTTATACACTGTAGATGCTTCTTTTAGGAACTGACAGACCTAGTGATGAGCTTGGCATTTAAGTATATTCACCAATTCATTTTTCAAGGTGTTCAAGGGCATGAAATTGAGCTACTAAAACACAAACCCTATGAAATTTCTAATACAAAAATATGTATTATCTTTGCTGAAAATTTTAATATTTATTTTAGGGAGGAGAAAGGGAAAGAAAATTACTCTTTTTTTTTAAATATGAGGATTCACTCAGTGAAGTGTGGCATCACTTCTCATTACAACCATAATAATACCTTAAGTGGAATACAAAGTTATTTAACATTGTTTTTGATGACAGACAGGCTTACAAAAAACTATATGTCCTTGTATCTCTGCAGTACAACACATACCTTGAAGAAAAAAAAAGCTATTAACTCACTCTCTGAATTACTTAGGAAATAATTCTGTTGACAGTTCATACAGTGAGTAGGTAACTAACAGGCTTCAATAACAAAGGATTATATTTCTTCTCTGTAGGTAGAGCCACATCTTTTCACCAGGAAAAAAAATTATTCTGAAATATCTCTATTTGAGGGTTGCAAAAGAAGGAGCACTGCTACTTTATTGTGTGGCCTTAATTTTCACTTAAGACTCTACAGTGGGAAGTAAATAGCAGTCTCCCATGCTGCCATTATCAGTATCTTAAGTCTCAGAAGGAAATTTCTTTCCTAAACAGAGAAAAGGAGCCAACTGGGTTTGCGCTATCTAGCCATCAATTCCCAGTGGAAAACAGGGAATGAGATGGAAAGTATTCCTTCCTTTTGCATGAATAGTATAGGGGAAAAAAGAAACATGTTTAATGAGAGTTGAAACTGTGATCCTGTTCATTTCACTGCATCTGCAAGCACCCATCCTACTGTAATGAACTGCAGACTATTCCTTTTGAAGAGGTATAAATGTGTTTTTCGGGATTGGAAAACAAGTAAATTCAGGATATTAGGTGGTCTGTAAGTTTATCTGACACCTTGTTTAGAAAATGCTTCAAGAAATTACTTTCCATAATGTCACGGTATAACCCCAGGTGGCAACTAAGTGGTGTCCAGACTCCCACTTCCGCCCCCATCTCCCTTTGTTCGCTAGACCTCAAAGCTTAATCTTTGAATTGAGTACCTATTAATATTGAACATCTCAACCAAGGTATCTAAAAGTCAAATTGAATGTCTACAAACACATGCAAATCCAGGGTCTAGTTATTTATTTATGGTTTTGTGACTGAAATAGATGGATCTTCCTTTATCAGGAATACTGAGAGGCATTTTACTGCATAGGAATTCTAATTGTGTCTTTCAGCACAAACAAAGGCAGCAGAACTGGATTTAGAAGCTGGAAATCTAAAGGCTACCCCACAGAGAACTATTTTTAATTTACAGAAATCCTTGGACTCAGTTAGCTTAAAAATAAACACCTGCAAGAAGCTCATTGAATTTACTAGGAAAGTAACTAAACAGAATCCCTTCATCCTAGCATAATGAGCTGCATATCAAGTTACCCTAGTTTTATATGACAGTGCAATATATTAATTGCTTCAGTGTTTATTTATCCTTGTAGAGCAGAGGGAAGAAAAAAAAATTTCCTTACCATGCAATTTCAGATTTACCAGGAAAATACCTCTTCCTAAAATTAACATATCAAATGAATGAATGCTTTGGTTATTTAAAAAAAAAATCTTGGAAAACTTTCAGTTTCGTATTATCCCTATGGAATTTTCCTACACATGAAATAGCTGGGCACGCAATTCTAAAGCTCCATCACAAATATATGCAAAAAAGCTATTGTATGATATAGAACACCATAAATATTTTGTGCTTTGTAAATGGCTCTATTCTTTATCTGTAAAAACACTTTGTATAATTTCTTATACATTTATTATATCTGTTTCAATTCAAAAGACATTAATTTGCATGCGTGCAGAAAAATAATTGAAATTCCAGAAACTGGTCAATAAAAATTGTTTTATAAAAAACAACAAGAATAAAAAAAACACTGAAAAGGTTTTCTTTAAATGCAAGTGGGTTTTATGTAAATTCAAAGGTAAAAAATTGCTATAAGAAATACATAGTCCTAGTAAAACTTGTTAAACCTAAAATAGGGACTAGAAGAATTATAAAGCACACAAGAGGTACAAAACACAGTTTATTATCATTTAATGGGTGGCTCAGATGAGCACCTTTAAACTTTTATTTTTTGTCACTTAATCCTTTCTTAAGGATTGCTGTAATCACACAAATAAGCACATGTACATTTGCATCCTAAATAAAAAGTATAGTGAAAATATAAAAAACCCTGAGTTTGAAGGGACCATAAGAATCATCATCTGTTGGGACTGCCTCTATGGGGGCTTCCTCTATTGAGGGCTCATCTAGGTCTCTGNGCTCCGACGCAGGCACGCGCTGAGGCGGCGCGTGGCTCGTGCCTGTGAAGCGGTCGCGCGGCTGAGCGCCCCAGGGACCGACGGGGCTCCGGGGGCCGGGACAGCCCCAGCCGAGGCGATAAACATCCACCTCCTGGCCCTGCACAGGACGACCCCTGTGCCGGAGATCCTTATTAAGGAAGACTAAAACTGGTGTCAATTTCTTTACTAGGTAAAGAAAATAGAGCGAACAAATCTGACCAAGTGCAAGAAATAGATATGCCATTCATATTTTGTAATTTTATTTTGTTAGTTTATTTCAGAATGTGACTGGAGGTAGTATTTACTATTGCCTACTTAAATCTTTATTTAAATAAAAAATGCTGATTTCCTCTGAGGCCTTTATATTTTACAATGCTAATATAGAAAACAGTGAAAATTTCAGTTTAATATTTAATTCTCCAGATTTCATTATAATATGCTTCAAATTAACTGATCTATTTCTCCTGAAAACAAATGGAAAAAAGGTACTAAAAAAATTCATCTCAACATTTTCAGAAGATGGTAGTACATTTCTAAAAAGCATTTAATTTTAGATATTTCTAGTTAAACGTAAGAATTTGAGGGGTGGGGAGGGTTATTTATTGAAGTATAAAATCTTTTTTGTGTACAATCGTAGTGTACAAAAGTCTTCTTCAAGTGTTTCCATAATCCCTGCAATACTGAAATGAAAATTTGGATCCTGTGAAACAAAGAGAAATTACCATCGTTATTTTTTAAGTGAAGAACTGATGCATAGAGTGATTTCTGCCAAGTACTTCCATTAGTTCCTGGTGTTCTGAATGATACCACTAGTAGCTAATTTCCCACATGATTTAAGAGTGTATATTCCAGCAAAACTTTCTTTCTCAGGGCTTTCAATTTTTCTAGTAATCAGGGTTCTGAGCTTCAACACAGGCACCCAAAAATGAGAAAAATGCCATTAATTACTGTGTGTAAAAAGTCTGTGTTTTAGTCAATTAAAAATTTTTATCCAATTAAAATGTGAATTGTCTATCATCTAGTAAGAATTTCATACCAGACGCAAAGATGTTATCTAATAGTCGAAACTAGAATTCAACTGTTTTCATAAAGATATTCCCTTTTTTTCTCTTCCTAATAATCCCGCTCCTAGAAATATATAGATGATCCAGCTCCTTTGGTGGCTGCCACTCCACTGCTGAACACAGCACTGAAATATTGATTATAATTATCTCAATATTTCTGAAGTATCAGACCCCTGTAATTCACAAAACCTTCTAGCTCTTCAGACTTTTAACTGAGAAGTTCTGTATAGACTCTGATGTTTCTCTTCTCTTCTTTTTTATGAACACTTGAATTCCCTTTATTGCTATAGCTATATTAATCTCTTCTACAATTACAGAACTTGAAAAACATTTAAAAATTAGTCAGTTGAGTTTTCCTCTATCTGAAAGTAAATTGAAAAAGTGTGGGACTTTAGGTATGTTTGCTGGTAGTCTTGATAATATGTTTAAGGAGTGTAATTCTGAAAAGAAGCAGTCAGCAGTCTTTCTCAGACTTCAAAATTCAAGCCTGGGCTATGAGACTGTGAGCTGATCTGGTGAAAGATGAGCCCCTGTTTGGGCTGTGAAGATGGGGAAAGACTTTCCTCTTACAGTGAAATGTTACTTCTCACTGACTCTTTTAAATTCCATCTCTAACTGAAGGAGAATATTCTGCCAAGAATAGAAATATGTTGTCTTATTAGCAGAACCTAAATGTGTGGGACAAAATAAGTTGGGTGAATGCGACATAAAATCATCAGCTTTTACTTAACATTTATGAGTAAAATAAAATATATTCTTTGCCATTGGATAACGCCCCTTAACAGAGGGAGTTAAATCTTTAAATCTTCAAAAGATTTTACTAAATGATGGAAGAACGATCTCTTGCATGGAGTATTTTCACTTAGCTGAAAGACAAAATCATCTTTAAAATTGTAAGATTTTAACAGAGTTAAAAACAGAAGAGCTAAATGGTATACGACATGTCACCATGACAAAAACAATTTTCTCAAAAGCAGTTACAAAGAATGAAATCTGCTGTTAAATTGCATAAACTTGTCATGAGCTATCACTTTAAAACACAGCTTGCATCTGAATTTGACATTAGGATGACATTGAAATTTATAGGCCAAAAAGGAACAGATGTATCCATTAAAGCAAACAGGTATAGCCAAATTCTTTATACTGCAACTGAGAGGAAAAACACCCACTGGTGCTGTATATAGTGACTGTTTCTTTGAAGCTAATAAAGTGCAAAACTTTCTGTGTTGCTCTATAAACCCTCACTGAGGCGTTTGGCAGTCATAAGAATTAGTGGTTGGATTTAAGGAACATGAAGCACTATTGAGAGAAAAATTCTGCCAAGTACTAAAGGAGTTCAAAAATAGCTTGATATGACTAATTATGCATAACTGAGTTTTGCTAAGATTGCTATCTACTAAGTACTTGTTATAATATACGTGGCTGTGCTATACTGGGATTTTTCACAAGGCCTCAGTATATACAACCTCAAATTGGTGAATAGCTTTGATATTTTCCAGGAGAAGGATTGTAAAGTAGAAGTTATTCAGGTCTTCGCTGATCTCTGAGATCTAGTCATATCAGCCATATGCAAGACCTAAATTAAATAACTTGAGTAAATGTCAGCTCCTATGTTATCCCTTAGAAACATGTGACCCAGTCCCAGGTTCTGCTGAAGATAGCTGAAGTCCAGGTTCTGCTGATAGCTGAAGGTGTACACAACTCAGTGGAGGCCCTGAGGTCAATGTGCCTTACTTGAGCAAAGAGCAAAGGCATTGACATTGATAGACTTAGCAAGACACAGTCTTTCCTCTCATAAAATTGAAATTTGGCAGTGTCAAGATGGGGATTTAAAGCTGACCCTCTTTTTGAATTGGCAGTCTTCTACTGAGTCCAGGTTACCAATTTGGAAAGTTTGAAAATTACAAGTATCTTTCTATAAAAGACACAGTTTTCTAAGCAAATCATAGTGCAGGCAAGCTGTAATTAATTTCCTACTCTGCTCTTTAGCTAAAAAAACCCTTTCTATTCTAAAAAGTTCATATTAAAACTATCTAATATAAATTTTTATTACTGCTTATATTATTATGGATGCGTTTTCTATTTCATATATGTATGTGTATAAATAATGTATATGTATATAACTTGCATATATTAATTTTTTGTTACTCAAAGCCTTTTTGGCAAAATAGCCCTGAATGTTTTCCAGAATCGGTGGGTTTCCTCTAGAGAACTTTTGTTTCCACCTACATAGCAAAGAATTGAGTCACATAGCTAATATTCCTGTATGTATAGAGAAGCTGTAACCTGTGCTTGCACAATTAAAATGAAGTCTGATGGTTTTAATTGGGCCTATCAATTTGCATAAAAATTTACATAGCTTTCCTGTGGCCTTTTTCCCAGTTTGATCTATTTTAGTATCTTAATTTTCAAGAGCATTTCTCCGTGCTTAAAATTCATATCTGACAACACCAATAAGCACTTTGAGCCACTCTTTTAATTCCTTTCATTTATCTTCAATAAACTGTAGGCAGACACAGACACACACAAAAGGATGCTTCAAATTCAGCCATCTCAGCTCCACAAATGAAATTTCTAAATAAAGCTTCCAGTCACCTAAACTGAATCTGAATAATTGAGGACACCATTCAGTCTCTTAGTAATAATCTTCTGCTTAGCTGAATAATTTTTGTGACTCCAGGATTATAGAAAGTTGCAAAAGCCAAAATAACATGTGCAACCAACCCAGAGAGCCTAAGTGTTCGTCCTAATGTACGCCATGACTCAATAATTACAGTTCAGGGATGAGCACAATAAACAGAAGCTTCCTAAATCTTAAACTACCAACTCATCAAAGCCCAGTTGTCCTAGAAGAAATGGAGTTTTACAAGGTTCACAAATTCACAAACACTTGGGAAACATCTATGTTTTTTGATTTTGTCCCTTTATAAAAGAGTAGTGAGATCAAAAATCTCTTCAACTCTTAATTAAGTAATCTGACCCTGCAGGGCTTCCTGACTGTCTAGACTTCTTGTTTGAATCAATTTTCTCTTCTAACAGCTCTTTAACTGGTTCTGTGCAACGTTCTTAGTGTTGACTGGAGCACTGCTAAAAGTAATGGAAAAAGGCTGAAGTCCTAATTAACACATTTTCAGGAAGTATTAACTACTCATCTTAGCTTTGATGTTTCTTAGACAGAGAAAAATTTAAAAAAAAAAAAAAAAAAAAAACCAAACAAATAAGCAAACAAAAAACCAAAAAAAACCCCCAAAACCAATCAAACCAAAAACAAAATCCCAAACAAAAAAACCCCATGAACCAAAACCAAACAACACAGATACTTTCATCCCTAGGAGAGCACAGTAGGAAGCTTTATTCATATCCAGCTGCTGCTACCACTCTCCTGGACCATCCTTTTGATACAGATGGATTCTCTCTCACCAGAAAAAGAGTAGGACGTGCCACACAACCCACTGAGTCTTCTACTGCTCTGATCTACTTTTCTTTTTTTGGATAAGCTTTTTCAGGTAATCTTAAAATCCAAAAATGAAGTTTTCTTGAAATACAATCCTGTGTGGCTCTGAAATACAAAAAGGATCTCAGTTCTTCCATGTTAGAAAATGCTTTTCTCCTCGTCTCTTTTTCAAAAAAGTCTTCCACTTGTTTTCAAGCCAGCCCCTCTCCTATGAGGTACCAACAGTGATGGGTTTCGTTTATTGTCTGGCCCCAGCCAGAGTGACCCAGGCAAGGCTTTGATAGTGACTCCAGGCAGCCTGGAAACACAAACCTGCAATCTGCAGCCATTGCCCCTCCAACAGCCCTCCTACTTGCTTACCTCCTATTCTCTGTCCTATTGTCCTTCCAGATAAACATCCAGTGTTTGTTTTTCTTTTATCTGCAAGGATGCGCTACTGGTTCATACTCAGCTTTGTGTGCAGCAGGACTGCCAAGCCCGCTTCTGCAAAGCTGTTTTACAGCTAGTAACCCATGGATAGGCACATAGAGTTATTCCTTCTCAGATGCAGGACTTAGCACATTCCTCTTGATGAACTTTCTGAGATGCCTGCTTGCCCATTTCTCCAAGCTGGAAAGGTGCCTCCAAATGGTGGTATAACCCATTTTCATACCGCTATGTAGGCAGTCTCAGCCTTGCACAATGTAACTGATACAGTTGCCTAGGCACTGCCTTCCTTGCAAGATCATACTCTGCAAAGATTCCCCTGGGCTCCTCTCCATTTTTCTATGGCTGTTTCTCATAACTTGCCTCTGGACCTGTGAGATCCAGCCCTCCCTGATGGTGCTATCTGCAACATTCATCACTCTGTTATTCAGTTGTTATTCAGCATAAATATGATCAGCATTTTTTCTGTTCTCAGCTGTCTTTTTCAACATCTTCCTCAGTTGTCTAAACTTCGTGCCAAAGCCTAGTCAACAGAGTAGTTGCTTGTAGTTCTAACATTACATCTCTTTGAAAATGCAGACAACACACATTTTCAAATCCCATCATTTATGTACTGTAGTTCCTGATAATGTTACACAGCATTTTAAGTTTTTATATATTTAATCATCTGATTGTGACAGAAGAAAAAAAATGTTCTGATTTCAATATTGAAGATTTCCATAACATTACAAGAAATAAATTATAAGAGTGCAGAGGACATTCTGTTCTGTTCTGTTCAAAGCTATCTCACAGAACACCAAATGAAGTGTACTCAAATGATCGATAAAATATGCAAACTATTGTGATGGAGTATGTTGTTTTTACTTTAACACAGTATCATTTATTTTCTAAACACAATCTTGTTATTGATTAGATGTGGGATTTATTCTACTCTTTTAAATTTAAATTATGTCAGAAAAGAACCAGTGACTTATAAGAAAACATGTTGGATTTTTAAAATTAATCTTAAGGCATTAAGATTCCCTTCTGGAAGCAACCCACTACTAGCAGTATACAGAGAATGATTTGAATGCCAATTACATACCATTTCCTGCAAAATAATATGCTGAAGGCAAATCAACATTTAGATCACATTATCTGCAATGTAAATGAGAAAGAAAAAAATATAGTCAAGTATGGTTACCACTGTATTAAGTTTTCAAGATCTTTTTCATTTTTATTAATTAATTTATTTATACCAATGAGTCAGGAAACTCTGCTTCAAAGGGACAAACTGTTGGATATAAAAATCTATTTTAAATGAATGATTTTGCATTCACAGTGATATTAAGTACATGATATATTACACAGTTGGACCAAATGCATATTTAGTCACTATCGACATCTCTAAAATATCCAAGAAAATCAGCTCCATGACACTTTTTCTATTCTGATAACTTTTAATAGCTTGTCAATTTTCTCTGTGGAGGCACAAGTCTGTTGCCCTTCTCAGGACACACTCCAGCACCTCAATATCTTCCTTGTAGAGAGTGGTGCAGAATTGAACACAGCACTCAAGGTGATGCCTTAGGTTTTAACTTTCATATTTTTCAAATCCTGTACTGCCCAGAGTGTAACTCTGAAGTTTCTTGTAGCCTGTTAATTTCTGCTCTCTCATGTTAGTTAGACATGACAAAGACTGGAGAGGCTCTGTTATGTCTAACTAACATGAGAGAACAGAAATCAACAAGCTCTCCAGGCTTTGTCTTCAAGGACACCCAGACCGTCCTAGGCCCAAAAAGTATAAACCAAAAGCCTTTGAGAGGGGGGCAAACTGAGAGGAAATTACATCGTTAACTGAAGCTTTAATTGGGGAATTAACCCTGATATGCAAATGACCCAAACCTACAAAAGTGTGAAGAACTTGTGACCTGTGGTCCATCTTGGGGTCCATCTTGGCAGTAGCCTCTGGCTCCCCAGGGTGTACCTTTGAAGGCCTTTCAAATAAATACCTACCTTTATTCCCTTACTCCTGTCTAGTCTCTGTTTTAGGTGGCCTCTCAAGGCATCAAAGGTATGTCCTTGACAGTGCTAAGGACAAGGGGAAAATCACTGCCCTGGTCCTGCTGGCCACACTAATTCTGATACAAGCCTTAAGGCCATTGGCTTTCTTGGCCACCTGGGCTTATGCTGGATCATGTTTAGCCAGCTGCCGACAAGCACCGCAGAGCCTTTTCCTCTGAGTGGCTTTCCAGACACTCTGCCCCCAGCTGATAGTTCTTCATGGGTTGTTGTGCCCCAAGTGCAGGACCTGGCACTGCACCTTACTGAACCTCTGCAGTTGGCTTCAGCCCACTGATGCAGATTGTCCAGAGCCCTTTGCAGAGCCTTCCTTCCCTCCAGCAGATAAATACTCTTATCCTGTAAGAGACTGGAGAAAATGTTTACTGGCTCAAAACAAGTGAAATATGTTGGGGAGAAGAGGGGGGACACACATGCACACACGCACAGATACACACGCTTCTGTTGTTTTGAGCCAGTAATCATTTTCTGCAGTCTCTCACTTGCTGTTGGCAGCAAACTTACCGAGGGGCACTCGATCCCCTCATCCAGATCATTCATAAAGATGTTAAGCAGGACTGATCTCAATACTGAGCCCTGGAGGACAACACTCATGACTGGCTGCCAGCTGGATGTAACTCCATTCAGCACCACTCTCTGGGTCCAGTCATCCAGACATTTTTTTTTACCCAGAGAAGAGTGCACCCATCCAAGCCATGAGCAGCCAGTTTCTCCACAAGAGTGCTGTAGAGATGGTGTCAAGTGTCTGAAGTCCAGATACACAACATGCACAGATTTTCCCTCCATCCACTGAAGGTGCCATCTTGTCATAGAAGAATATCAGGTTTATAAATAGTGTTTATGAATTTGACTTGATAGTTTTCAATGGCCTTTTTGGATTTTACACATAGTTTTTTCTTTCACTTTACTCCTTTGTT
Source organism: Dicrurus megarhynchus (assembly GCA_013399195.1). Taxonomy (NCBI): domain Eukaryota; kingdom Metazoa; phylum Chordata; class Aves; order Passeriformes; family Dicruridae; genus Dicrurus; species Dicrurus megarhynchus. The sequence goes on from VXAD01003126.1 coordinate 52,851, forward strand.
GATTTTGCATTCCTAAAATGCACATGCCGGTTTCATATCATTCTTTTCACTTGCCAGACGCATCAGTTGAATGAAAATTTATACAGGAGTTGCAGTTTACCATTATATTCACTGCTGACCATTTCTTCTGTGTGGTGTAGTAACATACTTTTACTGTCTGCATGTCCACTTCTGTGACAACCATTCAAGCTGTTAGGAAGCAATGGATAATCCATGTGTGAATTTCTGATGACAAGCAGCTGATAATTAATTCTCTTTGGTTTTGTTTTTTCCCACCTGACCTTAGGGTGGGATGTTTACTCAAATATTTAATGTTGCCAAGACCGTGGCAACATCCTACTATATTTTCCTCTGAATACCTCAACCCAACCTCTTTTTCTCAGTTACTGGCAGCAGCCAGACAATTCTTAAGGAAAAATGAAAGGGTGTCCATAATATTGTGAATTTGTCACCAAGACTTATTGTACTATTAGCAATCTGGTAACAAAAAAACTTGTTTAACATCTGGGAATCTGCCATTTTTATCATATACAGTAAAATAGGTCTTTCCTGCTGGGCTTTAGTGGTAGGAAGACTACTACAGACTAGGACCTCATAGTTTGATACATCATTAATCCAAACCTACGTAATTCCCCCAGAGATAGGGATAACAGAATTATTGAAGCCACTGATTGTAGTAACTGTTGAGATTCTAGTCTTTCAACCTGAAGGAAGAAAAAAAAAAATTGATGTCACAATAATTCTTATTAAAGCTTGAATATTTATTTTAATATGACCAACACTAAAAGAGAAATTTTTGAAATGAGAAGATATCACCATCTGCTGTTAATGTCTAAAGAATGCTGCCAAGTTATATAAACTTGAGACCCCTTCTTTATTTGGCTTCTTCAGCTGTCAGAAGGAAAAACCTAAATTGTCCTTAGCAGACTGCAACATTAATTGGTTTTCTCTGGATGTAGACAGCAAGAGGCAAATTACTTAATTCAAAACTGTGCAAAAAACTAACATTTTAATCTTGACAAAAAATGTTTGTTTCTATTTATGTTTTGTTTAGTTTGGAGGGGTTTCTTGTTTGGTTTTTCGTTTGGGTTTTTTTATTGTTTTCATTGAAATCCTTTCATTAGAATGCATGTTTTTGGCCCAGCAAGGCATTGCACACTGTTTTCTTGCCTGGAAGGTCTGGACTTCTGCTACTGTAATAGAAAGACAGGAAGAAAACTCAGATACACTACATGTCCTATGGGAAAAACTGAGAAAGTATCTGTTTTCAGAAGCTTAGTCATGGCTCAGATAATTTAATTGACATACATTTAGGTGAGACATCAAAGTAATTAGGGTGATTTACTCAATAATGGGTTCACAGTTAACTACTTTAAACAAAACTTAAGCCATGAGTTTTGCAGGGAATAGAACAATTATGTTAATACTGCAAATTCATATCAACAGACTCCTCAAACTCAGAAATAAAACAAAAATAATTAAGAAAATATGTTTTATGATACATAACTTTTCCTTTTTTGTAATATAAATTAGATACTAGATTTAGAGACAAAGGAGTTCATCCATATGAACTCACTCCTTTACTCCTATGGAGTTTTAAATATGTAGAAGAGTTACATATTTAAATATGTAAAACTTGCTAAGAAAGGAAAAATAAAACCCTTAATCTATCAAGGCAGTGAAACACTGCGATGATGTACAAGGAAACAACTTTAAAATGTATTGGTCCTCTTAGCACCATATAATTACAAAACCCCCTGTTTCTTCAAAGGAAAGCTGATTATCTCTTGCTTTATGCTCAATATGTTATGTATCTTAGGAAAAACAATACATTTAAGCAGTGGCCTTCTACTCTCTGTACCCAGTTCATCTGCATGGAAACGTTCAGACAAACTCAGTCAAGACCAAAAAAATCAGCTTATGGTTGTACCAGCAAAATATTCAATATGTGAGTATTGCTAAACAGCATATTTAGTTACTTCTTCAGAGCTACTTATGTTTCTTCTAACAACTCTGTTTGGCTTTATTCTTTAGTTTATTCACTTAGATCAAATTAGAGAAAAAATATTTTTAAGTAAGACAATGAAGAATAGTATCATCAAGTAGAGTACAGAGGAACATAATGTAAGATTTTTAAGGTTACATTAACCCTAGGAAATGGTCTGAGGTTTTATTAGGGTGCCGCCCTGATCGATTCCTTGCTCGAGCCTGGCCGGCGGCAATGATCCTATGCCCGCAGAGCTGACAGTGGGCTCTGGGGCTTTGAGTTCCCGGATCCACAGGGGCTGAGTGGAAGCTCCATAGGGAGCTGTGTGGCAAACGGCTTCTTATCGCAAGCAACGCCAGTAGATGTTACAGAGCGACGGCAGAGGCGAGAAGGAGAGAGTCAGGCTGCTTGTGGCTATAAACCCAAGCTTTATTTCTTGTCCCTCGCGGGACAGAGGAAACGCGGCACGGGCGGGAGCCGACAAGACAGCCCGCGTCAAGGGTGGAACAAAGGTTTTTAAGGGCAGACAAACAAGGGAAGGAACAGAGGAGATAACCAACCAGGGAGTGACAAGGGATGACAGCCGACCACTCAGGGAACAGGAGAGGAGGAACAAACTTGGAACATCAAATCTGAAACGGAACCTTTAAGATCTTTCTAGAAACTAATTGCATACTACATGAACTTATTATAAAACATGAACCGGGGAAACCAATCATGAACCAAGGAAGGGAGAAAGGTCTGGAAACAGGGTGGAGATGAGGTGTGAGTGGCATCCTGTGGGCGTGGATATCAAACCTCTGCATCTCCCCCAGGCTTCTCCTCAAGAGTGGAGTCCTGGGCAGAGAAGTTCACGCACTGGGTGTCACTCACCTTAAACAAAAAGGGCTGGACCACCACCACATTGGGGTAGATTTAGGTTGGGTATTAGAAAAAGGGTCTTCACCCAGAGGGTGTTTGAGCACTGGAACAAGGTCGCAGGGAAGTGGTCACCGCACCAGCCTGTCAAAGTTCCAGAAGTGTTTGGACAATACTGTAGGGCATGTGGTGTGATTCTTGGGAATGGTCCTGTGCAGCGCTGGACTCAATGATCCTTCTGGGTCCCTTCCAACTCAGCATATTCTGTGATTCTATGATTAACTGCTCTAAGAACAATAGTTACTGTGGATGGAACTAGACATTGATCTCATAATAACTTTCCAGGAAAAGCTAATCTCAGATGGATTTTAGTTATTTCTGTTGACATTTTTTCTACAGATGTTTGCTAACAAATGAGACCAAACATGATCAGATCAGAAAGCATTACAAATACATGTACATATGAAAAACATCAGTGAAAAAATTTCAGTTACTGCTCTTAATGTTTGAGTCACTTAGCCATTAAAAATTTCTTACGCTCTTCAGTTTCTAATGGGATTAGTTTTCTTTGTGGCAAGGAATATGTAATTAAAATGTAACTATTTAAAAGTAGTTCCAAGATTAATTCAGACTTTATACATTTCGCATTGCATGGAAATGGATAATAGGTGGCATACCCATTGACAGCGAGAATCAATATCTAATTACCTACAGCACATTCCAGCAAGTCAGTATAGATGAGAACCTGAAGCATTTATTTCTAAGAAAATCCCAAGGGTAGATTCAATAACGTTCTAAAAATTACTTCTGAAAGTCATTTGCATACTTATTTAAAAAGGTTTCCTTTCTTTACCCTGGTAATGTTTTTGTTAGTTTTCCTTGATGACTTTTTTCTGAAAGTTGCACTTAACCTTGTAACAATCACAACCGTTTTCTCTGAAATCAGACTACTGACATGTGTCTACTCTGTGTACAATTATGCATTAATTTTAGAGAGTAAAGTCTTCAAAATTTGTGTTTTTCACACTGACTAATTCGCATAAGAATTACACTACTATTGGTGTACTTTCTTGCATGTTACAACACATGCTCAAGTCACCAAAGGGATGTAATTGCTACAGTAACAGGAGAGCTGACAAACCTCTGACATAATTCCTAGTTCTCTAGAGAGCTTCTTAACTTGTCCTACATTAAGTTGCAATTTTTGTGAATTTTTTTTTATTATTTTGTGAAATACCCATTTCTTTGGAAAAAAACAAACAGTGTCTGCTCAGAATTTCTAACATTTTACTTTAAAAACTTGATACTACACTTCCAGAACATGGATGATATTGTCAGTTTTACTCTTTTACTCTCAGGTATTGCAGGAAGCCATGGCCCTTTCCTGATTCTACAGGCAAATTGTCTTTGTGGTAACTAAACAGTGAGAGGAAAAGAACTTGGGTAGCAATCCCCTAGCAGTGCTCCAGGAAACTGATAAAAATATCACAGATACAGAGATGGGGAAAAAACCTCAAAATTACTGTTGTGGTTTAGGAACAACACCCCGTCTCCCCTCCTCCCACTCCCTCATGTGAGAGAAACAAAAGGGAGAGATTATGGGTTGGGATAAGAACAATTTACTGGTAACAATGAGATAAGAAAACAAACAGTAACAGCAACAATAGCAATAACAAAAGTACATGAATATAGGGTGACTTACATACGAAAATTGCTCACGGAGCCTGAACTGACATAGCACAACCATGAGACAATGAACAAAATGGTGAAAGGACCCTTCATGGTGACACTTTTCTTCTGAAAGCCATTGCCCCCTCCTTCCCAGAAGTGAGAATCCCTCATTTCTTCCCCCAGTAGATGGTATAGAATAACAACCCAGGCACGTCCACAGGGCTCCAGGCTTCACCCTCATAGCAACTGAGAAAAAGGAACTCTGTCTTGGCTGAAAACCAGGATTGTTATGAAAAATAAATATTTTAAGTTGAATTATCTAGTGATGTTCATCTCTGCAAACTGTTCTCTTTGAGAAGAAGCAAACAAAAAAAAAGGAAAATTGTTTCTCATTAAATGAGGTCAATTAATCTCTTTCTGAACAGCAGAAAAATATTTAAAATAAAACGAAAAAGGAGAAAATAGATTGGGGTTTTTTTGTGAACACAATCTGTATCTCTTAAGAAAGAAATGCCAGTTTCAACAGAAATGGCAAATACTGGAGTTCTCTCTTTTAATGTTCCCTTGTTTTATTTGTGTGATTTCCCATCTGGTATTCAATTATGCTAAAATATAAAGTCTACTTCTGTCACTGTGAATTTAGATTAAATGAATGTAAGTGCTTTAAAAAATAAAATGAATGCATAACGTCAGAGTATTGATTCATTCTAAGACTATTATTTCTAAGACTTCTAAACTATACATAATTGTGGTCATAAATTCTTTTTTCCTGCTCAGTACACTGTTCCTGTCATTCTTAGCTGTATGAAAACCCTGCAATTAGTCTAGTTGTTATAAACTGTGTGGATTTAAACTGTGTGGATTTAAATCTGTGTCTTTTTAATTTGATTGAAAGGTGTTCTTTTACAGCAGGTTAATTTAATCAAAAAGAAGTGCAAAGAAAATTTCTCCTTGCTGCACTGTTATCTTACTTAAGAAATATTTATCTCTTGATTGCTTAGAATTGAATTAATCTAATGGGTCAATGCAATTGGGATGATAGTGTAATCATACACTGGAAAGAACTTGCCAGTAACATGAATTCAATGCCCAGGTATAAAAACAAAATTGAAATAACCAAACAAAACTACAAAAACCCAAACACATGCCATATTTCTGCTGAAGATTCTAGGTAGGACTCTGACTATAATAACTGCAGCTTGTTCTGTGTGAAGACTTTTAAAATCATTTATGAAAACCAAAGAAAAGCTCAAGCAAGATGATTATGCAGCGAAGAAACACGTAAATGACTGCAATCTGTTTGCAAATCTATGTTGCTAAAAACCAACCAACCAAAAGAAAATCCTTTAAAAAATTATAATGTATTTGAACTTCTATGAAACTTACATTTTAGTTAATTAATTGTAAGTTACATTACAGAAAAACCTATTTTCATCTATTTTATGTTTTAAAATTAATTCTATGTTTGAAAAGTTTCATTATTAATATACTTCTCATTCTCACAGAAATCACTGTCTTTGGTCACTTCAGGTCATCTGTCCTGCCCATGTTCCCTTCTGGGTTTTTCAGCAGTTCTGCATGGGCAGAACATGGGAAACTGAAAAGTCCTTGATATGGGGTAAGCACTGTTCAGTAACAGCCAAGACATTGTCATGATCTGGTTATTAAAGTTCTTTGAAATGCCTCTGCCCAAATTAAGGTGCAAGCAAGACCATATGCCAGTGACAATAGTATGGGTTTTATTTGATAGTAAATATGAGAGAGGGAGAAAGAAAGAAGTAGATAGGTGGGGGGGACAGAAAGAGAGTGACGGAGACAGAATACGGAAAGTATCACCACTTTGTGGATCGCAGTGATGTTCCGTTGATCCTCTCCAGCTGATCCTCTTCTTGGTGGTGAAAGTCCCACCAAGCAAAGAAAGCATAGAATTTGATGGGTTAATATAGCTCAGGCTAGCTAGGAAAACCCAGGCACCTCCCTGGGGGGGAGGAGTTTGCCATTGTCTCTTACAACAGACTCCAGGTTTGTTGCATCACATACATTCCTGTGATGCAAAGCCTCAGGAATGACTTGACGGGGCACTTTGGAGGGCCTTTGATGGATTATGACACCCCCTGAGCTGCCTCTCACATGAATGTCCCGTGGATGTGGGGTTGAGGGTTCCACAGCTGGGCCAGTTTGTGTAAGGGAGGAGGGGTGTACACTGCCTCTAACCAGAGGTGTCACCTGAAACCTCCTCCCCCTCCTGCCTCATTTTGGGGAGGGGAGTCTGTGTAAACCTGGCTTCTGCGGGCTGTGATCTCCCCCACCCCAAACCCAGCCAGGGAAGAATCTCTGCTGCTTTTGGCTTTCTTGTGTATGCATTCCTCTCCTTCCTCTTTGTTTGTTTTTTTCCTAGGCCTGAGATGATTAAAGAATGGATTTTCCCTTTGTCTAATCTTAGTGGTTTAACTTACAGTCCAAAGCCCCAGTCAGGTATCTTCAGGAAAGCTTCTTTGGTTGTAGCTTCTTTATACAGTTTTTGTTACAATGAGCAAAACTTTATATCAATGTTTCAGGCGTGAACTATTTCAGTCTCTGACAGACATCAACATTATCAACATGTTATCAACATTATTCTCAGCTTAAATCTAAAAACACAGCACTGTACCAGCTACTAAGAAGAAAATTAACTACGTCAAAGGCAAAACCACTACAGGTGTCCACAAAGTCCAGAATGGAAGAACAAGGATCAAACTAATACAAATTTATATGAAATGGACCTTCCAATTTTTTAGTTGCATTTATCAACAGAGACATCCTGGTTTGTATACTTGTGATACAAAAAAGAAAAAGAAGAAATAATAATAAAAAAAAGAACTGTGTCTTTAGCTGCTGTGTAGCCTGAGCTTCATTTATGCCTCAGGGGTACCAATCTGTTGGCAAAGACAAGCAGGAACACCAATGCTCCGTTCTTTCTGAATCCCCACAATTTAGGAAAATTCAAATCTTTGCCAAGGAGGAGCATGCAGGAGCTTTGCCAATGCAAGGTGTTCCAGAGATGCAGTTAATGAGCTCATCGTCTACATATTGGCTGCATGCTGTCAGGAACAGCTCTGATGTCTCTCTGGGCAGCAGAACCAGGATATAATCCTTATGGGGAAATCCTGATAGCAAATTGCTTGAACAGCTATAACCTTCTTCATGTGCTTTCTGCCACCAGAGCCTTTAAGCTCAAAGTAACTCTGGCTTCCAGTAATAGAAATGGTCTGGTGATCTATTTTTGTGTAACATATTCCCAGTTATGGATTTTAGACAAAGTTGGTTTTTTTGGGTTTTTTTTTTTTTTAAGTCAGGAACTAGTTTGTTTCAAAATTAAAAAATAACCACATTAATTTTATTGTTCTCAAAGCTGATCTCTGGGCCAATTTGTTATTGTTTAATGGGTTTGAAGCGTATATTTAGTTGGGAATTGGAGCACTTTTTATGAACTGGAGTAATTAATTTGAGATACCCTGAGGATTTTATCTTTTGCATTACCCTGCTTTAGCTATAGATTCGGAAAGAATTACACCTATTGGAGGAAAATGCCTAAGGGAATTCTGTACAAATAAACAAACCTGTCTTCTCCGCATCCCTCCTTCTTTTTTATGCATGATGCATTATATTGCTTGAGAAAATAACATTTATTCAGTGGACAGGGTTATCTGTGAAGTATAATGCTACTGTCAAATTTTATGCTTCTACTAGATAATAATTCTAACTGTTTCTGAGCAGGTCTCCATCAAGCCTTCTTCCTTATGTCTTTCTCATTTCCCCTCTTGAACACAAAATTGTAATTATCTTGCTACCTCAGGACTAAACCCAGTGTTCCCAGAGAACTCTGCTTTACATCCCAAAATATTTTGTGAGGCAAAGTTTAGACTAAATTAAAAAAAAAAAAAAAGCTTAAAATTGTAATGAAATTTTACTGTTTTCCCAAAACTGGATTTTTGCAGGATGATTCTGTGTATTTCAATCAACTACTCTTTCTCAAGTTATTAAACACAGCTGCTCCTTTACAAGCCCTTTATTTCCCTTTCCCCTCCTTTCTTCTACTTTTCTTTTTCCCATGTCTTTTCATTTTAATTTTCTATTTTCTTTTTATTTTCTTTTTCTTTTGCTCTTCTTCTTCTTCTTTCCTTTTTTTTTTTTTTTCATGGACAGTCTTATCTGGAGGTACAAAGATCCAGAATAAGAGTCTCAAAATACAAACTGTTATGAAAGCCCATGTTATTTAATTCACTCTGTATTAGAAAAAGCTAGAATCTAAAATGTAGTATGAATAGTTAGACCACTACCATGAAGTGGTCCAAACACAGTTTCAATCAACTCAAGAATAACTGCTCTTTCAGTGTCCCAGAAAAACTTCTCAATCTCATAGTCTGGACACTCTAAGGATCTCAAAAGCCATCTAGTCTTCATAGGCAAGCAGGCAACTGGACTTGATTAAAATGGCATCATTTCAGCTAGCAGATTTCAATGTTTTGGACAAATCTAATAAGAAGGGCTTTTTTTCCTGTTTTTATTCTCTTTAACAGTAAAATGTTGACCGTAGGAGAAAAAAAATATATTTTTTTAAAAGATAGGTCAATATGATATGCAAAAAGGAAGTAGGTTATACCATTGATACAATTGTTGATATTCTTAGTTCATGAATTGGCATCTCATGGTTTTCAGAAGACTAAATCATTTTTTTTTAATTCTTCTAAATACAATTTTTTTTCAATTTAATCAGATGGGGGGGTCTAAACAGTCTGCAAGTGTGTTAAAAAATACACAAAAAATATAAAAGCTATAGACAAGGCAGGTGAAGATTTAAATGCCCAGAGGTATGAATGAAATGGAGCTTATCGGCCTGAATCTTAGTATCTACAAATGCACTAACAGTTCAGTAAAATACAAACAGTTATTTGCTGTGGTTTACTTTGGGGGATTTTGTTATTTGGGTCGTTTTCCCTTCACAATAAGCCTAGAGGAACAAGGACTGTTGCCCTGTGGTGAGGACAATTCCTTCAGTGTAGGAAGAGAGACCTTGGAAAGTTCAAGCTAAACTGAGGCTTGAGAACATCTCAGACATCCCTGTAGAATTTTAAGTGCATCAATTGTTACATATCTTGGAATTATAAATGTAATATTAATGCAACATATTTCAGCTTCTGTGTCCTAACTAATGCAAAATATCTGGTCATTCTGGCGTGCATAGAAACTTAGAAATATTATGTTAGACAGTAAAATAGTTTGAGGTATGATCATCCAATTTTTAGAGCAAGCCTAGCCTCAAAAATGTACTAATATTTGATCTTAAGATTAGCATAAAATTATTTGGTATTTTCTACACACAATTATATAGCAATTATTTGGTCTCTGTATCATGCCTGAACCTTAATATTAATTTTAATCTGAATCTCCTTACAGGTATTCTGAACACAGGATGAGAAGTGTTTGAGAGTTTGAACAGAGTGTACATGTTATACATGTACTTACACATATACATTGTGCCATCTGTCTCAGCTGTAGAAACCCTCACCCTCTCAGAATAATCTATCAAAACTTTCTTGAGTTCAGTTCACTCCTGTTTAATTTGATAGCTTAATCATAAAAACTTCTTAGGATGAGTTCCTTGAATTTCTAGAAAACCATAAATAAATCAAAAATTCTGAAATACCATGTTTAATAGTGAGTAGTAAGTGATGATATAACAGCCTTGATCCTCTTATAATGTATTATAACAGTAATGCTTTAAAAACATAATAAGAGAAAAAAGCTCTCAGCTGTTTGTAAGGTTAAATATTTTCAGCACTGCCTTTCTTTACCATTTTTTCTTCCTATTTGTTGTTTTCAGCTAGGGTGAATTCACCCTTCCACATGACTGGTGCAAGGTGTCATTCACCTCATTATTTACACTGCTGTATCTTTTATCTTGAGCAGAATGTTACTTTGTGAGCAGACATAAGATAAATTTTGAGTCCTCTGACAGAGATATCTGTGAAGAGATCTTAGACTTCATTGACCACCCTTCAATGTATGGAATTCACAGGATGACTGAATTTCTGGTATTCAATATGAAGCAAAATCCTTTGACAGTCTTTGAGGTACAAAAGGTGCAGGGACTCTAGTACATGTACTGAACTGTACTGAGTTTTCCTGAAAAGATAAAATGGATACATCCATTATTTATACATCTCACACTGTACTCCAGCTGAGCAACTTTTCCAATTAGCTGATATTCAACCAAGTGCTACAATAAGATATTTGATCTGGTTTGCATATGTTGTGACATGCCTTTCTTTTTTATTAACTAGAAGATACTGAAATAGGTAAAAGACAGAGAAAAACAAGGAAAAATGGCACTTGTTTCCTCATCGCTGGAAGCAGACACAGTAAAAAAACCCCCAACCCCTGAAACACTGCAAAAAGGGGGAATTACAATGCAGACAAAAAAGGACTGCAGAAGGCTAATGTGTGATAATATATAGGATGTAAAACAGACTAAGTAAGCATCAAAGTATCAAAAACAAGCAAACAAACAGAAAAAAAGCTCAAAACAAATTAAGCAAACCAAACCTCAGAGAAGTCCTTAAATGAGCATAAGAGAAAAATAGCTAAAGATTAAATTAATTTTAAATTTGGATTCAGATCAAGAAATGCAAAACTGCTTGAAAATCCTCTTATTAAGAGCTGTCTCCTCTGGTCTGCATGTGAAGGAATACTGTTCTACAAGTGAAACTTTCACATCCAACCTTATTTAGTAGAATATGATGTAAGGAAAATTGTCATAGAATCATACAATGTCTTGTGTTGGAAGGGACCTTAAAGATCCTCTAATTCCAACTCCCCTATCACACGAAGGGACACATTCCACTACACCAGCCAGATATGGCCCCATTCACTACAAACCCTTGAGCCCTGACCTTACACCAGTCTTTACCCAGTGCATAGTGAACCTGCTTATCCCACTGTTGGATAACATCTCCAGAAGGTTGCTGAAAGGACCAGTATCAAAAGTCTTGACAAAATCCAGAAAAGCTACATCCACTGCCACCCCTCCATCCAATAGGTGGGTGACTTTATCACAGAAGGGTATCAAATTATTTAAAAAGGTCTTTCCCTTTGGAACCCACATTGACTGTGCCTGATGATTGCAATATTCTTTAAATGACTTTCAGTAGCACCCAGTATAATACATTCCACAATTTTTCCAGAAAATAAAGTTAAAATAACAGGTCTGTAGTTACCTGTGTCTTCCCCCATGCTTTTTTTCATGTATTGGAACAACATTGACTGTCTTCCAGTCAGCAGGGACCTCCCCAGAGTCTCAGGAACTTTGGTAGATGATTGACAGGGGTTTAGCCATAACACCCACTAGCTCCATACCCTTCAGTACTGTGGGATGAATCCCATCGGGCCCTGTTGGTATTGTGAAGATTCAGCTGATAAAGCTTGTTCCCTTACAATTTCAGTGTCCACAAAAGGAAAGCCAGTGTTTGCACGCTCGTGGTTTCAACTTAGGGACCTGGGCCGCCCAAAGTCTACCAGTGTAGATAAAGACTGAGGCAAGAAAAGCATTGAATGCCCCCTTTTTCTTCATCTCTATTAGTCAGATGACCATCTTCATTGAGATAAGTCTGAATTTATTTATGTCAGTGCACAGACTTGATACATGTTTTATAGATGGGAGACAATTACTTAAAAATTTTCTATTCTTTCTTCTCTGTCATTTCAATTTTGATGAAGCAAAATGTATAGCCAGACCTCTTTAACTGTTTCCAAAGGTATGATTATATTGGTAGATGGAAGAGCAATTGTAACAGCTTTCTTTTCTGACAGAAATTCTCCCCAGAACTGCCAAGCTGTAAATAGGTACATGGTCATTTCAGCTAAGAATTCAGAAGGCTGTCAAATACACAGTTAGCTACATCACTGACTTCTGAACTACTGACTCATTACAGTTACGGCATAGCAGTTTCTATGTTCAATTTCTTATTTTGTCTTTGACCTTTACCTGGTGTTCCAGAACTAAGAAAAGAAAAAGAAAAAGGTTTCTCTAGCCCTTTCCTAAGAGTATTCTCAGTCTAAGTATATGATGAGGTTAGTCAGTAAATACAAACCCTTACATCTCCATTTACTTACTGAATCTTTGGTGATTAATGCAGCAGAAGACAAGGTATAGTAATTTGGGCAGGTATGTATTATCTAACAAACTTCATAGAAATGCATTTGTGCAGTAAAGTTTGTCAGTAAACACTTAACCACCTGGATTGTGCAAATAAGGGTACAAGTAGGCATATGCAGTAATACACAACAAGGAGACATTCATTTTAAAGAAAAGACCTACATGTTATACTACTCACCCTTGTACAATTGGCATAACCAGTGTATAACATATATCTTATTTCTGTAGTGTTTTTCTTGAGATTCAATAGTATACAATAATAGTATGTGAAGACTGTTCTTCTTTTCCCACTCACTTTCTTGCCCTTTTTTAAAGACTCAAACCTCTTTTATATTCAGCTTGAATGTCTGCTTCTAATACTGTTCTAGTGCACAACAATTTACAGGGAATTGAAAAAGCAATTTTCTTTGGACAGCTAGCTATTCTCCCTAATTTTCACCTGCCAAACTCTTTTCTATGAATGTTGACTCAATCAGATAAAATGCAGGCTTTAAAGATGTTTGATTAGCTGCCTGGCTTACCTTTAGCTACTCACTTTGCATGTAAAATGTCTACATACAGTTCTTCACTTTCCACTCTTCACTGCAAAGCTTTCCCCAGAGCTGCTGCACTGAGCAATGTGGGCATGAGCTAAGACAATAAGCACTCTTCGTTTATGGACTGCCGATAACTTCTGGCTTATTAAGTGAAACAAGAATTCAGCAATAGCAAAAGCAATATGTATATTACTTACAATGCACACATTCATTTTCTTATATGTTATTTCGGTTCTTTACATAATTCATTTGAAATCACTACAATAATGACTGAAGAAAAATCATTACATATTTCTCCTGTTGTACTATGACACACTTCCCAAAAAATGAAAGCCGAGTGGTGTATCACTTTTTTCATAAGATTCACTTCCCATACACTTAAGGATTTTGCCATCATGAGTAACACTGAACAGCCTCTTCTTTTGTAAACAATTCTCATGATCTCAGTGGAATGACTTAATCAAGTAGTCTGTTTAAAATATTAGAATAGATGACTCACAAATTTTCACATGGAATATAAAAAGAAACTGAGGATCTTAATACCTCTAGAATGTTGCCTAATTTTTATGGCACTAACTGGAAAAAATATTACCTGCTTATGTTTTTAGCTGTTAGCTATTATAAAATTCTGAAAAAACATTTTAAGTTTATAGAATGTGGGCAAGCTCTTAGTGTGAAAATGATGAATGTGAACTTGTGTATATATGATTGTAATTGGATGTTTTAGATGTTGAAAGCTAAGTTTCCATCAGATGAAAGCAGAGTTAAAATTAAGTAGATAACTGAAGGACCTGAAAAGCTGATAAATTAAAATTTAATTAAATAAAATTGGTGGCACCCAATTAAAGTAATTGTGCTCTGTCTAGGAGCTGCTTTGAGTCTCTGGAATACTATATTGGTAGACATATTCAAATTAGCTTTGTAAAATTACTATGTATTCATTCAAAGCATTGCCTTACTCTTTCCCTGTATTTTATGACCAAATTAATAGATATGTTTTCCTACCCTCTGCATCACTTCTAGTGTCCCAGTGTAAATACAATTTTTATCTTTAAAGTTATTTGAAAAAGAAAGAAAAAATGTGTTGCAACTGTCAGTGTAAGCTGACAGAAAGTAACTGAGATTTCATAAGGAAATCTCAGAGACACTGTGGAGCTTTCTCTTTTTTTTACTTAATCAATAAATAATTCTGATACTATAAACAATATGTTGTATTGCAAAAGAGAAAAAAATATTAAATTCCTGTCATAAGCTTATTTTAAACTCCACCTTTATGACTTCATTTTTCCTGTATGGAGCGTTATTAAAGAAACACACTAATTTAAAGATTGGAAGTCTAGTTGGAAACTTAAATTTACCAAACATTTAATAAATATTTTTCCACTTTTTCCTGGATCCTGAATAAGTCCTCCACATCTACTCCAATTTTAATTTCACTTAATTTATTTTTGCCCATTCATGGTATTTCAGATGAGAGATATCATATTGCCTCTTCACTATCATTTCTCTAATGTCAAAACTGAAGTCCTTTTCAATTTGTTTTTCTATTTTTTCACTGACTACTTTTATTGAATTTCTCTGTAGCCATTTTAGACTTTCTGGAATGTGTGGGAATAAGAATAACCATGGATTTGCAGATGCATTTTCACTATTGTCTTGTATATATAATTAATACTATTGTGGTTTGGCTCTGTATGCTGTAGTATGTTCAGTCTACGATTAAATTTAAAACTTCATGGCACAAAAAACACAGGCAGTTTTGTAGTTTGTTCCTCTGTCTCTCTCTCTCTGCATCTCTCTGATTAGCTACAGATTATTATCTGTTTAATGCTGTGACTTGCCTAATTTATGCTGAAGTAACTCTGCCACGAAAGCATAGTTTTCATCTCAGTTAATGCAAAACACATCTAAGTCTTCCCTCTTCAAATTTTAAAGTCAGATTTTTTATTATTCACTCAAAAAAAATCAGAAATTGTACCTTTTTTTAAAGCGAGTGGTCTTTTCAAAACAAAAACCCCTCTTTGATATCAATGTCCACATGCTCCTATGTGGAACATGCTCTCCTAAAATAGTGATATTCAAGAAGACCGTAAGATTTATCTGACCAAATAGAGGCTCTTCTAATTTACAGATATTTTGGTTAATTAAATTCCCTTTATAATAAGAAGAAATTCATTTCCATAGCTGAATTTTGTCTCATCCTTAGCTAGGCATCTTAAGCAGACCATGTAAAATTGTTTTCATAATACACCCTTCCAGACAGTAAAAAGTACTGTCATCATAAGCACGTTTGTCGGAACAAGGCAGTAAGGTTTCATAATGTACACTGATCATGTAAATGTGTATTTCATGGCATCAAATTAATTCTGAAGCAATTCCATATTATCTATAGCTATATATATTTTGGGTCATTGTTGTCAAAAAAACTACTGCTTTCATATTGTTGTAAGTAGAGCCAGAACACTTTGACTAGATTTGATTTAGACACTATTAGGGGGTTCTCCTTTTTACTACAAAATTTAATCTTATGTTCTTTTTATTATCAATATAGTTTCTTACTATAAACAAATCAAAATTGTCTTCCACCTAAAGTGAGTGTGTGAGGGGGAAGCAAAAGGGTCAAAGCTACCAGTTGTACCTGAATACTTAACAAAGCTTTTTGATTTTCTGCTGGAAGTTGAACACAAGTTCAAAAACAAACAAACAAACAAATTTGCACTTGACTGCCTTGTAAAAGAATAATAAAACCAACCGATGTGTCTGTGAGTGCCTCGCAGTTTGCATAGTGTGCTAGATAAATAATTTTTGCTTTTGGTGAATTTTTTTGTTCACTTGTTCATTTGGGTTTTTTCTCTTAGGGGTTATCTGAATAGATGCATTCCGTTATGTCATAGATAAAATGATGTCATTTGTGTCTCTAGAAATATTTTTCAGTAGAGTTAACATGACAGTAGCAGTTTATTTCTGTGGTATTTCCATTCTATAATTATGTTCACTCAATCATTATTTGCTTTGAAAACTATACAGATATTGGAATAAGAGTGAAAAAGATTCATCTTCTCATGAATGAAAGTGTCAGAGTTTAGCCCTCCTATGTTTTCAGGACTTCTGTCATGGTATTTTCTTTCTTTTTGCTTTTCAGAGGATAATTCTGCTGATTAGGTATGCAAAAGACTAATGTTTGATTTTAGAAGGTTGTTTCAAGAATTACCTGCAAATAAGCTATCCAAAGTCTGTTGAAATCAACAAAATACCAGAAGTTCATAAGAGCCTGAGTCTCTAGGATTGGGAATGAAAAAGACGGCATTTTCCCCCTTTGCTTTGTATTTCTTCTCTTTCGCTTTTTTGAGAAGGTTGAGTTTTGTTGGTTTTGTTTTGGTTTGGATTTTTTGTTACATTTTCTTTTGTTGCGTTTTTTAAGGGAATAGTCTGACTAATAGAAATGTATTTCCTACTCCTTAACACAGTGCTGTCTGGTTTAAGACAACTTTGCATGTGCCATTTTGCCAGGAGGCCTAATTTATTAAAAAAAACCACAACCCAACAACTAATCTACTGATCCTGACTGGATAGAGTTCAACTTCTTCACAGAGGACAGTATGTTGCATATTTGTGATGAAAACATTGTTGATAACATCAGGATGATTTAGCTACTGCTGGACAGTTCTTGCACAGTGTCAAGGTCTTGCAGCCTGGAGAAGAGAAGGGTCCAGGGAGGCCTTTTAACAATACCTAAAGGCGGCCTACAATACAGTTGAAGAGCGACTTTTTATATAGGTATGCAGTGATAGAACAAGGTCTGATGGCTTTAAATTGAAAGAGGGCAGATTTATATTAGAGATCAGAAAGAAATTCTTTACTGTGAGCATGGTGAGACACCGGAACAGGTTTGCCAGAGAATCTGTGGATACGCCATCCATAGCAGTGTTTAAGGCCATCTTGGATGGAGTTCTGAGCAACCTGGTCTAGTAGGAGGTGTCCCTGCCCTTGGCAGGGAATTTGGAACTACGTGATCTTTAAGGTCCCTTCCAACCCAAAACATTCAATGATTCGATGATTCTTTCTTGCCTCTCATGGTGCCCAGTGAGTAGACTGGGGATACACACAATAGGAGTCATTTACTCAACTGTCCAAAAGGATTTCCCATACAACATTGTTCTCATCATTCCAAAATGGAGAAAGAATAGGAAAGTGGGGTACACACTTCATGGCATTTGTCTTGCTAAGTAACTGTTGTGTGTGGTAGAGCCCAGCTTTCCTGGAGATGGTCAAACATCTCTGTGAGCAGTGAATGAGTTCCTTGTTTTGCGTTGTTTGGGGCAGCATTTTTGTTTACCTATTAACCTGCCTTTATCTTAATCCCTGCGGTTTTTTACTTTAAACCTTCTGATTCTCTTCCCTATTCCACCAGAAGGAAGTGAGTGGATGGTGCTGAGCTGCCTATTAGGGTTTAACTATGACAAGTAAAAAAAATATGCAATAAAAATTTAAATTAGCTTGAAATTGTCATCTTTATTTCACTTTGGAACCAAAGGCAATATTTGAAAGCACGTTTTGTCACCAGAAATTAGCCCAAAATTAGGATGGATAAATGCAGGACAAGATTCTATTTCTCTCCTGAACTTTTCTGCCGAGTGAACTTTCTAAGTCCTTCCTCCGGCTGTGTATTTCTCTTGCAATCTTATCTATTTTTCAGCGGGGATATCCTTCCTCTGCAGACACTGAACAGATTGTTACTCTTCATTGGCAGAAGATAGCAAGATGTTAAGAGATCTCTCCTGATAAGAATCCCGCAGGTAGCACAGTTTACAATCATGGACTACTGAGAAAAAACAGAGGAAATGTCTGAAGCCTAATGTATCTAAACCAGGGAAATCCAATTTTTCCACCATTCCAATCATGAGATATTAAACATATTTTTGTCTTTATTAATCCTTTAAAAATTCTAATCTAAAATAAAATCTTTTAATATCCTATTTATACCTTATCTAAATATAGTAGCATCAATAATAGTAGAATTCAATTAACAGTCATATGTTTATGTTTAAGAGCTGAGAAAAGCTAATGAACCAAAATTAACACATTGGTTTGTTCTGGTTGAGTTTATGAATGATATACCTGAGTCACAAATTTGGTTCTATGGAGAATGTTAAAGGGAACCTTAAGATTATAATCTAGATATCAGTTGCATTCAAATTTTTCAAACCATTGTGTTTCCACAATTGCCACTGAGTAAGAAGAACATGCCTCCAGAGTTTTCCAGCAAAAAGTATTGGTATTGAGTATTAGGAACACACATCATAAGGCACAGATAATTCGTCCCTTTGAATAACCTTCTAGGGTTCTGGTCCCATGGCCAACTGGACAAATCTGGTTGAATTTAAGAGCTTCCAACACAAAGAAGTATATGAAGATTTTTAGAACTGTCTAAAGAAGAAATAGGTTAAGTTATGGGTATCCTATTGATACCTTTTCCTGGGCTTACAATAAAAGCCAAACACGGTTAGAGGGGGAAAAGGGATTTTACCTTGGTATTTATTTAAGGATCCTTGGGTCCAGGCAGGAGCACCCCGCAGGAATGCCCCCCCCTGCACCCGGAGCGATACACGGAATGCACGTNCCTAAAAGTGTTCAAGGCAACATTGGATGCAGCTTTGAACAATCTGTTCTACTGAAAGGTGTCCCTGCCCATGGCAGCAAGGTTGGAGCTAGATGATCTTTAAGGTCACTTCTAAACCAGGCCATTCTATGATTCTGTGGTTCTACGATACTATGAAGATGTAGAAAAGGAAGGGGACATCACTTAATATACACTTACCTGAGATAACTCCTCAGGGAGTCTCGTTAGACCAGGGAATGAACTCACCCTCTGGGTAAAAATGGGCTGCCTTATATTTTGGCAGTACCTGAGAGCCATCTTCTCTTATGGTAAGTATTTAGCATAAATCAGATTAATTCTGCTGTAAGAGTTCACGCTTCTGTCCTTATCCATAAAAGGAACCTCTGAGTGACTGACTGAAACCCAAGTGTCTACACCAAAAATCCCTAACTTTAGTTGAAACAAATCTTCAAAGACTAAAGTTAAAGTATTTCAATTCCTGTACTTCATATAGTGAGAAAATCCTCTTGTGGTAGTCGTATAGAACTTCAAACTGACAAAAGAATGCAGAAAAAAAATACACTTTAAAATTATTAAATTTTAACCACCATATTCTTAATTTTTTCTAATGTTGGTGGTAGTGCATTTTTCGGGGCGAATTTATTATTTTGGATTTCAAAGAAGTGCTGCAGAAAGTAAGAAAAATTAACAATTAACCGTCATGCGGTGTTTCTGCTACCAAACAAATTTTGAGAAAGCTGAAGTAGATACAAGAGGACTATACTAAAGAAACTTTTGTATGTTTTATATATCTTCTGAATGATGACTTTGTGCCAGGACAAAGTTGAGAAGTATCAAGGTTGTGGGTGAAAATCTAAGATATTAATTACATATTCGAGACTATTTTGTTGCAATCTAATAGATAGTAGGTGGCATTCTGTCCTAGTGTTCTTCAGCTGAGAGTTTTATATCAATTTTTTCTTTCCACATGCTTGCACTCCCTCGGTACGTTTTATTTATTAAGAATACTGTATGAAATTAATTAGTTTTTTCCATCTTACCGACTTACAGATTATGCTGGTAAAGTTTGCTAATTGTAAGAAGAAGCCCCAGGTGTCTTATCAATCTTTTTTTTGGCTGCCAAGGCAACAGGTAGAAGACTTGGAGTTGGCAGCATGATTACATCAGCTCATATCAAAAAACTGCTATATCAAGACCAAATAAACATGCTTGTACTCTGCCTTGTATGTGGTGAATAACTACATTAAATCAATCTCAACTGTCTGTCAAAGTCAAATTTATTAAAGCCCAACACTGCAACTGAACTGAATTTTTGAAATCAATATGACGGATGGCTAGCAGCATGAGGTTTGCACTTGCATTTACATTTTGAAAGACTGACCTTTTCCACCGTCTTTGATTTTTCTTTAATGGGCACCCTTCCGAAACTTGAAAAGTAAGAATGAATGGCTTCTTAACATTATAGAAGCAATACAAACACTATGCTGTTTCTTCCAGAATTATATAAACCACAAACGAAAGCAGAAACATAAAACAGCAGAAATAAACCCTCCATTTCTCAACCTGTCAGCTACATAAAAAAGGCCCATTAAAGCAGAGTAAGTGGCACACACAAGGGCAGCTGCTGCTACAGGAAAACTTCATTGCAAATATACAGTAAGTCAGAGACATTTCATTTTTATTAATTTAAAAATGTATCTAGAAACCCTGCCAGATCAATCAAACTGACTCTCTAGCCCATGACTTCCAAGCAACTTAGAGCTACCTTTCCTTCAGTGCTTGAATATTTAAAATAAGGAATGTTGTCAGGGCTTGGAGAAGATGAGCTTTTAAAAAATTAAAAGGCTTCTGTCTTTTTTTTTTTAACATTTTGAAAATACCATCCACTCAAAGTATAATTGTGTGATTTTATTAGATGTTTTTCTCCCCATAGATTATTCTATTTTGGAGATCTGAAGAAATGTATTATCTCAAGTGACCTATGTCTCTTTATTAAGCATGAGGAAAAGGGAAGCAGTAACAACTCATGGAAAACAAAAAATTAAAACCATGATTAAGAAAGAGCTACAAGTCTGGACCTTGTAATGATGTAGCTATAGGACATTATATTTTATTTAGTTGTGTAACTACATTCAGCAGTTTTTGCCCGAAGACACTTATTCCTGCTTCTGCAGTACAGTTGACAATACTTGCTATTGGAATACTGTAGCTGTTAAATGTACATTTAATTAAAACATTTCAGATAGGGAAAACAACTGAGTAAAAATAATTTAGAATAACTAGATTGCTATGATATCTCTCAGAAAATTATTGA
The DNA here is from genome assembly GCA_013399195.1 of Dicrurus megarhynchus. Lineage (NCBI taxonomy): Eukaryota > Metazoa > Chordata > Aves > Passeriformes > Dicruridae > Dicrurus > Dicrurus megarhynchus. Next base: position 74,031 of record VXAD01003126.1, read on the forward strand.
ATGTATGCTAATTGAATTTTTTAAATTGAAAATAAAATAATTTTTCTTACTGTCATCTTGGAGTTTGTTTTCCATGTCACAGAAAGTTTACCAATAGTCTCAAGGCTTATTGGCAAAAAATTTACTTAAGGTTTTAATTTATTTAACTATGAATCCTACATACATGAAATAATGTGTAGTTTGTTTCACATTGTTTAAAGAATGTGGTGTTCTGGTTTTGAAGTAGCTAAATTGGGGAGTATAAAGAAAAATATAAAAATAAACCCACATTTATTAAGTCACAATGGAAATATTTTAAATAGAATTTATAAAATATTAATCAAAAGACATTTGTCCTTTCTGTTATTATACACTTTTGTTTCCTAAAACATATTAACTAATGAGTATAAACGAAAGAAAATTTAAGCTTATAATAAAACCAGAAATAAAATAGCAACTTTGTCAGCATGTTCATTCATAAAGCCCTGCTACAAATGATTAATACTGAGGGGACAGAAAAATTAACTGAATGTAGACCATGAACTAAAAATGTACCACCCTCCTAAGAATTTTGCCACGTTGTAAATGGTTCTAGGTGGTCTTGCATGAACAAGGGGACTGGACCAGTTGCCCCCCCCAACATCTCTTCCAACCTCTGACAAACTGTCATTCTGTGATTCTGGGAATCTAATCTCTTTGTTATGTAGATAAAGCTCTTTTTTTTTTAATTGGCTGTGGCTATCCATTGACAGAAAAGAAACAATGCCATGTGATCTGGGTAGGGATTGCATCATGCATAAAAGAAAATTATACAGATTTTATAAGGGTAATTCAGCAGCAGGCAGTGAGTCAAGCTATAGCTGAGCAGTTCTGAATATGGCAATAAATCAACTGCTGCTCAGAGACAATTTACAAATAAAAGATTATATATGCCAAGTGTATTATACTCTGTGAACAGTTTGCCCAGTTCCTTCTACAAGTGAGTCTAAGCTGCTGTTTAAACATATTTTAAGAACATAACATGCCTCCTGGAGCATGTCTGCATGCAAAACAGTATCTTTGCTAAAATAAAGCTTTTAAATTTCAAATGTGGCAACTGCTGTTCTTTTCTCAGAGTAGGTAAGAAGAGCTTCTAAATATCAAATACATGTATGATGAATAATGCTGCATATTGGGATAGTACTGAATACCAGATAACACAGAATAGCAAATAATAATATATTCTTATCCAGCTGTTGAAAGCAATTCATTATTTTTAGGATTGCACAGCACTCCTCTAAGTGTTTCACACAAAAAAAGAAAGCAGAAGTGATGTTTTCCTTGGATGCTTAAACATCAGAGGTTAAGACAATAATATGTAATTTAGCACGTTATGATAAATTTTGAGTCTTTTCTATCAATGCTTGGAGAGTTTTGGGGGAGTAATACATTTTCCTAAGTCATAACGTCCCCACCAAGCTTCTTCTGCTCTAGAGAACTTGAATTGTTACAAATATCCATGTGTTGCAACACACTTTTATCCCCACAATGGCTGTCTCAGGGCTGACAAAGTCACCATGTTCCTGATCAACTCCTACACAGCTGTAGGAGGTAACATATAGCCAGTTTGCACTGCCTGCCACCTCCATGCTGTGGAATCTGTGGGACTGTGGCACATTCAGAAAAGACTAAAGGGCAGGTACTACTCCTCTCATCCACTTACTGCCCCTTGTTTTCACCACTCCCAATGATGGCAGTGGTCCATCTACGAATGGTAGTGCAAAAGATGGTAATATGCACATGGCAAAAACTAGAGATGCAGGTAAATGACTTGTCATTTTTGTCATAAGTGTAAGTGGACAAACAACTCAAATGCTGCTTTTACAGTGTAGAGTTTCAGCACAATTTTGTTACATTTTAGTGTGCATTTTAGGGACAGGTTATGAAGGGAAGGTGATGGTGACTCAGAATTCAAGACTTTTCAGAATGAGGCAACAGTTGAATAAGCAGGAGTGTTGATGAACCATGTGAAGTATAGTGAGTAAATGGAACTGGGGGACAAAATAGGCCTGGAATACCAACTTTCAGTGCACTGGAAAGAGTATGTTGAAAAAGGGAACGAAAGTACGTCATGCAAGACTGAAAGCCAAACAGAAGTTTCCTATAACTTTTTTTTAATTTGTCAGTGCACATTTTCTTCTGCTATTTGGCCTTTAGGATTTAGATTTCTTTTTTGAGTGGCTTTGTTTCATGTTTCCAGAGATACAACTTTGGCAGAAAATCCACTGATATTTAGGACCACTGCTCAGTGGAAATGTATTGCTAAATAAGTCCTGCCATCTGAAGTATTTAGACACCTAGTGCATTCATTCTGATAACAGATAGGCATCCAAGGGTTCAAGTTCATATGTTTCAACAAATATTGTTTCAAGTGTGGTTTCACTAGCATAAATGCTACCATACAAGGATTTTTATTACTGTAGTTGTAATGGTTAAAAAAAGATTGCCCTATCTGACATAGTCATAGAAGTAAAATCTTGTAACTGCAGACCAAGCCCTTGCCTATAGGAAACTAAGACTGAAGACTATGTCTCCCTTGAAAGCACTGTGTAAATTTACAGCAGTAGATAAATGATGCAATTAGAAAAGTATTTTTTTATAGATTTCTCTGAGAGTAATGTAGGCTGGCTGTGAAAGCAGTACTTTTAGAGGCTCAGAAGCTCATAAAGGGAGATGGTGGAGCTATAGGCCATTAATATAAGCAAGCAAGTAAGCATGCAGTAAAATGTGATGCAAATGAAATATGAGTTGCCTAGGAAGGCTTTAATCAGGTTGATGTAATAGCTTAGATTTTGTGTAAAAGTAGGAACATGCTTTTGGACTTACTGACTTATTTTTCTTTTTTATTATTTTTTCCAGCTGGCTTACCCTTCTATAAAAATAAATTAAAGCAAAAAAAAACAAAACAAAAACCAAAGAATGTTACGGATACGGATGTTAGTGCCCAAGTGCAAGCAGTGAACTAAAAAAAGAAAATGCCTTGATATTTGGCTTCTCATCAGATTCAGATATTGTACCCATTAGAACTGAATGTTCAGAAAAGGTGTCACTCTATAGTGATGATCCATTGTAAAAAAGGGATAATTTGAAGTCAATCAGCCACCACTTTTCAGCAAAGAAATCAGAAGATCTGCCATTTCCGACATTCTATCCTAAAGAAAGTTCACCAGCATTAAAGTAGTCTTAATATTCTCATGTCATTAGTAAGTGGAGATTTGAGAGACGTGTGAATTCTCAGATAGAAAATGTTCTTTTTAAACAGAATGAAATGTGCACAAATACTAACTGCTTGCAGATTTGGTTAAACAAAAAGAGAAATATGTCCTTCATTTTACTATTAGGCTGCACTGTTGATCTTCCTAAGATAATTCTGATAAAGTTTTCACAGGTCTGTTGCATCAAGGAAAGGAATTACTTGCCTTCAGTATCAATACTAGCTGCTCCATAGGGAAATTTTTTACATAGGGCATGGTTTTCCTCTCAGAGGAATTTTATTATGAATGTTATTGTTGCTGCTATTATTATTAACTTGTATCTGAATATCTGTTACTCTGCCTTCTATATGCCTAACACTATGTATTATTTAAGAACATGCTTCTCTGCATTGTGTGGCATTTAAGCATAATTATTGGGTTTTGCAACAGTAAAGAAAATTCTTGCTCTGAATAGCATGTAAGTTTTTATGTGCAACTGTTAGCGTAGAAACACATAATCACGGTATGATTATATGTAGGTGCTTTTATTGCAGAGCTCTGGGGAATCGGGGTACAAACCCAAATCTGATTCCTCATGAGTTTTGGGATGAACACATTTTATACTCCCTCCTTACATAAGCACTATAGAATCATATGTTGTTAATCATTAACTATCCATTGTACTATTGTAATCAACAGAGCATGAGTTTCTGGTTCATTGTAATCATTCAGGCATACACTGCAAGCTCTTTCAAGTCCCTCTCCCACAATCATCCCCGTGATTTTATCGATTATCCAATATGTGATTTCTAAATAATCGTTGCATACCTATAACACAGTGTAACAGTACTACCTGTGCTGTAGGTACACACAGGTGCAGAATCACAAGGTACCCAGCTGCAGAATCACAAGATTTAACAAAAACAATGCCTATTCAAAGCCTATCTAAGCTACTACAATTTTAAAACATTTTAACTCTCTACTATCACAACTATAACAATTGAATCTCAGTATAGATGATTACAGAAAAAAGTGAACAAGTTTGAACACACACCAGATAAAACATGCAAACCTGTAAGATGGTAAAAAGGCACGAACTGCACCCCTCTTCCACCCTTGCCCTTCACAGAGGGTTATAAGAACAGATTCCACCTCTTTGCTGGTCACTCTCTTTCATCTGCATGACCTTTTCTTTCAAGACGAGATCTCTTTGGTTTGTAGCCTCTCTAAAGCAACACGTAGTTTTTAGCAACAAGTAGTTTTTAGCCAAGTCAAGAAGTCAATGTCCAACTTACACTTCCTGAATCAAGTCTTTGTATCACAGACTGGATGTATATATGAAAGATATCAGATCCTTTCATTTTCTCAGAACAAAAGGGTTTAGAGGATGCCTATATGTGTTTGTGTTACTGGTCAGAAGACGAAAAAAATCCAGTTAAGAGGCTTTCCATTGAGAATGCTTTCCAGCATCTGACAGGCAGAAATTAAAATTAGTAGACTTACATTCAAATTTTCCTGTTTGTATAACTGAGTGCTTTCCACAAGCCACTAGTTGTAGCCGCAATAAATATGAATAGGATTTTGGGGCTAGAATTAAACAACATCCATTAAGTCTTCAACATTGTAAACATAACCTTTTTTTTTTATGCCTCTCTCTAAGAAGACTTGAACTATCAATACAATTTCATATAAAAATCTTGGATAGAGTTCTAATTTCAGTGGGGTGTGGAAGAATTTTTGCTTAACTTTGGTGTAGACTTGCTGATCCAAATGTCTGGTGTTCATATTCTGTACTAGTTTGAAAACAAACCAGTGGGAGGCCCCAAGTCAGAATAACAATTTAATAGGGAAATTAAAAAAAAAAATAAAGGCAGAAAACACTGGTTTAAACTGACAGAGTCAGGATACAACCTGACACCCTGTCAGTCAGGGTGGAGGTAGCAAGTCCGATTAAAATGGTGGCTGCAGTCCTCCTGAAGTGGTGGATGCGGTTCTGTTGAAGCAGTGATCCTGTAGAAGGGTCTGCTCTTCCTCGGAAGGTCCAGCTCCTGTCCTCTGGGAATCCAGTGGAAAGAGTTGTCTGTGGTGTTTGGAATCTCAGATTCCAAACAGGATGGAATGCTTGGTTCCTTCCTCTGGGTGGAGCATCTCACAATGGGATGATGAGCCATGAGGCAAGGCATTGATTGCCCATTAATCAGAAGATAGTCCGGAGGGAGGAGGCAAGGAAACACTGCCCCACCTGGTTTCAACAGCTCATGAGGATGGTAATAGAATGCACTGCAACCCAGGACATATTCATAATAAATTTGAGATGGTTTTCCAAAATTGAGCCTATGGAGATGCAGTTTTGTCAATTTGCATCCAAATGCTCTTTTGGTAACTTCAAAAGGCAAATAAAAATATCCTCCATTCTTCTTTAGCAGAAATACACTCATTCTGTAGGTGAATCTACAGCCTCACAAAAATCTATCTAGAAAACAGCTATCCAGAAAGGAGTAAGTTGTACTGCATGTGAGGAAAAAAATTTGAAGAAAATTGTTGTTCAAGAAAAGGTAAAAAAACCACCAGGAAAAACTGCAAATTCAAATTTGATAAAAAATAACAAATAAAAGAGGGAAAAAACTTTGAAGAAGTCTACTATAATGTGATGCAAACATAGTTTTCAGAGCAACAATAATTGGCATATGTTGCATAATTTTTAATGGCTCTTTTGTTAATATTTACTATGTGACCCATGAAAGTGCATTTAATTATATGAATGCTGTAATGAAACTAGTTTCAAATAGATGCTTGCGAAATACTGCACATAATGGTACTCAGAAATATTTTTTTACTCTGAAAAACTTGGAAAAAAAAGCAGTAGAGATTGTACTGTCTGTTGGGCATTCATCCACCAATTGATTTTTTTTCTTTAAAGTCTGTAGTAAAATTAAAGCACCACAAATTACCTACAGTCAATTTCCAGTTAAGATCATGTAGCAGATTTTGGTTAGATGACTTTTAATGTTCTTACCAAGAGAAGTGGTATTGAAAAATAAATTTTTCACAAGTGCCCAATAAGATAGTTTGTTACACGTTTTTCCTCAATCTTGAATTTCAAATACTACACACACAATCATATGAATGAACTAAATTAGATTTATATATGCTTTAGTATGATTTTATATTAATTTTACCTGAACTTTAAAGTGTCTAAAATACAACAGAAAGAAAAATTGAATTAAATCCAAGTCCAAAATAATCTTGATTCTATTATTTTACAGCTTAGCTACGAAAAATGGTTTTCAGGTTTTTTGAAATTTTTTTCTCAGTGTTTTGAGTCTGATGCTTGCTACCTACTGTGACCTGGACAAAAGAATACACCCCTTTACTTGCTTCTTGCTGCTTTGAATTTCTATAACCTTCTCTGCTTCCTGAAGCTAGAGCTTGAGACCCATCCCTGCAATAACTGAAAATTCATTAGCACTCAAACAGTTATGAAATCTTCCTGTAGGCTACTGTTTGACAATGAGAACGTCAGATATTATGAATGCTTTCTTCACTCTGTGAAAATAGAACTTGACACTATGTATATGTTTTTAAAATTCTCAAGTTCTAACTTATAGGACCAAACCCAAAGTACCGCAAAGGTTTCTTGAAAAAAGAAACATAACTTTTTTCTTTACCTGACATGTGGCAAAGAAAGAATGACCAGTATACTAACATAAGTTTGCTAAATGTGTACCTACCTTGTATATAGCAATATTATAAATGCAACTTCAGCCATCAAATATCAAGAAGATTCCAATCTTTCACCTCAAGTCTCTGAAGAGGAGAAGAATATTGCATTGTCAGATGGGTACTTACCTAACTAGCTGGGAAGTGCACCACTTGTGATATGACACAACAGTGAACTTCAACACATGTAGACAGTGTTCCACAAAGTACTCAGAGGCTTAAAAACATTTCTATCCCATTTAAAAAGAGTGTGTTTACTATGTTGTATCCAAAATTACATAGTTATTTTTATATTTCATAGTCTTCTTTTTCATTAATATGGATGACTGTGAAAGATGTTATTATTCTATGTATTTTCTGAGGTTATTATGATAGCTCATGAAATCTGCATTTAATAATTCCTTAATATCTACTCTGTGCTGCTTCTCAGCCAGATCAGCTGCTCCTGTACCTTCCTACAAGTTTCTGTATGGTTAGTACATTACACTATGTCAAGGGAAGGTCTATTTCATTTAAAAATAACTATTCCATTTACATTTATATAGTTCTATTCAAATCAGATGACTTCTAATGAAAAATTCAGAATTCTATGAATAGCAAATTTTCCTGCTGAACATTTTGCAGGAAGAAAATATTTTCAATTATTTGCTTTTAGTTTTTAAATAGTTGACTTCGTATTTTCCTTTTTTCCTATTCTTTCTTTAGAAAGTATAATGCAGTAAGTCAGAAAAGAAAAATAGTATGCGCAGGTTTCCCTAAAAGCATCTTTCTAATGGTGTGACCCACTCACCTATGCTAGGAAAGTTTCAATGGTCTTTTTGAAATGCATAATTAAACACCTGCTATTGTTTGCAAGCCAAATGCTTCAACAGTAATATTCCTACTGTTATGCTTTTCCAATGTAGTGGGAAAATGAAGAGGGTAGAATCCATTTAAAAGTATAAAATGTTTCTATTATATTTTCCATAATAACAAAGAGAACCTCCTCCTCAAATAAGTTTAATTTAATTTTATCATCTGAAAAGTAAGGGAGTAATCTTGCCTTCATAAGAGGTAAAGTACTTGGAAAATTGACTTCAAGAGGACTCAAGATATTTTTAGCATGCTAAGAAAACTCAGTTAATACCTAACTGAAGTTATTCTGCCTGCTAAAAATCAGTCATTGACAAGAGGATTTGATTATAGGAATTCATTTTTAAAAATCAGATAGTAGTGTTATTTTAGAAGCTTTTTAATTTTAAATTATAGGAATATTTTTTAAAAATTATCGCAGGTCAGATCATACTTTTTAACAAATTAAATTAGTTAGGGAAATTGCTAAATTATTTATAGCAGTCAATGGGTTGCACTTATCTTGAGAATTTTGATACCATTTTAGTGTACATTCAAACACTAAAATAATTTTAAAGTGGAATCACGTAAAATTATTGTTAAATATTGGTTAGGCCAATGTTTCCTATTAGAATAGAATAATTCTAAAATACAGTAAATGGATAGTACTGTAAAAACACGTTATTATTTTGCTTCGTAAAGCAGAGAGAAATTTCTAATTGTCTGTGCTTTTTTTAACTAGGGTGATATAATTGAAACATACAATCTACTGGTTTATTGGCCTGTACTGACTTCTGCTATTCAAATTGATTTAGGTTCTAACTTGTCTAGAAGACACTCCAACTGGTTCTAAACAAGACATCAGACTTTGATAATACACTGGGAATGTGAAGGACACGTGGGGATGTCTTCCTATGTGTGTATTTGAGCTGGTGTGTACCAATGTCCTCAAATCTTTCCCTATCAAATAGAAGGAAACTTTTGACCATCCACCAAGGGTTGGTGGGGTTATATTTAACTTGGGCATTATAACAAATGTTAGACTATCAGCTCAAAATGCCTAAGACAGATGATGTGATTGCCTATAAAGCGGCTTAAAAGATGCTGGCATTTGGGTTGTGTCCAGTGTGCAACAGAGAATCACTGCGATATAACCATCTCTCTCCTTTACAGACAAAGGTTACGGACCCTGTGATATATTTTCATGAGGGATAGACAGGAAGGATGCAGGGGAACACCTGAACACATGCACGACTCTAGGCAGCATCGCTTTCACTGTGAGCCACTTGGTGGATGGGGACCACTGGGCCACAGGGAGATTTCTGTGTGCTCAGTGCAGAAATGGAGCACCATATCACAGAGAATGGGGGAGTGATGGTATTTTAAGTCACCATCAGGTACAACAGAGCCTGAGTCCTCTCTCAAAAAGAATCCAAATCCTAAACCGAGGGTGTTGTGAGCAATGCCTTTTGCACACCTCCTGTATTATCTGGAGACTTGCACAGAAGTGGGGGCAGAAAGGAATGGGGCAAAAAGGAAGATGTTACAAATCAAGTATATACTAGTTTTTCCAAAAGAAATGATCCTTGGGAAATACAGACCATTTTGTTAAGAAAAAAATAATAAAAATTGAATGCTATCATACTAGGGGCAGGAAGATCCTTTTACTTGCTGCTTCTGGGAGTTTTGACTCTTGCACCTCAGTCAGAGTTGTTGCATTCATTTACCAAACCTCTTTTTAGGCCAATCCTTTAGATATTGCAGTCCTGAACAGATTATTTCATTGATTTTAAGTATGATTTTTCAGTCCCGGGTGCTACAGTGTCTTAGGAAAAATTGTGTCTTGGGAACTGGGGACATGCTTTATTAAATAACCATCCTTACCCATACTGTGAATAAATCCTGCTGTTAGCTACATTTGTATGATTAATATTTACATCTGATTATGGAATGACAAGGAAAGAAAACTCATGCAAACCACCAAAACATTTCAAAGAAAATTTTAACAAAATTTAGCCTACCCTTTAAATAGAAGATACAGACTTTAAAAATATTTATATAACTTTGATACAGTAAAAGCTACTACTAGAATTTTTTGGCAGAGCTGGTAGTGGTTATGCTGAAGCTCCAGTCTTTTTGAAAAGCTTTTCAAAAACCAAGGGACAAGGATTTGCAGTATCACATTTTTGGAAAGACTGTTAAATAGTCTTGGAAAGGTAAGATTATAGACTGTATTGAGTAGTGTTTAAAAAAACAGAACCCAAAAGCTGGAAAAAAGAAAAGTATCTGTTCTGTATTAGATATTTGTTGATCATGCACAATGAGAGGCTAAAGAATCTCCACCTCTGGAAAAAATGCAGTGATTCTATCAAAAAATAATGAACTAAAAGCTTCATTGGCTTTTATAATAAGGAATTCTAGAAAAAAATGGAAATTTGCATAGATTCCCCTGTAGCTGAAACTGGAATTTTAAAATATTAATTGTCTACAGCAGAAAAACTTGGCAAACATCTGCAAAAAACATTACATCTGTTAACAAGCCAATTAGCCTCTCCAGGAATGGCTAGTCAAATCCACAAATTAACCCATTGTGGGGTTTCTGAAACCTGGTATGGGAGCATTTGGAATGATAGTGAAGAGAATTTTACTGTGGCCTCTGCCCCTCTCCCTTATTCTTTTCCTTCACAACCATTAATTAAGACTGAAGTTGGTGACAGTGGGGAGAAGGAAATTCATAAAGCAGTGTGTACAATTCCCTGGTCTCCTTCAGAACTGGTGAAATTGCAAGTTTTCCAGCCATTCAGAAGAGTCTGAGATGGAATATGTGTGGCGAGTCTCTCTGCCCAGGGGAGATTGGATTTCATGGAGTAAGGAAGAAGCAGGAGGTTATTGAGGTCTTGGCATGTTTTAAACACAAGTCCCAGAAATCATGATTCTTCTTCAGCTGCATGGGTGGTATACTGGCCAGGAGGAAAAAATCTGCAGGACAGGGGAGACCTGCTGGTTATTAAAACTACTGGATTCTCTGATCTCACAGCTTCTGTGCAGAAAGCAGCTTGTATTTAGGCTATGTATGAGAGAGGTAGGTTTACAGGGTCTCTTATGTTAGCACCTATCAATCCAGCCACATTAGCCCTTCTCATTCAGGGTCTTCCAGACAGTTTCAAGACTTTTGTAGCAAACTTTTAGGATGGAATATGGGAGGTTCATGTCCAAAACACCACAGCTCCTAAGCATCAAGAGGGATGTGTGCAGCCAATGGATGTAGCTAATGTAGCTACCTGGAGTGGATTTGTGTAGGAAATAGTGAGTTATGGATGCTTGATGGGATGGGTTGGATTGTTATTGTTAAAGCTCCTGAGCATTGCACAGCAAAATTTTCTGTCTGGCTTTCAGAGGAAAAATGGTTTATTAAGGTTGAAATGCTTGTGGAGGCTGCCCATACAAGACTTTTAGGATTTAATTTACTTTGTGGGCAAACTGGGAAACTCCCAAATGGAACTTTATGAAGTGAGAGGCACTAGGTTGCCAGGGATACAAATAGAATGTGAAAGAATGTGAGACAATTTTTATAAATCTATTAGAGACATCAATACCATTGTCTTCTACTGAAGTTACTAATGTAAAACAGTTATCCCTGCCAATAGTAGCACTTACAGGGACTGAAAAAGTGTTGACAGGTTGGGAAGAAAAAGAGCCATCCCTAAAAGGACTCATTCATCTTATACTTTACCAGTGTGGCCAGTAAAAAGACAACAGGGCAGTGGCATTTTACAGTTGATTGCCAACAATTAAGTGCTAATGCACCTGTAACTGCTGCAGTTCCAAATATTGCTGAGTCGGTGACACTGATACAGGGAGCTGCTCATGCTTGGATGCCTGCTCTAGATTTTAAGGACATATGTTTCATGAGTCCTTTATTTGAAGAGAATGAAGTGTAGTTTGCCATTACACAGTGAGAAATCCACTATACCTTTAACAGGCTCCCTCAGTGGTGCAAGCATTCACCCATGATTACTCATTGCTGCGCTTGCTGAATTTTTACTGATGGTCTCACACCAGATATGAAACTACCAACATATAGATGATATTATAAATGGAGGAGATTCCCACAAAAAGGTAAAGGAAGTAGTAGCAGCAGTATGGGAAGCATTAAATGAAGCAGAATTTGAAATGTCACCTGAAATATGTCAAAGAGTAAGTAAAGAAGTAAAAATTTGGGGTATTCAGTGGATACCAGGCAGCACAGTTCTTCCTCTAGACACTTTAAGAAAAATAGAATGAATACAGATGCTCCAACCTAAGAACAAATTACAACAGTTAATGAGGATTTTATTGGAAAAAACATGTATCTGGATTTTCTATCATTGCTCAGCCACATTAGGTCACACTGGCAAGGAAGCACTTTATTTTGCAGCATAGGGCAAAGGATAGCCCCTAAACAGGAAGAGTTGTGAAACTACTCTTACAGAATGCCCTCAGTGTAGAATAAAATTACAATTAGATCACCGTGCTAAATATCACCCCCGCAGAGCAGTAAAGAGGAAACCTTGTGGACTACTTGGCAAATTGATTTTGTCCGGTCACTCAGACCCTTTGCAAGATACTGATACATCCTCAAAGATGTATAAGTAATCTCTGAGCAACTCATGGCAACTAAAGGTCAAAAGGCTGATCCTGATTCTCAAGTCAATTACTCCTTCCTAGTACCATTCAAACTGATAGTGGGTCACACTTCTCATATAAGGAGGTACAAGAATGGGTCCAACTGGAAGGAATTCAGTGTGTATTCCACACCCCATATTACCCCAAGAAAAATGTAATCAGAGAAAGGGCAAATTATTTATTGAAAAGGAGCCTTAAGCCACACATGACCCACACATGGCTTTCCAGAGTAACCAACTAAATATTTGGTATGGGCCCAAGCATTCTTTGCAACACCTGAATCCGGTATTTCACCCTCCATTGAAGGGAAATATCCTATAGCATTGCAGCCAGCCTATTATGGTAAATTTACCACAAATCAGAACTGTGCCTATTACTCTAAATAAACCTCATGGACCATTTGCTTGGGAATCTACTGATGGCAGTGGTACAAAACATAGAGTTAGAACATGGTGGATTTTGCCTCCTTTTCAATGGGGAATCAGTCTGGTCAACCCCTCCGAGACTTAATACTTTACTTTCCCAGGAATGATACCAGGAATGATGCCAACTCATCTCCACTGAAGATCAAGTTAGGCACTGAAGGACTGCTCATCCTTCTCATAGAAGAAATCAGCACCAGAATGAAACAAACTGGGCACATGAAATCAACAAGCCCAATCCACTGGGTAGAAAACCCCACTTCTACACGTAATGATAACTGTGGTATAGGTCATCACTACTCTTAATCCCAAATGCATTTATATTAAAATCATTAATGAAGCAAGCTGTAATTGTACAAAGTGAAGATCCCTGCCTAATAACATGAATTTGACAGCGGGAAATACAACCATAATATATGAAACGCAATCTCTAAGCAACAACAGGGAAATTACTTAGTTTCCACATCCCTCCTTCAGAAGTGGAATAGATGTTACAAGGCCAACAGCTGTTCAGTGAGTATTACAGTGAATATGGAGAGGGAAGTAACGTGCAAATGGAGGCATAATGAGTTCCCAGTTGAAACTGTGATGATGCCTACTGGCACAGCAAAACTTAAACCCTCAAAATCCATCCCACTACCTCCAAGGCTCTTGATGAGACTCTTCAAACCTCATCTCCACAGATTTCTAAAAATAGACCAGTTTCCATCCAATAGAAAAGTCAGCAACAAGTGCTATTTAATCTTTCATGGTCCTTTAAATGAGTGGAATTATCAATGCAGATTAAAATCTCTGCAAGTAAACCTGTTAACATCCTATGCAAGGTGGCTATCATGGTTGCATGGACAGACCCTCACCTCTCCAAAACGATCAAGGAGAGACGTGACTAGTATGTCAGGGACAGGATTACGACTATTAAAGTGGCATGAATGCTGAAAGCCTATCAAACAAAATAAATGACATGTATAAAGGTCCATTAAAGTTGTGACTGACTACTTGGCATGAATTTTAAAAGTACGTATTATGATGGAGAAGAGAAGATTAGTAAATTAAAACAGCACATCAGCAGGTCTTTTTCTGTGGAATACGGGGTTATATTTGTTAACGTGGTTGAGGCTTACGCTCACCAGAGGCCCTGTGGGAAAGGCCCAGCTGTGGGCTCCATGGTTGGACATCGGTTGAGGTGTGAGAGGCGGTTGCGAGTGAGTGACAGTTGGCAGTGAGATTGTGATTGGCTGGAGGAATGCGTGGACAGCATATAAGCAGGAAGCTGATTGGGTGATAGGACGCGTGGCCTGCAGCACTGCAGCTGTGCCAGCCAATGGGTGCCCTTCTACTTTTAAGTCTGGTTTGGTTTCAGTTGTGTTTGGTTGAGATTAAGGGTATAATGAGTGGGTGATTTTTTTTTTTATTTATTTTTTTTTTAATTTTTTTTTTTGGCAATAAATGGATCTTCTTTGGACATACAAGGGGGTCTGTCATCTTTGTTCCCCATTGCTACTTTTTTCTTATCTTGAAATAAAAAAAATAGAATAATTAATAGTTGCAAAACCAAATTTTTACACAAAGACTTTATCTTAACCGAGATGCCAAAAATCCTCCTAAGTAAAGGTGACTGCTGATGTTTTGCTATTGTGTGAATGGCATGTGGTGCAGAAGTAATTTAATGTGCAATTCTTCTCAGCAGTAAGTCATTCTTGACATGACATATATAACATCACAAAACATAAACAAGAAAAAAAGAAAAAAGGCAAATAATTCCATTTTGACAGTTCATACTATCATTTTGACTAATCATCCACAATACATTTGTTACCTGTAAAGGAGAAGAAAATCTTTGCAGTCTGGGAGGTTTAAAGAGTACTTAGCATTTAATTGAAAAGATTATACAAACACATTCATAGAATGATGGATGTTTCACCCCAGAGAACTCATGACTCTGTCTGGGATATTTTTACAACTCTGAAACAAACATTTTGTCACCTTTCATTTTGTGGAATTCAGGAGGAAGTTGAGGATTGTAATGCTGTTCTAGAAAAATCTCAGTAAGAGATTTTTTAAAATTAGAATTCATATCAGTATTGTCACAGCATATTGTTATTGTTGATGATGATTAGTAAAGAAACATTTATGTATTTATTTTTCATAAAAGCAATCTGAACTAATGC
Organism: Dicrurus megarhynchus; assembly: GCA_013399195.1. NCBI lineage: Eukaryota > Metazoa > Chordata > Aves > Passeriformes > Dicruridae > Dicrurus > Dicrurus megarhynchus. The sequence continues at coordinate 89,049 of VXAD01003126.1, forward strand.
CTATGAAAGCCACACATATACATGCAGGCTTTAACATGCAAAATGGCCTGGAAGTTCAAAACATAAATTTTTTAAGTATTGGTCTAAAGGTTTTAATTTCAAAATATGTAGAAAAAATATGAACTCAAATTGTGTAAGGTGTATATAATCTTGGAGCAGAGACTCAGCAAAATTAATTATTGGACTTTAATTTCTCCTTTAGAGGGAGGTATAATTGTGGGAGGATGACTACAGCATGACATCAGCAGCCCCTTCCTTTGGGCTCAAGACAGATTGAGGTTCACACCCAGTGTGGAACAGTTACCTCATGAAAGCCCCTAATTATTCCACACAGAACACTGTGAATAATCAAACACTGCAGGGCAACCCTGTCAAAGCTGTGTTTTAATATATAGAAATCCCATGGCGTGAAAATTTTGGTAGTAAGGGTAAAATTTAGATACAGTCAGAGACAGCAGAAGGCCTGAATGGTGCAACATTTGAGATACCCAGTGACAACAAAGTGAGGATGAGAGATATAACACTCAGCTGTGTTTGGCTGGATTACATCAGGGTATCTTAAAAGGCACCAGGTGATTGCTTTTAGGCAACCAGGTGGATCCTTATCTGTTCACATGATTTCCCAATGGTAAACAGAAATCTTGTCAATACCATCGGTGGACCTTTATTCAGCTTAAATTTAGGTGTCTAGGACTTTTTGAAATTTTTAATAAACTTGGAGTTAACTATAATGGCACAAAACCCACTAGAGTTCTCTGCCTGTTTGAAACCCTCTCATGTAATTAAAATGAAAGTAGATGATGGCATGAACTGATATGAGTCTGGAGTATTGGACAGCTCTGGGGTCCCCAGCACAAGAAGGATGTAGACTGTTGGAACAAGTCCATCGGAAGGCCATGAAATTATTATTATTATTATTATTATTATTATTATTATTATTATTATTATTATTATTTTCCACTTGGATGACTAAAATAATGTTTTCATTCCTGCTCAGACAAATTTTAAAAATAGCAATTTTTTTCTGAACTGAATTAAACAGCTCTATTTCAGTCCAATACTGACCTGCATTTGTCTGTATTAGATGCTGCTTTACCAGATTTCCAGTTCTGATCGTATTGTACCTTTTATTCTATCCTTTAGATAAAAATTCCAGGTTAACTGATTATCACATGTAGTACAATAGTATTTTCTCTGCACAAAATATTAATATGTATCTCTGGAGACCCATAGATGTAAAACTTGTGGAAGACATCATGTATCTGGGAGTTTCTCACATGTAGAAGATAGATTTGGCTCGAGAAATCCAAAAGAGAATATTAAACATCTCCAAACAAAAACAATTCCCAAGTGAAAGAAGAGTCTTTGAATTATTTTCCAGCATTTGACTTGTCATTGCACAGATCAATTATTTTTATTGACTTTCTTTGTATCTTAAATACTTTTCATTAAAAAATGGAAATGTATCATAAAGATCTATGAGATCAGTTCTGACTGAACCAAGAAAAAGAATGTTTTGAAATATAGAAAAAAAAATTATATTTTTAAAATCAGTTTACTTTTATTTTTTCTTTTGTAGTAATCACAAAGTTTAAACAACCTATGGCCCAGTGTAAACATTTTTAACTTTAAATTTAAGTGGATTTTTCTGTACATGTAAGTTGCATCACTGTCACGGTTTCATTAGAAGTTGAACATGGTAATCTAAAGGAAGATGATATAACCTACTACTAAAAATAAAAATTAAAAAAATACAGCATTATTATAAGGCAAACTTATCTTCCAGCACAATTAATGTCCTGATGCAACTATTTTCATTAAAAATATCTTAAGAAAATAAATGAAAACCTCAACAGAATGGCATAGCACATCAGATACAAAATAATGCTGACATACTGATCAGGGGTAGACTTAAAATAATTAGTTATTTTAGGCAACAAAAATCTGAAAATGATCCTACTAATACAGAGAAAACCAAATTATTGTAAAACTTAAATAAGAATTAATATTCTTAAAGTAAGCAATAGGAAATGTTTTGGAGGAAAGAAGCCTAGAATTATACAGACACAATGCTTTCTCAAAAGATAGAAATTACACAATTAACAATGTGAAGATTAAAGTAGCACTACAGGGGGATTATAAGTCATGCTGAACTTCAACATAGAGATCTCATCTCTGTTCATAATACCACTCTAAAACTTACTGATATCAACTAGGACATCAACAAGGCATCTCTATGAGATCACTGTGTTCCAGTCACCCATTCTGATACTATCAGTTTCAGTCAATTTTTTGTTCCCTTTTAAAAAAGATAAAAAGTAATTATATGGTCCTAGAATTAAATTTTCTATCAAAACAAACAGTAGAACTTCTGCATTTTCCTAATCTTTTTTGATTAGCGTTATCACAGGTAACAAGATTGCTTATTTTCATTGTTATTAGCAATCTTACATGAATAGATTCACACCTTTTCTAATTCATTTATTTCAGTAAGGCACTTTGATAGTGCTATCACTTATCTCTAAGGGTGAACATATCTCATTTCTCATGGGGCTTTTCCAATCATTGCAGTTGTTAACAGTATTTTTGGGGTTTTTTTGTCAGCTAGTTTAGTGAACTTCTTTCACTTTGGATACTCATTTTTCTTCCTTAGTTTTTCATCAGGGACTTCAATGAATGTCACGACAGAAAAGAAAAAGAAACCAATGGTATATGGTGTGCTCCTTTACAGATTAGATATTAACCAGACACTGCATGCAAACATCACTGTAACAGAGAGGGTACAAAACATAAATACGTAATATTTATAAATAACATTACAAATCCTCTTTGTCATTCGTGTATTAATACAGAAAACAGTAATTAGTGTAAATTCAAAATTAACTTATCTGTAGTTTCCTAGGCCCTCTAGTTATTTCCTTTTATAAGATTAGTTGTACATTGCTTCAGAATGTGAATGAATAAGCCACATTTTCTTTTATTTGTAAAAGTGCTTGACTTGGAATTTGCATTTGTTTTTCAACCTGCATTTATCAAATGAATGTTTTCATTACTTTTGTAGAGAAAATTATCTTTTCTATTAGTTCAATATTTGGCTTGTGTATGTATTTCTTTCATTTTAATTTCAGAATGTATTCTTATTCTGTTCTTATTTCTCATATTATACTTAATTTAGAAAACTATTTTCATTTAGTATCATTCTTCTATTCTGATAGCTCAATGATGCCACTGACTCATTATTTTTTTCTGCTCATTATAGAAGTTTTTATCTCTCTTCCCCGCCTTTCGATCAATTAATGAACTGTTTGAGTGCTTTCTGACAAAGTTCTGCTTCAATTTCTAGTTAGTATAGAAAGGTTTTGTTGTACTGAAAATCATTCTCAAGGGCAAAGAGTCTGACTCTTTTACCTTGAGAAGATCAAAACCAGTTATATCTTCTATTGGAGAAGTCCAATCCATTAAGCATGTAAACTGAACTCAATATAGCCAAAGTCATTTTCTACCTTGTCAGAGTAAAAAAGTGGCACAAGATAGTCACATGTCTATACAAATCTTCACTCATTGAGGCAAGAGAAATAAAAATACCAAGTAATTCATCAGTTCTGAAGGGTGTGTCCACTTCCTTATCAATAAAATAATATAATGTCTTTTAATTAGACAAACACATATGCAAGTCAATGTTTCCCAAAAACAGCTGTTTAGAAACAGCCAAAGAGATTGGTTATCTGTGTTAGGACATCATACTTTGGAGCTCAATGTTTTTGAAAAGAAGTTTCTCAACCACTGGCTTATTTGACTGTGAACTTAACTAGAATATTATTCAGAATAAAGGAATACACAATGTCCTTCTCTCTCCCCTCAAGCTGCAAAGAATCCAAATGTCATAGAGATAGTCTAGAACATATAAATAGGACATAGGATCAACATGTAGGGTGTTGTTTAGTTTTCTTTTTCAGAAAATCACTTTAACGAACCAAAGACAGAACACAAACTGAAAAAACCCAACAACTACAAAACCAAACAAAAAACCAAACCAAACCAAAACTACAAAAAAACACCCTCATGTTTCAGAGCAATTTAGATCAAGGTCACAAGGTTTCATATTTTTTTATGTAGGTTTATAGGGATCTGTAGAGTTCCTTAATCTTAGTTAGGAACCAAGGCTACTTAGAAAAATACCACTTGACTTGTCACATTACCTGACAGAATTCACTGCTGTTGTTAGCTAGCATTTACAAACCTGCTAGATTGCTGGAAGTCCTGCAACTAATGAGACCTAGCTCAACATGATGTCCCTAAGGCATCAAGTTAATATTTCCAAGTTTCTGAATAGGGATTGCAATGCTCTGCCTTGCTCATAGAAAGCTTTATTCAGTATCTACTGCTATAGAGGAAAAATGAAAAGATGAAGGTATTGATTAATGAAACAAAATGTTGTCACAAACATAAAAATAACCAAAACCGTCTTGGGGGTTATAATTGCTTTTGGAACTCTCTTATGGTATTTGGGAAATGAGTCTCAGATTCTTGTAATTCTTAACTTGAAGCCTAGGCCGCAGCATAGTGCTTTCATTATTAACAATAAACATTCTTATTCCTAAAACATCTGCCTAAAGCATTATACGATTTTGGTGCGTGATTCAAAGGAAAAGTTTGAACATGGGAATCTCAATAGAAAAAAAAGACACTGAAATTTTTGAAAAAAGTATGTCTTAATCTGAATATCATACTGGAAGTTTTAGATTAGTATCTTCCAAAAATCTTGGAATATAATTCATCCAAATTAGATGAAGTGAAATACAGAAAGGCATATATGGGATTTGCTTCATGAGGAATGATAAGTAAGAATTTGAAAGGGTCTTCACAGAGAACCTGCAGAAGGAAGACCTGTCATCCACTGCCTGTAAATGAGCTAGCACGGCCAAGGCTATCCAAGGACCATAGGAAGGCAAAAGCTCCAAGGAAAAGAGAAAATTAAAGTTGTTGACAGTAGGAAAAATGCTGTAGTACCTGCAGCTGTTCATTTGGAAAAGAAGTTCAGAGTCCAGTAAATAGAGCTGGTGCTGTGAATAGTGAGCAATGAGCTTCAATGACTGTTGACTCCTTCCTGCAGGATGAAGAATTGTCTATGTGCCAGCTGGACACAATATAAGAGATAATAATGACAAATTATGTCTAAGAGGTTCAAACTGGACATGAGGGAAAAAAACCCCAAAACTAATCTAGACTACCCAGAGAAGCTGTGTCTGCTCTCATCCAGGTTTGGCAATAGTTGTACTTTGAGGTTACTGTTGGACTTGATGACCTCCAGAAGTCCCTTCCGATCAACATTTATATTAATCTGTAATATTGTACTTCTGCTGTCACTCTGTAGCTGTGCAAGTCTCCTTGAAGTCCTGTGTCAGACCTGCCAGGCCCACAGGATACTTCAGATACCTTGTAGAATCCAAATTCATGCTAGAAGACTGTGTTTTGTAAAATCATAGTCCTTGATCATAAATCCAGTCCTGTATTAATACTAGGGATATATCAGATAAGCTGACTTTTTTTTTTTTTGATAATTCATGTGTCAAAATTTCCACATAGTTAAAAAATATGAAACCTTTAACCTTTAGAGACTACAAAGTGAGGTGAACCTTATCACAAGGGAGAGCCTTATGTGACACCAATTTTTCACAAAAGCAACCATGGCACTGAAACCTGACAGATGTTTCATGTCTCTGAAGTTCTTTAGCTCCTTCTGCCCAGAAAATTGCAGTTCAAATGTTATCACAACATTTTGGGACAGTGGATCAGTTAGTATAGGTATAGAATGGAAAACTTATGTTAAGGTGTAAGATTTTTTCTTTCTCCCTGACTTCTGTGTGCTTCTGCCCACGACGGCTGGGACAGTGACGAGACAGGACGGACGGGATGAGAGATCTCTGAAGTCAGGTCTTAGAGCATGAGTTTTATTGTAGAAGGGCAGGGGACCTGCTAGGAGCTGCCAGACGCAGCTCAAGGCAGGTCAGAAGGCAGAGAAGAAGAATACAGAATACAGAGCAAAGTAGGGATACAATACAGAGCAGAAATACAGAACAGAATCACAGAGCAGAATACCTTTTTTCCCGTTTACATCTCAATAAATCATCTTCTGTGCTGAATATTCTAACTTACATCAACCAATCTAGAACAAGCTACAAATCCTATAGCATTTACATACAGCCTGTAAGAATCGTTGCATTACCATATGGTGTTATATTTTAAACTCTAAAAACTGCTTTTTGGACCCTCTGCCAAGTTGGCAGGGTCTGCTCTGACCCTTGGACCTTTCTGTGGGCAGAGGGTATTGTTTCATCAAAGAGGATTAGTTTGAGTCGGCTATACCATTGTTTTTCAGTTGTTCAGTAACTGGGGTTTGGTATTTCAAAGCTTGTTTTCATCTCAATCTTGCCTAGAGTTTCCATACTCTCAGCATCTTTTGCTAGGCACTCATAATTATATGGTTTTCTTATTTAATTGACCCCAACATAAAGGGATTAATAAGCCCTTGTTTGATGCAACCTATGTATTTTATTAATTAAAATTAATAAGGCAATAATACCAATCAGTACTTAGCAATAGCACTTGCAGCTCTCGCATTTCTCACTCATGGAATTTCCATTACCCTTGAGTGCCACCTATGGCTACAGCAGCAGTGCAGGAGTCCCACTGCCTACAGCTATCCTGACATGTGGCCTGTGGGTGGCACCCGTGCTGGATCAAACCCCTGACAAGTATTTCTCTCTTATTTCCTTCAGTGGTATTGGGTAAATCTCCACTAAGCATACGGGAGCTCAAACATCTGGAGATATTTCTTTTGCCTGAAAATAGATTAGTACCAATGATGTGGATTTTATGTCTTACCTGGCAAAAACTGTCTTTGATGACCAAAGATACATGTATATGGGGACAGTCTTGAAGTAACCAGTGGAATGAAGAGATTACATTGCCTAACTGTATATGTAGCAATGTAATTGTATCCATCCTTTCTACAGTGAAGACCTTATGGTATTTATACACTGTATGAAGGAAGTCTGCTCTTTAGCGTGTGCAATAAGTTGTTATATAGGCAAATGCAGATGTACAATAGTCTAGAAATATGCTACCAAGCAGGGTAATTTAATTTTCCAATAGAAAAGTTAAAAGTAGCTTATTTTTTGCATAAACCCAAACATTAATTCTGCAAGGCTGACATTTCTTTAGAACGGCTAAAGAATCAAAAAACACTTCTAATCATAAACATCCACATTGTATTACATTGAACCAAAATTATTTTAGATTCATTGACATTTTCTTTCTCACCTTTCAGTGGTTTTTTCCCCCTCATTAAATCAAAAACACTCTAATCATTAAGGTGAAGTAAGCTGTCCTTCCATCTAAAAATCAGAGTGAAAAAGCCCAAATATTTCAAAAAGGTAGGCAAAGTAAGCATATTTACAGTTTCTAATGTGTGATGGAAATGTATGGGGAATGACATCCAGTGAAAGAGATGGTAATGATTCGTCTTACTTGTTCCACATATGTTATTGAAGAGATGTTGGATGATGACAACTCCTTTTCAGTACCATTTTGGGCTGCATTTGAGTCAGTAATCTGGAGGCAAAGTACTGTAAAAAAGGTTTAGCAATTAAAGATACTCAACTCCACAAACAAAATGTATTGTGGAATCAGTAAGATAACACATATGGTAATGAGCAATTCATGTGCTGATTATTTAATCTTTCCCCTAGAGGAAAAAGAATTTTCTGGGTTTTACCATCCAAAACTTACTTAGTCACTTCTTTCTGATAATGCTTTTACATGAAAGCGTCTTAAGGATATATTGGTGTTGTTGCTTAACCCTGGTCATCAGCTAAGCACCACACAGATGCTTGCTTGCCCCCAGTCCCAGGAACGGAGAAGAGAATCAGAAGGGTAAAAGAGTAAAACTGTGAAAAGTCATGGGTTGAAATAAAGACGGTTCAATGCAGAAAAAGTTGCCAAACCAAAAATCCCTGAAGAAAAACAAATCCAGTATAAACCAGTGCATCCTCAGGCAAACTCCTTTCATATAATTTAATTTATAAATAGTATATATCATACATAGTTATACATAATCTACAATATAGATATATAATATGTCTGATTATTTTTATTTTATATTTAATATAATAATGTATTAATATTTAATAATTATATGCTTATTTATATTGTAAATTATTATTTATTTAACATTTAAAAATTAGATATATTTGATATGCAATGATACATAAAGAAACTGTATTTTTCAATTACATTTCATTGTAATTCATTGTATTTGTAAATTTTCTAAAACATATCAATACAATGATGTTCTTAAGGATACTCTTTCACTTAAGTACGAAGAAGAACAGAGATTCTCTAATAAGATTTTCTGTTGTAAGACAAGCTATTGTCCTAATCTGTTTCTATTTAACTTGCCTAGTTTTGCTCATTTATTCAGTTCAAAGGGTGATGGTCAGCTCCCAGGGTTGTTTGCTTCCTGAAGGAACACCTCCAATGCAGACTCTCTTATAAATAGAAAAAAAAAACACTAGTAGAGACAAAATCACTATAACAAGAAAATGTCCACAAAATCCTTTGCTATTTAAGCAGCACAATCCAGCACTTGAATATAGTAATGTCCAAAGAAGGCTAGATGAATATGTGAATTAAGATGTTCTCTTTAATCACATTAAATCATTTTCAGCATCACTGCTTTAGTGAGTGCACAGACCAAAAGCACTATAGATGTCTCAAATGAACATTCAGAATTTACATCCGTGCAATTCAGAATTATCTGTGGAAAAGCTGGGTTAAGTTATTTAGGTGACGAGTCCAAATATAAGAACCTGTACTTTAGATATATTAATCTGATCTGACAAATGCATGGTCTCAATTTAGTTTAGTGAAAGCCAGAATTTGCAATTGGAGCTTTTCTGCTCAAGAAATGCATTTTATAGTATATTTTGGATAATTGCAGAAAATTATTTCACTATGCAAGATAGGTAAATAATTTCTAGATTCTTATGGTTGTAATTGGATTTTTCCTTAAATGCCTTTTAAATTCATACACTAAATGCAAGTTTAAATTATTGAAAGTATTTCAGAAACATATTGAATTTTATTCTGTTTTCACAAATACAATCTTTCCATTAAAATGTAGTAAAAGAGTAGTAAAAAGACCATTAAATTGTAATTTCTTGCCTTTGTAATGCCTCTATTAACATTCCAATTACCATAACATTTGTACATAAGTCATAGCTGTCTCCTCTATTAAAAGCTGAATCCTAGAGATAGTATTTCAGTCTAACATTTCACAATTTAAAAATTGGGGGTTTCTTTCTTCACAAAGCTAATACAGTATTTTTTTTTTTGTATATTGGCTTACACTGGCTGAATTAAAACCAAAAATAATTAAAAAATTTTATTTCATGTTCTGCAACTGATATTTACACATCTTAATAGCAGAAAATTTACAAACCAGTGCAGATAGAAACTTCCTTGGTCATCACTGCTGTATCTTAATGTATTTGAAATTAGGTCAATGAGCTCAGTTTTGCCTACACTTCAAAATGTGTGCACACAGCATTTGATTAGACAAAAGTTTGAAATATTCTCCAGGCAAAAAGAAGAGAAACTGCATGCTCCACTAGTCCTTACAGGCAGAATAGCACTACAAGATATGTAGACTGCCTTTTTTGGGCCAGTGTGATCAAATAAAAGGGCCAGATAAGGAAAATATATAGCAAGATATCATAGAATTTGTTTCTTAGAACGCTTAAGGACACACAATCCCAAATGTTATAGACATAGACTAAGGGGATACTGAGTGTTTTATAACAACATGTTATAATATATATTTTATTAGAAATAAAAATTTAACTCATGAGGGAAAAAAAATGGTCTGCTTAAGTCCTGTTGTGGACAAACTGCATCTGCTTGTGCTCCTGGGCAACCAAAATTCATGTAAGTGACACCTTATCAATATCTGACTAAAAAGCCCTAGTGGTTTCATTAGTTGTGACTTAACCCCAAACATAACTATGTTGGAATTCATATATAAGCCTCTGCACCTGACTTAAACTTGTAAACATTTGCCCACTACATACCATATAGCCCTACATGTCTGGAATGCAGCTGAATTAAGGATTGGGAGAAATTTATATTTTGAATTTTTCTTTTTTTTTTTTTTTTTTTTTTTTTTTTTTTTTTTTTTTTTTTTTTTTTTTTTTTTTTAATTTCTTAATTTACTTATTAGTAGCTCAGGTGAAAAAACAGTGAGAAATTTTGATTCTGTTTAGAATCCAGCCTCAGCAGCACTTCATTCTTCAAGAAAAAGACCAAAATGGCCTGTGCTGAGGTATATGCTGCCTTCACTAAACTAAGAAATTGGCATCCAAGTTAGTCCATTTATAGCTACCTCAGGTGTTATTTCATTATAATCCAATCACTTACTGTAGACAAGTGTCTGAGGACATGTTGCTGTTTGAGTATGTCCATTCTTTACATTTATTTTGTCTTGTAAGCATACAGAGATACCTATTTTTGTTCTGTTTATTTCATTTTGATAAGTTATCTAAACATACCTGTTAAGACATCTGCCTCTTTAAAAACAACACTGTTCTTTAAAGAATTTGTTACATTTTTCAGTATAAGGATCAGATGTTACAGGTTTAAAATGTAGCAGTAACTACATTAACAAGGTATAGCTAAATACATATACTGTTTGTGTTTTTATATAAGGGTTTTGTCCAAGGCTTCTACACTATTTATAAAATATTGTTGCTAATGACACCTGTTGCTAAACTTGTCTTCTCTCAGTAAGTGAAAGTGTGTGGGAAATTGACTGTGGATTAAAAGACAATGGTACAGAAATTGTAGGGGAAAATACAGTTGTTCTTCCCTGGATGAAACGTAGTCAACATAGGCAACCTTCTACACACGGTACAATCTAAGGAGTGGAGACACCAGGGCCAGGCTCTGTCAAAATCAACTCCAGGAAAATAACTCTCTGTGGACTGATGCATTTCCCCATTCCAAGGTTGTCTCAAGTAAGATATCTGCCCTCAAGGGTAGATATGAACCCCCCTCACTGAGTAACATGTGTCGATAAAGTCACTTAAGTTCCACCTAAATGTAAAAAAAATAGTATGAAAGTGAGTTAAGGATGGGAAGAAGTCAAGGAAGACTTTGCAGTAAATTCTGGGATCAGTCAATGGGCTGAACTTGTCTTCTCTCTGGCGACGCCTGGGCAAGAGCTGTACTCTATGCATGCTGAATGAGTACCTTGACCTAGCTTTTGTAAGGGATTACAGCTTGCTAGTATATTGCTTTGAATTAGTATATTGATTTGAATGCATTTTTGCAGTCAGCTATTATCACCAGCAATCCTCGAACCTTAACCTGTCACAATTTTATTAATAAAGCATTATCCTGTAAACTCTTAATATGAGTCCTTCAAGGGCACTGGCAGTCAGTGACATTGGGTAAAGGTGTGGAGACCCAGGAGGGGGTATCTCTGTTGGGTGTGTGACCCTGAACAAGTCAGTCAAACCAACCTCTGACCCAGTAAACTGCTCAGTGAAGGGTCCCCAAAACGGAATGCTGAAAGGCTTGTCAGGCATAAGGGTCTCAGCATTCCGGGGGTGCTGAAAAACTAGTCAAATACCAAGGCTTTGAGTAAATCTTCCCTTTTCACATGATGAAATATGTGACAGCACATAGTTAAGAGAGCAGATACATTCATTATGTGCATAGTTTTTAAAAAATCTTTTAAACCTCTTTTACAGGTAGAAGAGTATGTAAATCAGAGGCTAGAAAATAAAGCAACAAACATAGTTCCCCACTGCAAAAAAGGTTGAGTCTTAGTTTTCCTGGTAGATTATCTAAAAGCTCAAGAGAAAAAGGGACATAAAAATGGATGATCAGATAAAATAAGCTATCTTTTTGCTTAATTTTAAATGATATGTTGATATTTTGGTTTAAAGCCTCCCCAAAAGCATCTCTTAGACAAATGACAAAATGACTGTGTCTGCCCTGCTCTAGCCTGCTAGATGGTTCTGTTGTCTGATGGGAAAAGAAAGCATAAATAATTGGCATTACACAAAAGTACTTTAGACATGTGCAGGGAAGAAACAAAAAGGGTCAGGTGAACTCATAGCAGTTTTTCAGACTTATAACACAAGTGGCGACTACAACGTAACAGCAATGTAAGTAGCATCAGTTAAAAAGAAAAAAAGTCTAAAATTTTAAGCTGGAGTGATGTGACCAATAAACCATTGAGTGGATTCCATGGTTCTGTGATTCTTCATTGTGTTTCAGAGTACTGACATTAGGCTGAAACCATTAATTGCTCTCTGGATCCAAATGCAGCAGGATCTTGAAATAACCAAGATTTTATTAAGAGACATAGCAAACAGCACAAACAAATCAAGATGAATATTATTCCTAAAGCCTCTCTGTCTCCTGTTTTTCATAACTCTCTTGGCTGATTGAGAATGAATCATATGACAAATGGGGTGGTGGCAGCTGCAAAAACTGACATAGAATTTGGATGTAGTAAAGAAAAGTTGTGACAAATATGCAGTGACTATGCAAAAAATATTACCCAGTCTAATGCTAAGTTTGAATTAAATCTTTAAAAGGCACCTCAAGATTTCTGAAGCTAAGAAATAAAAAAAGGAAAATATCTTCATCATTTTTGACCTTCCTTCTTAATTAATCAAATAATCAAATAATAGATTTTGCAATCTTCATGAAAGCATTTTGATTAAAATTTTTGGACACATGTTAATAGGTATGAAGTATAAAAATCTATAGGGTGGCACACCAAGGCTTAAGTGCCATAATTGACAGGATGATGATAGAAAGAGCAATTTAAGACTGTTTTATCCCAGGTATCACTAGGCCGAGCTCCCCACTCTGAAAATCCAAACAAGATTTTGATACACATACCAGAGGCAATTCCTGTTTGTATGGCATTCATCCAACTGCATTTAAAATAACACTGTAAAAAATGGAATATTAATGTATACAATGGCAATAGAAGAAGGAATCTAGTGCTTCACCACCAGTGCCTTTTCAGTGTTTATCTACTATATTCCCATGGGAAGCAAAATCCCATATGCATGATTTATACTGTCCTATAGCATTTGCCTATCTACATCTGCAGCTTATAGACACCTGTGTTAATAAATATGATGATGATAATGATGAAGAAATTTAGCAATTTTAGCCCACCTTTTCCTCCCGCTTGAATCTTCAACGAAGTTGAAAGGAAAAGTATGTGACAATGCCGCAACGTCCAATAGCAACAGCTTGTGCTTTCATAAACAAAGGATTCTGAATTGATTCAAGGTACAAGCAGATGGACAATTTGGCTCAGTTGGCAAAAATCTGCCTTTTGATCAAAAAGACGTTGAGTACTCTTTTTCTTGACAGTCTTTCCTTCCTAAAATGAAAGTTCATAGAAAGTGTCTCTTAATTGTCCGTGGCCCAGCAAAAGACTAAATTATTAACAGTTAGACATCTAGTTAAAAAGAAACACAAACAAACAAACAAACAAAAAACAAACTCACAACTATATGCTTTGCACTTTTACATCCTGATTTTATGCAGTTATGCCACATCTATCAAATATCTTGCCTTTAGCAATGGACTACAATGGACACTGTGTGACATTAAATTTCCATAATATGTACTGTACATATATTAAAAGATTCATAAATAATGAGACACTGAGAAAGACTGACAACATTTTAATACTTCCAATTGCTTCATAAAATCTCATTAATACTTTGAACATCTAAGCACTGATTAAGTTTTGTTGGGTTTTTTCCTTAAGAAACCATTACATTCATTATCTCTGACCAAAATCAACTTTAGGTTAATTATAAATTTTTTTAATTGAGCAATAAAATGTTTAGACTTATACTGTGTATCTAAGGTGATAATTTTGCATATATTATTATACTAATAATTTTTTGTAGTACTCTTTCTGTTGAATTTAGTTAATTTTTGGGTTTAAAGCAAAGCATGCACAAAAAAATGTTTATGTTCTTTGATAATAAATATCTTGTTCAAATGCCAGTTTAAAAGCAGACAATTTTTCATCTTTAAGAGCACCTTCTTCCTTGTGAATTTAACAAATATGAAATTATTTAATTAACTTGAGATATTGTCTTTGTAAAAACTACCCCTTGTATTACTTTTGTCAGTAGAAATCCCCGACTTAAGATGAAATATCACAAAGACCATGTCTTGGAGAGTAGTGACAATCATAAACAAATTTTAAACAAATATACTGTTATTATCTGTATGATCTAATAGCTAAATGCATCTTAAAAAATTCCGCAACAAAGAACGACATCTAATGTCCCAAAATCAAATTATTCACGCTGTTCTGCCTTCATATCTGAAAGCAGACAAATTTATTTATATTTATAGCTACTGAATATTGCACATTATTTTGTGGATTATACGGAAATGGAAGAGTTTAAGAATTTCCAAGTAATTAAAGCATTGTTTATTTAAACATAGTGCTTTTCACTCTGCCCAGTTTTTCAGAAACCAACCAACAAAACTCTAGGCTGGAGGTATTTTAAATCAAACTTGAAGACAGACAAAATAAAGGAAAAATCAGGGAATGACATTGCATAAATTATATGAACTACACATTGATCAATAACACCTTTTCTTACATTTCTATCAACTCACAATCAAGTACAAATAGAAAAAGACATATTCACTGGACAGGAGTGTGATTATTAAAGTTTGGACAAGACTTAATGATACTGTGCCTCCAGAGCAGACCTGTGAATGAGAGATGGACAGATCAGTGACCCTGTCTTGGCTGTCATTCATGCACGACATGGAGGGTTCTGTATTTTCCCGCAAGGAGGCTTATTGCAAGCAGATGTTTCTATCTTTTCTTCTGAAAATATTTTGTCCCTAAAGACCAGCGATGCCTTTTTTTACTTTTGAAGCTAATTCCATTAACAATAGTGGCAACATTTGTATATGCAAATTATTCCATAAGAGTATACTATTTTATTCCTCATAGTCTGGGCATAGACAGCATATGAACCATTCTTTTTCAGTAGTATGGGAATTAACAGGGAAAATGTAAAAATACACAGTGTTTAAAAAGCACAAGTGCTCCATAAGAAAATTGAAAACCTCTTCAGTAATGTGTGATTTTAGATTCAATAAATGGAAGCACTGTAATTTTGAACAATAAAAGAAAAATATAAACAAAGTTTATTTGTGATGTTGGGGTAACAGTGCATGGTCTCCTTGTGAGATAAAGGAGTCTTTATGCAGCCAGAATGTTCTTCAGGAGAGAACAGAAATAGAGCCAAAGAAGAATATTGTTTTATATTCTCTTTGCTCTATATCTTTGCAAGCTATTGCTCACATTTATTTGCCTGCCATTTTGAAAACTGCATTACATTCAATTAATTTTTAAACTCTGTACTGCCCTCCAAGTGAAGCAAGGGTAGAAAAGGATAGCATATACCATAATGTGTTCTCTTTCTTCTTTGCAACAACTGATAAGAAATATGGCAAAACAAGATTTAAAAATGAAACCATTTTCTATTCCCCCATGACAGAATAAATTCTATGGGAATCAAAATAAACTTTGGCTTGAAAACTTCATTAATGAAGAATAAAGGAGACCCTTTCCAAAGGACAGGGGTAACCATTCGGTATGAAGCACTGCCTCTTGCCATCTGTTGAAAACAAAGATGAGGACAACCACTTTGTTGGACATAAATACGAGAGTTTGCATGTGACTCTGCTGCATGATTTTCCTTTTGAGTCTTATAACATGCACATTGTGAAGAGGAGCATAATTATCAAAGAAGCTGTTTGAAATTATTATTCTGAGTATTCATTCAGAAGTTACAATACTAGTAAAAAGAGACCCACATACCTTGAGAGAGAAGCATAATCATGTATAACTGTGATAGAGGGAAAGGTAAGTGAAAGAAAGAATACATGATAAAAAGAATAGCAATTAGCAATTTAGACTGTAATGTTTAATTGAACATGAGTTTAATTTAAATCCTTTAGACAATGCCTCAACCATAACCTTTTTGGGGCCTCATGAAAACTTGTTTTTTTAAGAGATGTAGTTCAAGCCCTTATATTATCTATGTGAATCTTTGCCAACCTGTTGAACTAACAGCAACTGCAGCTAGTTCTGAGGCTCAAACAATTTTTCATATAATACAATTTAGACTTACTTTTATGAGGCAAAAGTTGAAGAAAGTAAAAGCATTTACTCACTTATTTAAACTTACTATGATTTGCAGGCATAAAAATGAAGTAAGTAGAATTTGGAGCCCATTGTTTGAGACAAATAACATCTCATTCTGCTTGTGGCAGAAGGTTTCAGCAGGTTTCGTTGGAAAGCATGCTAATAATATCAGCCACACAAAATTCTGGCCCAGAATTGAAAACAGAGAGTTCCATAAATTTTCCTGGCAAAAAGTTTGTCAGTTTTTACCCAACATAAAACTGCATTATTTTGATTAGATAATAGAATAAAAACCAGATTAAATTAAAGCAACAGTTTTGTTTCAGTTTAATTTAGATTCTGGCTTAGAGAGTAAATGCTGAAAAATTTGCAGTTGAAAGTCCAGACCTAGCCAAAGCCACAATATGGGTATAAAATATATAACATACAACATTTTCATAGTGTCCTGCTGGCATTTTAGTTTCCAAATGTTAATTCAAGGAAGCATTCAGTGTATAAAGACAGGTAAGTTCAAGAATTCAGAAGTAACTGAAGAAATGATAATGCTGCAAAACAGTGAGTTCCCATGGAAATCCGTTGTCTGTTCTGAGACCCCTGGTGATCTCAAGTTCCACCCCTCTCATAAGAGCAACAGTGACTTGAAAGTTAGAACACTGTAACTTCTACAGACTTCCAGGAACTATGTATATCTCTCTAGTTATGCACAAATGAAATAGTGAGAAGGATTTTAGATGTCATTTTGGAAGAAATATAATAGAAATAATTTTTCATGTTAAACCAAAATAATCCCATATGTTTTGTGTAAATATAGAATTTTTATACTTAAAATTGCTATCTGATAGAAGTTATATATTGGAAAAAATGACGCTCTTGTCAGAAATTAAAGCTTTGATATAAAGAAAAATATCCTCATTATATTGTTTTGACTGCTGCATCACAAGAGGTTATCATATATTCACTTTTTTATACAGACATTGGATTATAAACAAAGTCTCATGAAAATTGATAGTATTTTTCCCTACAAAATGCATGCAAAAAAGAAAGATTGTTGCGTTTCTAAGCTTTATTATTTGCTTCTTTGTGTTCATTCAGGAATTATATTAAACACCTTCTATGATTTGTGGTCAGAAAACAGACTAACAACTTCCAGTGTGCTATCAACAGTACCTATTTTAAAGCAATTTTGCCTCACAAAGTCATTCACAAGCAATTTACTTGAGACAGGCAAACATAATCATTAAGACTCTGAAGCCACTCTGACCTAGGTCAGACTTGGTAAAAACAGCTGCTTCATAACGATATCCAATTTCCTTGTAAATCCTGTTCAGAGAAATTCATAAATCACAAGTTGCTATCAGGCCAAACCTCCCTTTCAAATCATAGCCCTACGGAGATTATTTGAAAGCATATTATACAACCATCTGAAGGGTCAGGTGTTGCCAACTGGAACATTAAAAACTCATTTATACCTGTTTACAGCTAGCTGCTATCAAAGACCCACAAGTTGGGAAGCAGAAGTATAATGTACCCATAATTTTTTCAAGTCACCTTTGACTCTCAATGTTCAAAAGAAACAAGAAACCTAGTGCCTCTAAACCACAGACAAACCGTCTAGGAGAGGAATTCAGGGGACTAAGTATAAAGTGACAGTTAAGATGCTCTGGGGTATCCTACCTGGCCCTGAGCTGCTGCTCCAGAAAAATCCCAGTGTTCCAGTGTCCCACAGTCCTGTATCTCACTCTCCAGCCCTAAGCTTGTGTTGTGTGTCTTGCATCATCTAACATGGCACTAGTCAATGATATTTAGGCATCTCCATTGCTCTTTCATTGCACCTGAAGGGTAAACAAATTTTCCTCAATTTACTACTAATCTGTAGATATGGTGTGTGTCTAGCATATTATTCATGAACAAATAATCTTTCTTTCCTTCTGTTCAGTAAATGTACAGATTGCATTTACATTAAACTGAAGTTTTTATGTATGAGAGTAATACTATACAAAAATAACCCCAACTAGCACCAGAGTTCTTGGTGTCAAGATAGATACCTGAGGAAAGGTGAAGAAACACCAACTACATCAGAAGGCGGTATAATTTCTGCATTCTCCTGTATGCTTCTCTACTAGTAAAATTATATGCTCAACACCTAAAAAAAACCCCATATAAATATATATAACTCCTAAATCTATCAACCAGAATAAAAATGATCCTAAGTACAGCAGCAGCAGGCTGTCCCAATGTGCCAAAATATGAAACAGTGGGAAAGACCAGTCTGGCTGGACAAATTTGGTTCAAGATCAGGGAAAAAGGAGAGTTTATGAACTTTGGAAGAAGGTGGACACCACTCAGGCATACTATAAGGTGAGGCTATGCCGGGACACAATTAGAAGAGCCAAAGCTCAACTAGAACTCAATCTGAGTACTGCCAGAAAAGACAATAAAATTATTTTCTCTAAGTATATTAACAACAAAAGGAGGGTTAAGGAGAATCTTCATTCTTTATTGGATGCTGTGAGAAACATAAAGACAAAGGATGGGGAAAAGGCAGAGGTACTTAATTTCTTCTTTGCCTCAGTCATTAGTAGCAAGATCAATTGTTCTTGGGTTACCCAGCCCCCTGAATTGGATGACAGGAATGGGGAGCAGAAGGAAGCCCTCATAATCCAAGAGGAAATGGTTGGTGACCTGCTACACCTTTTAGACATACACAAGCATATGGAACCAGATGGGATCCACCCAAGGTTACTGATGGAGCTGGTGGAAGTACTCACCAAGCCACTTTCCGCCATCTACCAGCAGTCCTGGTTAACCAGGGAGATCCTGGTTGTCTGGAGGTTAACAAATGTGAGACTCATCTGCAGTAAGTTCTGGAAGGAGGATCTAGGGAACAGGCTTGTCAGTCTGACCTCTGGGGAAGGTTATGGAGTGGATCCTCTTGAGTGCCACTGTGGATGCTGTCTACCTAGACTGCAGAAAAGGCTTTGACACCATTTTCCACAGGATTCTCCAGGAGAAACTGGCTGCCCATGGCTTGGACCGGTGGATTCTTCACTGTTTCAAAAACTGTCTGAACTGCTGGGCCCAGAGAGTGGTGGTCAATGGAGTTAAATCCAGCTGACAGACAGTCACTAGTGGTGCTCCTCAGGGCTCAGTACTGGGGCTGGACATGTTTAACATCTTTACCAATAATCTAGATGAGAGAATTGAGTGCACCCTCAGTTTGCAGATGGAAACAGGTTGGGTGGGAATGTTGATCTGCTTGATAGCAGGAAGTCTCTGCAAAGGGAACTGGACAGACAGGATTGATGGGCAGAGACCAATTGCACAAGGTTCAACAAGGTTAAGTGTCAGGTGGCTGGAAAAGTTGCCCAGTATAAAGGCCCTTGTGGGTGTTAGTCAATAGCCACCAGAACGTGAGCCAGTGCCCACGTGGCCAAGAAGGCCAAAGGTCTCCTGCCTGGTCTGTATCAGAAATATTGTGGCCAGCAGGACCAGGGCAGTGATTGTTCCCTTTTACTCAGCACAGGTGAGGCTGCACCTCGAGTCCTGTGTTCAGTTCTGGGCCCCTCACTTCACGAAAGACATTGAGGTGCTGGATTATGTCCAGAGAAGGGAATCAGAGCTGGTCTGTAGCACAGGTCTAATGAGGAGCAACTGAGGGACCTGGGGCTGTTTAGCTAAGAAAAAAGGAGGCTCAGGGGAGATCTTTTTACTCTCTACAACTACTTGAGAGAAATGTGTAGCGAGGTGGGGATCATTCTCTTCTCTCTGTTAAAGCTGACAGGACAAGGAGAAATGGCCTCAAGTTGCACCAGAGGAGGTTTAGATTGGATATTAGGGAAAATTTCTTCATCAAAAGGATTGTCAAACGTTCAAACAGGCTGCTCATTCAGGTGGTTGGGTCCCTGGAAGTATTTAAAAGAGGTGGAGATGTGGTTCTTAAGAACATAGTTTAGCAGTGGACTTGGCAGTGTCAGGTTTACAGCTGGACTTAATGCTCTTAGAGGTCTTTTCACACCTGTAATTCTGCAATTATATGATTCTAAAAATTGTGTGGATTCTTTCACTGTTGCTAACTCCATGGAAGTAAACAAATCAAATCAAAACAAAACCAGCCCCCTTTTTATAAATTTAATTGAATGTCTGAGCTTTTAAATATATGCAAAACCCATTCAGATTTCATCAGTAAAGTTTTATATGGGAAGGCAATGCCTGATGTTGTTTTTTTCAGTATCCAACTATATGTGTGGTAATATTTGTGGATACATCACCACATTTATATACTGCAATGAAAAGATTTTGAAATGCATAGCAATTTGGTGCTATCCTGTAATCTTTGTATATAAATTTTCTTCTCATCTTAGCCAAGAAATCCCATTAACCTCAATGTCAGCAGACTTGTAAGAAGCAGAAAATTGTTACTCAACTATATTTCTTTGTACAACAGACACCAGACAAATTGTTTAAACATTTTTAATCAGTTTATTTTTCTATCTGGTTTTGAATAGTTTTCATATAAAATACTATTCAGTAAAGGAGAAAAGTATGAAAACCTGATTTCAGCTGTTAAAAATGTGCCTACTAATATTCCATGTAAACTTTTAGGAAATCATTGGAGGTAACAGACGATGAAGAGGGAGTTTGTTTGGCAAGTTTAGTAGTGCAGATAATTATACTAATTACAGTCCAGTACAACCAGACTAATTACAAATTAGTAATTGACAAAACTGTTGTTAATTATAGGGGTTGTGTTTTCAGCCTAGTTTTTTGTTTGTTTGTTTGTTTGTTTGTTTTTGTTGTTTAGTTTTGGGGCTTTTTTTAATAAATGAAAAGATGAATGCTTTAGGGTTTGATTTTTTTATATGTTAAATCCTTCTTTTAGAAGTTCTTTACTTTTTGAACTAAACAGTCCTTACTAAGAATATAAATTAAAATATATGTCTTTCACTATTAAATTTATGTGAATGACTAGATATATACCTCAGTGCTTTATCATGTTACTCAAAAAATTAAGCTCACAATAGCTAATCAACAGATTAATGGAAGCTGACATTAAAACACAAAAGCAATCAAAAAGACCCGTTATTTCTGTATCAATTCAGCTATTTATTAGAATTAATGCATAAATTAATATAAAGCATTTCATAAAATATTAATTCAAATAGACTTCAGGAAAGCCAGGATTACATGACTGATAGATGGCAGACACTTAATTCAGATTAATATTAAGATTTTGCTGAATTATGAAGAATGAAAATGACTGGACAGAATACAGTGAGTTTTGATTAAATAATGGTTAATGATACTTCACTATTTCTTCACATCACTGACAACATATCATCCTTAGCAACTTAACACAAACAAGACCCAACAGTCTACATCTAATTAAACTCTTCACTATTTATAAAAAATTACAGCTAAAGTAATGCATTTAAACTAAGGTTTTGTAACCTGGTAATAGAGGCATAGTCAAAATGACTGAACGCTTCCAATGCATTTAGCCCACTTAGTGGAATGACACAGACAGCGGGGTTGAGCACACCCTCAGCAAGTTTGCTTGTGGCAGGCACCAAGCTGCTCAGTGCAGTTGGTTTGCTTGAGGAAAGGGACATCATGTGGAAGGGTCTTGACAGCCTTGAGAACTGGGACAGTGAGTATCCCATGAAGTTCAGCAAGACCAAGTACAAAGTCCTGCACACGGGTATGGGCAATCTCCAACTGTGATTCTCCTTTTCTCACTTCACTCTTGTGAGAACACAGCTGTAGTATTTCATCCAGCTCTGGAGCTCCACAGCAAAAGAAAGACATGGACATGTCAAAGTGGGTCTAGAGAGGGACTATGAAAACAGTCATAGGGCTGGAACAGCTCTCCTGTGAAAAAAGGCTGAAAGAGCTGGAATGTTCAGTCCGGAGAAGAGAAGGCTCCAGTGAGACCTTACTGTGGCCTTCTAACATATAAAGGGGGCTTATAAAAAAGATGGAGAGAGACTTTGTACAAAGGCCTGGAATACTTAGAAGTGATTTGAAACCTAAATAGAGTAGTTAGACTGGACATAAGGAGGAGATGTCTCACAATGCATGTGGTGAGATACTCAAACAGATCACCCAGAAAAGTTGTGGTTGGCTCATCACTGGGAGTGTTCAAGGACAGGTTTGATGGGACTTTGAACAACCTGATCTACTGAAAGATGTCCCTGGTCATAGGCACTGGGGTTGGAACTAGATATCTTTAAAGATCCCTTCCAACCTAAACCATTTTATAATTCTGTGATTCCATTATCCTATGATTCTACAATTCTATGACATATATGATGAAGTTCACACTGAAAAACACACAGAACAAATATGAGTAATCAGGAACTTAACCTATAAAGTCTGCAACCTATCTGTCACGTTTTGAAGTTTCAGACAACCCTGGGCATGTGAAATGGCACCAGACATCTGTGATTATACAACTGAATAACATGGTGATATGCAGGTGCAGACACTTGTATTGTAAACATAAACTTATGTGTCTCAGCCTGAAGATAAATACTAATTAAAAAATTGGCAGTTTTAGCAATGAATATGAGCCAGACCAGTGAATGAAACCACTAGTACAGGTATTTTATGATTCATTTCTGAAACTGCAGAAAATGCAGTTCTTGTTTCATTACCACATTTATGTGTACTTTTACTATATTCTTTAATACATTTAAATTTATCCTTTAGTTCCATCTTTTTCATGACTTCTTCTTCCCTTCCTATTGTCACTTGCTATTTAGTGTCACTAACATTTTTTTTCCCCCTAATACATGGGTTTTTTTTTTTTCTTTTTAATTAAGCTTAGAAGACAAAAAACTCAGAAAAGTAACATGCTTTCTGTTTTCCAGTTGTGTCTGGTTGTTCTCTCTCTTCCCTTATCTATTTTGTTTATAAACTTCTCACAGCAGTAAAAAAATATTATTGCAGCTACACAGTGAGTAACATTTTTTTCTTGGTATTTAAACACTATATTATTTAATATAAATTGTAGATTCTAGTATTTAGAATTATTTAATGTACTACATAATGTTAACAGACATTTGAGGTAATGCTTTAAAAAAATAAACTATATTTTAGTGTGCTATTCAAAATAGTTTTTGTGTGCCAATTATGACTTAAATATATATGATCATAAGTTGATAGTAAGCAATATGCAGAGGAGGAAAGTAAAACATTATAAAATAAATTCATGGGAATTTTGATTCCAATTGATTCAGTTTTCTTATTTATATTGAATTCTAGTGTATTTACTGTTTCTGATTTATACACCATAAGTCAGATCAGAGGTAAATAAATTTCATTAAAACAGTTACATGACTAATTTACTTCTGAAATTTTAAGCAAATATTGACAATGGTAGTTAGTCATCAGTCCAATAAAATCCTTTGTTTTTTTCAAGGCAAGTAACTCTTTTCCTCTGCTCAGACAAGGCATCATTAAGAAACCAACACAATTTCTATTTTCACTCGGTGCATATTATATTCTACAGAAGTGATGTTATTTTTCACCTTGTTCAATTACTCTTTTATTACTTCATGCAATCTATAAGATAGCTTTTGTTACTTTTCTGTCATGTCTTTCATCAATCTGTTTGGTAGGTTCAGTTTTTCTGAGCTCAGAATTTCTAAAACTAGAATTGAAGATTTTGATCCACAGAAGATCAAAAAATTTAGGTGACATTAAAACACCTAGCTTTCATATTTGGTGCTTACTTTCAACATCTGCATACTCAAAAGATAATGTCATTCTGGTAGGTACCTGAGTTTAAGTTCCCAAAGTAGTATGTTAGAGACCGTTAGGATCCCCTTCTCTACCATGACCATGTTAAACAGCCAAGACTGACAGTGTCTTTTAAGTCCCATTCACATTTACGATGTAAATATATTTCTTTTTCTAGGTTGCCTCAAACTTCATCATGTTGCCACATATCCAGCTTCTATCTCAAGTGCTATGACAGATTCACCTTTCACCAATTAATTGAGCCCTATATGGTTATTTTTAGAAGAGGTGAGCCGTTTTCCAGACTCTATTTGCTGTATGGACAACAATAAGTCACCACCAATAGTAAGGGATTTCATAGTTATCAGACACACAGCATCTACATTACAGACACATAAATACTGGTTGTACATGTTTTAATGTTTTACCTTTTGTATATCCTGTAGTTAAAAGGTTACTGATTTTTTATTTCAATCTATTAAAGCTTAGCAAATTAGGTAATAATAAACACCAGAGATGATTATTAATTCAATTAATGAAATTATGGTACGCTATGTACACTATGTAAGAGATTCTAAACAATTTAAAGCACTCTGAAAAATATTGATCTCTTAGGTCACCTGCACCAGAGTATACCTAGTTAAATATAACATTTCATGGTATTTAGGACATTTAAAAAAATTTATTGGTATATGATATTGCTTCTGTTTCCTCTACGTGTTGCCTGTTCTCACATCTGCTGTTCAGCAGGTTGGTCTCTTTGTTGCATTTCTAGAACATTTTGGGGAAAGAGGGTCGGAGAATGATATTAAAGAATTAATACCAGTGAAAATATCCCAGTGGATTAAATAATCCATCTTTATTCCATGGTAATACAATTACCTATGCTTTCTGATACCAATGCATTTATCAGCAGCAATTTCTGAACCTTGTTCTGTCACCACAATCAATAAGTCACCCTATTTGTGCATCTGGGATTGTTGTGGGACCAGACTTACCGTGTAGACATGCTGTTTGTGCATCTGGTACCTTGCCAGACTTATAGTATCAAATTAGTTAATCTAAAATACTGTCTGTGAAGGTCTCCCAGGGATTCAGACAGACAGATAATGTACTGACCAACACGGGGAAGCCTAGTGGTCCCCAGGCCTGCTGCATTTGCAGATAACCCAGAAAGCAAGGAGGTCTCCCTTTCCTAAATTTTTCCATGACAGTAGACCATCCCATTTAACACTGACATGTGGGTGCAAAATATTTTCCTCTTTTGTGTTTCTTCAAGAATTCAGGGATAATTTCAGATCAGAAATTCAACATAATCTGTATTGATACTTCCCAAGGGACAAAATGTAAGACGTTATGCCTTAATGGAAACATAAAATGTTTAAAGGATATAGGTAATGTCAGGATGGATGATAATTTTATGCACCAGACAGGTGTATAATGTAAAATAAAAAGGTATAAGAACAGTTCAGGTTGAGAGCACACAGTTAGAGGGAAAAAGCTTTCACAGAATGAATAATAAGCTTTCACAATGGTTTCACAATCCTGCTGAGCAAGAAGATGATTTAAAGATACTGAAATCACTTAGGAAAGGAGAGACTACTTACCCTGAAGTTTGGTTTTTCTGAGGATCCCCTACCTAATCCTGAGTCCCATAGAATGAAAAATTTGGAAGTTGTCACACCTTTGGTTGTCCTCAAAGCATTGATGGGAGCTCACATCAACCTCCAAATACAGCTGTCAGTTTATGGAGTGGAGGGAGATGAATCAGCAAACCTAAAACACAGTTTTCAATTCTAACTTTAACCATAGGTCAATACACAATGCTATCTCAGCATGATATTTTCCGAAACAGCATAGGATCTTCTTTAAAGCTTCTTTTATTGTTGATGAAGATTACTGGAGATGTAAACTGTAAAAGATTGCTCTAAAGTAAAAAGTATAAGGGTAAATACTGCTGCATAAAGACAGAGAAACAATTAAATGTTAAAATTATGGAAATAAAATAGTTTTAAATATCTGTTTAAATAAGCTCTAAACCAGAATAACATCTCCTTTTCTCTCTTTAAATATATTATAGGTACACACACTACTTATAACATGCATTCAGTGCAAATGCTTATATCTGTATTAAAAAAAGCAACTTCAACATGCATTTTGAGTTCTTTAATTTCAGCATGATAACCTTTCCTTTGAAGGGCTGTTCTTTGCAATACTGTCTGGTAAAAAATGCAAATGGTGAAATTAAATTAAGTGTCTTGAGGCAGGGAGAGATCCAAATCAGGCCATTCTGCTCCTGCTAAGTGACTCCTGTGGTATTCTGCTAGCTTTGTGTTTGAAACAGATTGTTTTGGTCTGGGAGATGGAAACAGAAAACAGTTCAGACACTTTCTTTTAGAGATAATGTTGCCAGGGAAAGAAAGTCAATGAATGGCAGTAAAAACTGTATATGGATTTGCACATAAGGTTTTGTACACTGTAAGCTGAAACACTAAAATGACTGCTGAGGTTTTGTATAAGCACCCTTATTGAGAAGGGATTTGAGGCTTAGCAGAAATCCTGGAAGGTTATTAAGATAGAGATCAGCTGCTGCACAGAATACAAAATCCTGGAAAAAACCCACAGCATCATCTTGATTTTGTAGCATCTGGCTCACATCACAAATGCCTTGAGCACTGTCATTCTGTGAACTGAATACCTGGTGTCAGGAAAATGGCCTTGTAGAAACTCACCATGTCAGAATGAAGAGGAGTGTGAAAGAGGAATAGAAAATGTGAAATAGAAAGAAAGTCAATATACAAATACATGCATCTAATTTTGACTACTTTAAATAAATTGCAGTAAACGTTGGGATTACCTGAAGGTAAGACTGATAAATCCTAAGAAGTGTAGGAATAATTGTTCCCTGTCACGTATCTTTAAAATTTGACTTCAGCAGTATTGGGGTATTTCTGTAAGCTCCTTATGGCTGTACACATCTGTACAACATTGTTTTTGAGAACAGACTTGCATGACAAAAAAAATGTTTGGACTGTAATTCCTTAGACTAGCAAAAGAAACTGGATTTGTCTTTGCCATGGGCTGATACCTTGGCTGTGTTGGACACCTTGTTCTCTGCAGAGAAAAGAACAAGCAAAATTTGGCAATTGACTTTCCTGGCTTCTGGAAGTAGTTCAGATGTTTGTAATTTGTGAGTTTCTGGGACCAGACTATATTAGATCACTGTTATTTGATACTGGCAGCATATCTGTGACTGCTAGCTCAGGATACTGTGTTCTGACCAGAATTCTCCCTAGGGGAGAAAAGCTAGGAAAAAAAAAGGGGAAATACAATTTTTTTTTCTCTTCTTTCCCTCTTCAGTTACGTGTTCAAATCAGACTGCACATGATTTTGTATAAAGGTCATATGGTTTCCCATCTTCTTATACTTTTTCTTGAGAAACCCAAATAAAACCAAACACAAAAAAAGAAAACTGACCCCAAGAAAGCAAACAAACAAAACTACAACAAAAACAACCAAGAGATTCAGACTTCCTTTAATTAAAAATAAAGACAATCAAACAATTGAAACCATTTGTTCAAACCTACATCCTTTCAAAAGAAGAATTGGCTTTATTGGTAAAAAATAAAATAGCTACACTGATAACTTTCCCTGACTTAGTTAGAAAATAAATAACCAAAGATATTACCTTCAGCTTTGGTTGGATTTATAGTTCTGTTAACTACATATACAGAAATTTTCTTCAGCTTTCAAGATGAGTAGGTTGAAGATTGTAGCATGAGTAATTCAAATAATTGGTATCAAGATGGGCTTCTCACAAATCCAGGCTGTGGTATCTCTGTGCTATTACTAATTTCCTATCTTTTCTGAGTGGGGTTGTTTTTATCTTTTTTTCATGTTTCCTCTTTTCTTCTCCTCAGTATTCCAGAGATACATACATCTGTGAATCCAATTTGCCAATGGTTTAGCCTTTCCAGCACACTGTACTATTTGACAAGCACAAAAATACATCCACCCACATAGAAAACCTGGGTTTTGTAGTAACCTGAGTCTCTCCTAAATGCGATCAAAAGGTTTTATGGCGTTATTTCTACACTTGGTAGTGTTTTAAAACATTTTCAGTTAAAATTGGCAAGAGTTTAAAAGGGAGAACATTGAATAAGCAGTTGTATTTGGTCGGGCTGAGATAATATTCCTCACAGAGCCCTCACAGTGCTGTGCTTTGCATTAATAGCTAGAAAGGAGCTAATAAGATACCAGTGTTTTTGCAACTGCTGGGCAGTGCTCAACAGCATCAGGGCTGTCTCTCCAACATTCTCCCCTTACGAGTAGGCTGGGTGTGGACAAGTTTTTGGGAGGGTGTGTAGCCAGTACAGTTGACTCAAACTGACCAAAGGGATGTTCCATTCTATATGATATCTGCTGATATATAAAAGCTAAGAGAAAGAAGTAGGAAGGGTAGGAGCATTCATTATTTATGTTTATCTTCTGGAGAAACCACTATGTATACTGAAGCCTTACTTCCTGAGGAGCAGACTGACACCACCTGTTGATGGGAGGTAGAAAGTAAATCTATTTTTTTCCCTTGTTTCTGCATGTGCAAACTTTGCTTCCACTTTATTAAACTGCCTTTACTTTGACCCATGATTTTTTTCACCTTATTTCTTCCATCCTGTCCTGCTGAGGAGGGGCACGATAGAGCAGCATGGTAGACACCTGGCATCCAGCCAAAGTCAACCCACCAGAGCCGTGTTTTATAATAAAAATAAGAATATAAATGAAACATCATGCACACCTTTCAGCTTCTCTAGTTGCTGTTGCCACTGAAGCTTTTCTCATTCTGGAGACAGCAGGAGAGGTTGGGACAGGGAGACAAAGGTGGCAGCAATCAGAAGAAATGCACTATTGCAATGACCATGCAGAAGCACCTTCAAGACCTTCAGTATCAAACTGTGTTACTTCAGCTTTGGTCACATAAGGATGCTTTAAGCACTTAACAGATCTTTCCTTTTATAGATTTTAATTTTACTGTATTTTTGAAAAATGCTTTTGGAAGAAAAAGTGCAATAAAAGAGCTCATATTAACTTCTACTTTTCATTGTTGGAACTCCTAAATGCTGGGGACTCCACTGTGTTTAGCATTTCACAGAAATATAATAAAAGATAGCTGCTGCCACGAAGACATTTATAGTCTGAACTATAAGACACAACAGCCTGGGAATTGGCAAAGGTGTATGAACTCATTTTAAGGTAAGTTGCTTTGTCCACAGTGTCTGGGTGTAATGAACCATCAGCAGTATTCAGCACACACTGGGCTCAGAAATCCAGAAAGTCTTCAACATCATCACTGGCATTTCTATATTGCATTGCCTTTGACAGCAGATTGATGATGGTGGTGGAATCACTGTGGTAGCAGAATTGCTTCTCTGTTTTTTATCCAACCCTTATTCTCAGCCCAGCTTTGCATCTGATATCGCCTTCATCTCCTAGGTAAATGTCTACAATCCAGTACTGTGTGCCTCAGGAGAGTGGGGTAGACAAGGCAGGAAGATGATATATGGGAGCAGCAGGGAAACTTTCCACGCGTTCTCCTTGGTGGAATCAGGGAATATGCTACTGTTGTCAGGCACAGCCATGGACTGAGAAAGGCCAAATGTGAGGAATGAACAGGCTTCCTTGCTGTTTGGCTGTGGACTAGCTGCATGTTCTCAAGCAATTAGTCAGGTAATTAATCATTGATAATATTGCAGTGATTGGCAGGGTGGGTTTGACTCAAAGTTAGATCATTCTCAGCATGAAGCCGTGCTTTGGGTATTTAGTCCTACCTTGCTGACGGCTTAGTCATCTTTGTATCACACACAGAGTACACATGTGCTCCAGTTCTGTCTTCCCATGTGAGGAGTGATATTTTGTCTAATTTTCCTTGGTAAAAGTGTCACATATGCTGCTTTTAAACCAAGATTTTTCTCAATAAGTTCAGACAATTTTGGATTGTTCCATACTGATGTCTTTTTCTGGCAGAGACAAATTTTCTGTGACAAATGAGCTTTGTGTCATGCATTTTCCAATGACTATTAAATGTTGATGTTCACCCTGGATCATAGTATAAATTGAACAAGATAAAAATGCATTTACGCTATTTTTTAGATTTGGAACTGTATTTTAGTTTTTGCATAAATCCATTTGTGATTTCCATATGTTTAACTTGCAGAGTGGTTTTGTTGCCAGGTAAGTGTATTCCTTTTTAAAGGAAACAACCCGTCAATCCTTTTCAGCTGTATCCCAAAGGTGATCTAATCCCTAGTAGGGACATATGTATTTTTATTCCCTCCTGGCAGATATTTATACAGATTTCTAAGATCTCCCTGAGTCTTCTCTTCCTGATGCTGAACAGTCCCACTCTTTCAGCCTGGCTGCTCCTGTCAGATGCCCCAGGTGCTTTATCATCCTTGTAGCCCTTAGCTGCACACACTTCAGTTTTCCCATGTCCCTCCTGTACTGGGGAGTCCAGCACTGAAGCCAGCAGTCCAGATGTGTCTCCTTGGGACTGAGCAGAGGGTAAGGAACACTTTCCTCAGTCTGCAGGGAGCACTGTGCCTGTGGTAGCCCACGAGGCATTTGGCTGCCTTTCCCAGGAAGGCACATTTCTGGCTTGTGTTCAACATATCGTCCACCAACATGCACAGGTTCCTCTCTGCAGAGTTCTTTTCCAGACAGCTCCACCTTTTGCTGGAGCAAGATGTCATTCCTCCTCAGGGGCAGGACATGACATTTCCTTTTGCAATCATTATGACATCATAATTAATTTCTATGTAAAATTTTGTGTAATTAGTGATGTTTCAGAATAATTTTTATACTAGCCAGTCTTAAGTTTCTTTACTTTGTTTTACTCTTCACTAGATTAAAGAGATTTTATTCACACATAATAACATTTACCATACTGATTACTTAATATAGGTTTTCAGATTGATGTTTTCCTAAAGAGAAATTATCAATACCTATTGATTTAAATGTAAATTTTCTTTATGGTAATACCACAACATTTTCTTTAAAATGTGTAGAAATAAATCCTTTAGGCATGAAAACAAAACACATTTTTTATGTCTAGAAACTTCTATAGATTATAAACTCTTTTTTACACACATTTTAAGGTATATTTCCCAGAATTTTAGTTATCCCTTAAATTATACAGCATGGCTTTCTCATTTTTAGCCTTTTTTTTCATACAGTATTTAAAATAACATATATACATAGCTAACAGCATTATTGTGCAGTTTACAAGCCTGGTAACCTGAAGTAGTATATTATCACTTGAACACATATTGAGCTTTTCCTTTTCTTTGTAGTTTAAGTGCAGGTGTTCTACAGTCTTAACTTCACCAAGTTTTTGTCATCCATCCTGAGAGCTATCTAGGGTTGCTTTTTTTATTCCTCAGGGAAAGGGAATTACTGCCAACAGTTTTTCTTTTCTTATCTTGACCTGGTGGCTGAGTGGCTTCTGTGATGTTGTCTGGTGCCTTTTATCTGCACTCCTGCTGTGTGAGCAATGCTGAACCTCGGCTGCAGCGTCTCTCCCCAGTCAGTTGCTTCTGTTCTTTTAGCTGAGTGAGGATAATTACTTCACTGGGATACAGTCAGCTCCCACTGAAGTCAAGGGAGCTAACAGAATCTCAAATAGCTAATAGAAAAACTGCTTTGTTTCATGTGGGGTTAAATACAATGTAGTTGGTTCAGTGTGATATCCATTTCAAATCACAGTACTATGACCAAACTCAGCTTCTCTGATAGAATTCTTATTTTATTTGGACAGTGTGTCCCTAAGATTGCAATTTCTGATTGTACTACAGTTTGATATAAAAAATTATTTAGATGTATGTTTATTGGAGGTTCATAATTATTTCAAAAATAATAGTTGAACAGCCCCCCAACCCCCCCTTTTTTTTTTCTTTTACAGATTTCTAGTTGGGACTGTCATCATATAATATCATTCAGCTTTTTCAAACTTCTCTGCTGAAATTAATAATCCTGACAACATTAAAATTTTAATATAATGTAAACAGCATAACTATATGACACCTGTCAATGTAATTTTTAAATTTTTCTTCAATTTTTTTCTCCATGTGAAGACTAGGAATTGTGTCCAAATGGAATTGCATAGTCATTTAGATTGAAGAAGTATTTAAGATCATCAGGTCTAACGGTTAACCCAGCACTGCCAACGCCACCACTAAACCATGTCCCTAAGTGACACATATGTCCTTCTTTGAAATACCTCCAGGGAAGTACCTTCTTTGAAATACCTCCTGTACCGAGACTTTGAAATACCTCCTGTGCTTGACGACCCTTCTGATGAAGAAATTTTCCCTAACATCCGACCTAAACCTTCCCTGGTGCCACTGAAGACCATTTCTTCTTGTCTTGGCACTTGTTACTTGGGGGAAGAGCCTGACCCCCATCTCTCGACAGTGTCCTTTCAGGTAATGGTAGAGAGTAACAAGGTTCACCTGACACTTCTTTTCTCCAGGTTGAACAACTCCAGTTCTCCCAGCCACTCCTTATAAGACCCTTCACCAGCTTTGTTGCTCTTGTTTGGACATACTCAAGCACCTCAAAACCTGATATAACATTACATATAGTTTGTCTTAAATGTGATATTTACATTAAAGCCTAGTTACTGTAAGTAAAAATAGATTTAGAAGAAAAAGGAACCTGGAAGCAGTAAATTTTAGTCATTGTTAGAGCCATATCTATAACTGTATAAATCATTATTTTAATGCCTGAGAAAAATGTAGCCAGATGGTGTCTTTCATGTGCTAAGTTAAGACCAGAAGCAATATTTGACCTGTACCCTTTGAACTCAGCGTTAAAAGAGAAAGTTTAGCTGTGAACCTCTGACACAGTTAGTACTACATCATAAAATTGCTGTAATATGTTTGTTGAATTTAATGTAATGTGGCATTAAACTGGCAAAAAATGACCTTGTTCAGTAGGCAGTAGATTTGATTTAATCTATGAGACAATGACAGAGAAGCGGATGCAAATATTAGAAATCGTTTTACTCATTTTAGTCCCCGTGAAAGATGAATTTTACTGTGGAATCAGAAAGCACATACTAAAGCACCTCAAGGAATGGGGGATGTCTCATCTACTGGCTGCATTAGGGCTTACCATCCCCTCTTCACACTCTGTGCATCAGCCAGAAGAGCAATATTCAGAGCCATTAGCATGATCAATAATGGCAGGGAAAGTCACTTCCTATTAACATTTGCCTCACGATACTTAGGTTTCTTGTGCCTGTAAATAGTTCTCTTTCTACTGACAAGTTGGTTTGGCATGAATAGTTTCAGGGAATCTTAGCTTTGCCAGCATGACTTCTTCTGAAGTTAAATGCCTTCATCTGAACAATTTCTTATTTTTTCAGATCACTGATTGACTGCATTTGCCTTATTTTTTTTTCCTTCTAATTTCCTTGATTTTTTTTCTTTATCTCCTAAAAGTATATAATTTTTTAAGCAAAAATTTGAGACATTTGCTTCTGTTACACTAACACTACTTCAGCCGGTACCATGGGTCATGTGAAAAAGTTTCTGTAATCTAACGCATTACATTTACTTAGAGGCAAATATAAATAAGTACATTTCTCACAGTGATACCCAATATCACTTGACTAAAAATTAGATTCCTTGTTCTGTGTTGGAATAAATAATACCGAGTCAGACACCTACATTGTTTATTGTTACTGGTGAAAAATCATTCTTTTGAGAAAGGGTTCATTGCAAAACCCAGTGTGCAACAGAAATGCTTCGGCTGTCAATGGAAAATGTTAAATGTGCTAAACAAACTAAAGCCATGCTTGTGTGATATTCTTCTCAGTAACCATATATACAAAAAATAGTAGACCTATAGATTTCTCTTCTATGTTAGATCAAAAGCTCAAAATCATGTAGTGAACCTTAGCTGGATGTTCATCTGAATTCCGGCAACAGATATCACATTTTTTAAAACCTTCTTATTAACTGTTATATAATAGAATCATACTGCTTTTGAAAGATCTTGTTTATCCTGAGACACACTCTCCAGAGACAATTATGGTCCAGACCTCAGCTGGCCATACTAAATTATGTTTGGAGCTAATAAAAATAATTTGTCTTTCAGGTATTGGTACTTCTGATCTGTAAGTAGATTAATAAGGTAGAACAGATTAATTCTCTTTTGAATTTCTTATTTTCCCCATTTCATATAAACGCAGTGTAGGGTGATGTGTAGGTGCAGGTATCCATTGAATCCCACTGTTTTGGTCTGTGAATGTTTCTGCTTCCTAAATTTGATATTGAAGAATGAAAATAGAAGAGGTTCAGGGGAAACGGGAAGGGAAACAATGCACTTGTGCTAAATAGTGATATGATCCTTCGTTATTTTCTGAGAAGTCAATTCATAAAGGAAACAAAGAATGATATAGACTATTGATCCATATCTAGCAATTTATTGTCCTAAGGAATCCTAAAATATGGACATCTAGAAAGGAAAAAGAAAAAAAAAAGAAAAACAAGAAA
The DNA here is from genome assembly GCA_013399195.1 of Dicrurus megarhynchus. Taxonomy (NCBI): domain Eukaryota; kingdom Metazoa; phylum Chordata; class Aves; order Passeriformes; family Dicruridae; genus Dicrurus; species Dicrurus megarhynchus. Next base: position 123,624 of record VXAD01003126.1, read on the forward strand.
AAATGTAGGGATTAGTATAACATCCTAAAACTAAAATATGAAATAGAGGGGAAGAGGGGAGGAGGGGGGGAAGGGAAGGGAGGGGAGGCAAGGTGAGGAGAGAACTATTTCAGTGGGAAGGGACCTACAGTGATCTCCAGTTCAACAGCCTGACCAGTTCAGGGCTGACTAAAACTTAAAGCGTATTGTTAAGGATATTTTCCAAATGCCTTTTAAACACTGACAGGCTTGGGGCATCAACTGCTACTCTAGGAAACCTGTTCCAGGGTTTGACCACCATCTCTGTAAAGAAATCCTTCCTAATGTCCAGACTAAGCCTTCTCTGGTATATCTTTGAACTCTTCCCATACATCCTGTCACTGGGTTCCTGGGAGAAGAAAACACATCTCTCTCCACGTCCTCTCCTCAGGAACCCATAGAGAGCAATGAGGTCACCCCTCAGCCTTCTTCTCTTCAAACTAAACAACCACAGATTCCTCAGCTCTTCTCACAGGACATTCCTTCTAGCCCTTTCATCAGCTTTGTCATCCTCCCCTGAATGCATTCAGGGACCTTCATCCTTCTTAAATTGTGGATCTCTAAGCATTTGACTTGCAGAATTCAAGACAAATTTATTAAGTAGATTCAAGAAGTATATTCAGTGACATACTCACTGGGGCGGGGGGTGGGGGGTGGTGTTGTAAGAGGATATCATGATAAGACAGAACAAAATCAACAGCGCATTCTTAAGCATTGCTTCTATTCTTGTAAAAAAATAAACTGACAAAGTTACATTTATCTATACAGACAGACACTCCACATATGAAAACAATATGATTAGCTTTCTTATATGCTCTGTATTAGTGTGCATATGGAATGTGAATGCTAAAATAAGCTTATCTTCTTTATTTTTAACTGAGTTAAAGAACTCTATGAGTAAAAACCAATTCCTGCAACACACATATTTATACATACTTTATTAAGTAAAATGTTTCTGAAGAAAGACATATTCAAGATATAATTGTCTTTCATTGACTGCAGAGCAACAAGAGCATATTCTGAAATTTTTGAAGATGGTGCAGTATTATTCAAATGAAATGAAAGTTTTGGTAGAACTTGGTCTCATTCAAATTCTAAAAATAATGGGTTTTGTCTTTTGGTGTTACTAATTGTTTTATTAAAAAAAAAAATTCAAGTAAAATCAACCAAAAGAAGAGAAGTTTTACAGAAAAGATCAGAAAAAGTACAATGAACTAATCAGAAGATAAACTGGTTTAAGAAGCTAAACTGGTTTAAGAAGCTACTCGATTAGGAATATTAAAATAGAGTCCAGATGTTTCAAAGACTAGATAAGGAATTTGAGCTATTCTTTCAACTCAATTTGATGTTAGACAATTTAATCTTGGTGTTTCTGTGGGGGTTTATTTTTGTTTGGTTCATTCATTTTTGTTTGGTTTGGTTTTGACTTGAAATATCAGTACAGTATGAAACAAAGGTGTGCAAGCCAAACCTGGAATATTTAATTTAACAACTCTGAGTTTCGTAAAAACTCAGTAAGCATAAATACTGATTGTACTGAAACTGCATTCAAAAGTGGAGCTGAAGGTAAAGGTTGCTTTTGGTCTCTTAGTGGCTTAAGTTGTCAAGGGTAACCAGGTATGATTTCCAGCTCTTTAAGGGAACTACAACTTTATTGATATATCCTGACTCTCAAGCTGCGTGACCTCTACTACTATGATTATTGAGCCTCTTGTGTCTGAAAGAAGAGCCAGGAAGAGAAGGCATAGCTGGTTTATGCCAAACAATGTATCCTCTGGAAGTTGTGCTAAGCATATATTTCACACTCTGCTTATGCCACAGAAAGAACTGGAATTCAGTGGTGTAAAGGAAAGCTGCATCAAGTCTATACCACTGACAAAGTACTAAAATGATAGGATCAAAGATAAAATTCAAATTAAAGACATATTTTAACAAGGACTTCTACAAATAATACACCCTACAAAATGACTATTGAATGGTATCTTTATGGTCTAAGCAGAGAATATGTATATTTTTAGAACCATTATTTCAAGCTGAACAACTTTTGCATGTGTTCATATACACATGCAAACAATCTGAGTGTTTGTATATGTACATTTGCATGTTTGGTTTTTTTTTTTTTAAAGCCTGGTCTAATTATCACAAAATTATCACACAATTATCAAACTAGATTTTTGAGACATCTGGTTAATTTATTGCCAAACCTGAAGAATACTTCCATGTTTCTTGGTCCATTGTGCTGAGTAGTCTCAGTTAGGTCGTATATACAATGAGCAGAAAACATCATGTTTTATTTTCTAACACGGGTAGGACACAATAATTTTGCAATCCCTCTTATTTCAAGGACATGACATTGCATTAGCTGTTTCTCTGAATAACTTGTTATATAGATATTTATACCCCTGAGCTGGTTTTCACAACATTTTTTTCCAAGCATCACCCTGCTGCTGTGTGTTAGACACTTACCTCTTCAAGGTGTAAGAGGCATTGCCACTAGTGTTTCAGGCATATATCTGTGTCACACGATTGTATGAGTGTCATCAACTGTTCGCTTATGTCTTTAGAGACTGTGTCTTCTTTTTCATGGAAACCAAGCATCAGTAGAGCAAAATGCCAGTTATTTCATTTCTATTTAATACAATACAAAAGTTATATTTATTTTATCTCTAAACACTTCTTTATATAGAGAACCAAGAAACATTTGAAACACTTTGGAAGACCTACTGACCTCTTACAGTCAAAATATTGATTTGCTTACTCAAACCTTTTACATTTTTATAGGTATCATGCTTGGTGCTCATGATAAATAAGTCTGATTATTATTCATTCACATTGTTTTTTTTCAATTTCCATTTCTACTGAGAGTAGTTGTGGTTCTCTTTGGTCATTTATTCAGTAAGAATACTTATGATTTAAAGAGCTTGATTCTATTTTTCCTGAATAAGTCTTTGAGGATATATAGCTTGGGTTGACAGTAGAACTATAAACAATGTCTATTATCACTGTCTTAACCATTAAAATTTAAGTATCCAGGAGAGAAAATTGAAAAAAGTGTTGTTTTCTGTTTTTACTTTTATAGTATTAATGTGAAAAACTTTTTATTCTTACATGCCTTTGTTAGAATTGATTATCATGTATGACATATATTTTTTATATTCAACCAGATAATTTTTTAGGACTGAAACCATATGGGACCCAATTGATGAGGGATTGGATTCTCTCATTAAGTCTAGTCCCTACCTTCTTTAATAACAGGCAGTGAAAAAATAAGTATATATTAAGAGAAACCATATAGTATTTACAAAGTATTCATGAACACAATATAATTCTCCACACTTCGTAAGACATATAGTTACCAAAGAGAAAAGCCGTGTATATGATATGCTCCATTTTAAAAAACCCTAAAGAATGGGTTGACAAAGGGAAATTATTATTATTATTATTATTATTATTATTATTATTATTGCTAAATATACAATAGTTATAAGAAATAATTATTTTAAAAATAATTCCAGGAAATCTGGAATGTGTCCTATTTGTATCTGTGATTAATTTTCAGTGTTTTAAAGGAAGGAAGGAAAATGTTTGTTTTAGTGTGAATCAGGTTCTCTGTGCTTGTAAAAAGGAAAGTAGAAGAAAATCATCGTTCCTGATTTGGTACATCCTTAATAATACAGTAAATTTCTTCTGTGGACTTCATTTTAGGATATTTGAACATAGAAAAATATAAAATGTTCTTAGATGCTTTACCCTCTTTTACAAAAAATCTTTGACTTAAATATTTCCTAATCACAAGTATCAAAACGCAGGGGTAGAGTGGAATTACTGCTGTGTGGTATGAGAATGAGAACACTAGTTACTGAATCCTCATCGTGTTTCTCACATCTTAGCTAATTTTATCCACTGTTCAGTGATACCAATGTCATCCAGTGATCCACTCGAGTTGATAGCTGAGATTTTTTTTTCTCATATTCTGAGGAGGGCCACCAGATTTGTCCCATATAGTTTTCTATTCCATTTTTTTCATAGCAGGCATATGGAGAATACAATAATAATATGAACTTCTAATAATATGAATTTCTAGCTAAGCTGAATGCCTCTTAGTCTTCACAATTTATCACAAAATGCTGGATGATGAGTCGACTCTGATTTCTTTCACAATGATTTCAAATCTGGTTCTCAAATAAGTATTCATTTTTTTTAATTCTCTGAAGTGCTGACATTTGAGCTTCTATCAGAGATTTAAAGCACATTAAAAGTAAGAAGCACTCTGCTCTATTTTATGTTGTCTTGCTTTTTTTGAGTTCTGAATCTCTTGCACTGTGTTTTCATTTTAATATATATTGTTGTAACACCTATGTTAAGCTCTATAACAAAAAATACTTCAAAAAAATAACGAGCGGGCTTCTTTCTGATCATGCATTTGCTCTCCTTGTTGTTTCATTGCCATGAAGGCCCATGTGTTCCAGAATACAATTACAAAAAAGCTTTAAATATAAATACATCAGTATTATGTTATGAACTATTTCATACTGATCACATTGCTTCTGTGGCTTTACTAGTTAAATTATACTCAGTGCCAGAAAATAATAAGTCTAGTTGAAACTCCTAACAATTCAGTGTAAATATAACTGCAAAATCATTTAAGAAATACACTATGCATGTTCTGTAAGAAAAATATGTTATATGTCAAAATTCTGGATTGTATAACCTTAAATATAATTCTTTAAACACTAGGACATTTTTACCAGTTTAACTAGTAACAAGGTGGACTGAAACAGCTCTGTTTCCAATAATTCTGTATTTGCCTTTTAGCTCAGGTCTATGTTTTTATAACTGGGTAAATATTGGATGATTATAAATCCATCTGGTGTTCGAAGAAGAGTAATCTACTCTTACCTACATTGACTTACAATTAAAATTTATGGAAAAAACCTTTTTCAAGTTAGTTTCATAAGATTTCCACACTATAAAGCCTCACCTCTATCTCATGGAATAAAATAATTTAAATTTATTATCGTTTAGTCTACTAGATATTTTCTTGCTAGCCCATGTTCTATTAATTCATTTGACCATCTAAAAACTACAGTAAATCCTTGGGAAATATAAAATCACATATAATCACATGTTTTGTAAATTATTTTTCATCTATCTTGAAATCAGCTAGTCATGCATCAAAATATCTGTCTCTACTATAGTGCCTGTAAATTTCAACTTCCCTATAAGGAATTTTTTAGTAGGTTTTTTTTTTTAGAATATGTTTTAGAATATGCCTCAATGAACAGTGATTAAAGACACCAGTGCTGGATAGTAGTAGAGTGCAAAAACAATATGAAGAAAAAGAATTTTTGTGTGTATTTTAAAATTCAAACAAAGTATTTCTAACATGGCTGTGAGAAGAAACAAGTTTTTTCTGTAGTTCTACCATCTATCTCTGACAAAGGGCAGCTTTAGGACCTACTATCTGACCTATTAATTCAATTACACAAACACTTTCACCTCTTGTCCTAATATATGTTATCAAGTGAGTTAGAAATTCTACACAGATTTTTTTTTATTAACTTGCAATTATATAACTTTAAAGATTAATGAAATAGTCACTAGCAAAAAGGTTTAATGAGGAAGAAATATTCAAAATAAATTATCTGATACTCTTTTTATTTTGCAATCAATAAGCATTTCCACTATAGTTTATACACCATGAAACTACGTTAGAATGGGTTTCTGCTTATCTGCATTTATTAATCTGTGTTGTTTCTAGATATATTCCTTTTACTCTAAACACATCCTTTTCTCTCTGCATGAGAAGAATTTGTAGAAGATTCTTATGAATTAATTACTTATCTGATCATATTCCAAAGTGCTTCTGTCTTTCTGCAGTTTCATCTTTTACTCTGAAATTCAATCTAAGTATTTTATTCACATATTTGTAATATATTTGATTTTCCGAGTAGCTCCTAAATATTCAACAGTCTTTCAAGTAATAATAAGCAGACTGGAGCAGTTTGGTAATTATGTTTTGGTAAAAAGACTGCTTACATTTTCCATCAACAAGTCAGGAAAGGACATGTAAACATTTTCTGGTGACTAAATACTTCACACCTCTGTTTGTAGCAATATCAGTCTTCTAAAGTTAGTAACTAGAACAGATCTCTCTCTTCCAAGTATAGAGCTCATAATCAGTACATAAGGTAGGAAAATTAATCAGGATATCAAATCATTTTCAGAAACTTTTAGCCCATGAAAAAAATGATAAATGGATTTTATAGTGCAGAATACTAAATCCCCCCCAAGACTGTGTTTGTTTTATTGATGAATACTAAAAGACAGTAAAACCCAATGCAAGATTGAGCTGTAGCCAGAGATAGGAGTTTAAAAAGTTAATTAACAAAATTATCTGAAGGGAAGAAAAAGTCACGAACAAAATACCCCCAACAGTTTTTTCCTCTACCCTTAGTCTAAATAGGGGGGGGGAAAAAAAGAAAAAAGAAGATAGAAAGAGAAAAGAAGAGAAAAGAAAGCAAAGCAAAAACTCATGGAGGAAGGTGAGGAACAAAATAGAAAACCAATTCTCTTTGAAGTTCAAATAATTTAACATGAAAAGCTTCTTCCACACATTATTTCTCCTATCTTTGCAGATGGTCTGTCTTTAGTATCTGCTTCAGTAGAATAGGTAGGATACTCCTCTTCACTCCCACTTATAGAAACCACTGCTTTCTGTGTGTGATAATTGCTATGGGTTCAGCAGTGCTGAAAAGGAGTGAAAAACAGTGTCACCAAAATATATAATCATTTTCAACAATAAAATTTCTTTGAAATATTTTAATGCACTTTTTGCCTACATAAACAACTATAATCACTCCAACAGACCTTGTTATTTAAGAGGAGTACGATAAACATGGATATGGCTTTGAGGGATTATGCTCCAGTTAAAATAGGTACATTTGAAAAACTCAAGTGTGTTTAAGTGGATGAACAGGTGAAATACGTTACAAAAATAAATTAAATTATAACAAAAACCCCCCTTACATACATTATATTGCTCCAAAGCAGAAATAAACAGAACATTAAAATTAGTTAGGAACTTTTTGATTGTTAGCTGGAAAATCTTTAGAAAAAAGGATTTTTTAATATTTCAAATGCATTGAGAAAAAACCCAAACAAAATAAAAAATAACAAGATGAATACTTAATAGGATGAGCAACTTTTTTTCACTTCAAGTTGCAGAATCAGAGTGCAATCATTTGTGTAAAATGTCCATTTTTTATTAGTAGCACCAAATTTTATGATACTTACTAGACACAGAAGTAACTCCTGAATTCAAAAGTCCTGACAAAAATGGTCTTGGAATCAAGAATCAGTGATAGGGAAATCTTGCAAAGTTCATGATTGTGGAAAAGGTTGGAAATCTCTGGGTTTGAGTTCTCCCCAGTCTGCAGTTATAATACAGCTTCATTGGGGGTAGGGTGGAGCAGACACTAAAACGAAAAACAAGCAAATAAATAGAATGCACAAGAGATATTTGCTGTCTTTCATCACCTGTGGCATGTGTGAAATCATTAAGTTTTGTATTGAAAAAAACAGGAGAAATTATTATGTTTTGTGTTGAACAAAGTGCAGCTCTGCTTTGCTGTTATGTAGACACCAGATTCATTAGATCTGGTGTGCAATTAAGATGATGAAAAGGTTCAGTGAGGGCATGTCAGTTTTTTAATACTGAAGGACCAAGTAGTGTTTATGAAGGAGCCAATCAACAGTACAAATGGAAAATACAATTTCAATTCCTTTCATTCATCTTTCCTAAGAATATGCAAAAGGAATCTTGAAATGTATCAGTTTTTTTCTCCTTATTCTGATGTTATTCTACTAGTCCCAGTGAACTACCAAGTTAGCAAGGCCCAGAAGTGTTTAAAGATAAAATGTCTAATTTTCAGGTATTCCAAAATAAATATTTCATAGTTTCATCAAATCTGTAGGCTGAACTATATAACAGCCCAAGATATTGTCTAGAAAGCTAAATGCCCATTAAATGTTACTCCATCTAGAAACATTCAAGTAGGAAGCAAAGTCCAAGGTTATAGTCAAAATAGGTTCAACACTGAATTAAGACAAGGTTGCTCAGGCCTTTGTCCAGCCGTTTAGAAAATGTCTGAGGACAGATATTCATACAAGCCTGTTCCAATGCTTAATGAAACTCATGCTGAACATTCCAGCACCACACCACCTCTTATAAAAAGCTGGAACACCAACTTATTGTCTTCTATTCCTCCACCGGGCCCCACTGGTTCTGGATCCATGGCTTCTTGAAAGCAGTGGGTGATGACTGTTAGGCCCACTACCCAAAACATTTTTCCTCCAACTCAGCTTGCCAAGCCTTTCCTTGCAGGGCCAGTTCTCCATTTCCAATTACCTTACAGGACGTTGGTTTGACTCAGATGAGTTTATCCTTTTGAACAGTATGTATCCATTAAGTCCTGTGGACTTTTAAGGATCAAGAATGCTCAAGATGAACATTAACTGATCTTCTACCATCACTGGAAAGTTCCTCTCCTTCTTGAACCCTATTTCTGGACAAAAAGACCTGGAAAACCTTTCTAATAAAGGCTTAGGCAAAGAAGACAACAAGTACCTCAGCCTTACCTACATCCACTGTCACAAGGTCACCTACCCCCTTTTGATGAGGACTCAGTGCCTCATCTGGAGCACATCTGTCCCCCTGAAGGAGGTGAGATCACTTCTCTCTCAAGCATGGTGTGAGTCAAGGCCTTTCTGAGTTTCTGGGCCCCTTCAGAGTCACTGCCAGCCACAAATCTTGTGTTACATGCACTCTTGCTTACTAGTGAAACACCTGTCAGCCCTGGAGCTGGGCAGGAGCCTGATACACTCTATCAAGAGGCAGCTGTACTATATGGGTATCCACCCTTTTCAGTCAAGAGTCCTTCTCCTAGCAGGGAACAGCTGACAAAAAACTGGTCTGCAGAAACACTACGGAGCTTCCAGAGGCAATTGCAAAGAGAAATCACGGTTTCTGGGGGAAAAAAGGAAGCAAATAGGTAAGTGAATAAACAAAGAAACCCCACAAACTTAAGAGGTTGGTCATGGTGTGATGTAAAAAAAAAAAAAGTGAATTTAACCCTATTATTGAACTCTCCCAGTCCTCGATTAAATAAAAATATGGAAGAAAAAAAACTACCCAAGAGTAAATGCCTCACAAATTTCTACAAGTAAGAAAAGTGTTAAGCCACTGGAAAATAAAGCAAAACAGAACAAGAGGTTGAATTAGGTTTGTGTGTCAAGGTTTTGGTAGTGGGGCACGGGATGACATCTTTGAGAAGCTGCTAGAAGCTTCCCTTATGTCCACAGCCTCTCTAACTAAATATCTAAAGAAACCCCATAAAAGCTGAAATAGGTAGATAAATAAACAACTGTGCACAAGTTAAAAAAAAAAGAAAAAAAACAACAAAACAAACCAAAACCAAAGACCCCAACCCAAAAAGCAAATTCTGTGGGAGGAAAGAAAACCTGAAAAACAAACGAAAAAGCCACCCATAAAAACACACCTAAAAAAGTAGTAAAAAAACCTAAAAATCCCCCTCATGCAAACTCACTAAAAATACCCACATACACAAAAAAGAAAAAAAACACACAAAAAAACCCCACAAACCAAAAATAACGAAAAAAGAAGAAAAATCAAGAAAAGGAAATTGAAATAATAAAGAAGTTCCCCACAACAATCACCCATGCACATTTCACATAAACTAAGGAACAAATATAAGAAGCCTCCCAAGTCAGAAAAGTACAAATGGTAAAAATGGCCACCAAAAATATCTGCACGTCTCAAAAATATCTTTTATCTGCTTGCTTGCAGCATTCTGCCCAGCAGGGAGCAGATAAAGGTGCTGGCAGAGAATGAAATAGCAGTGCTGAATCACGTTTCTTGTGCAAGTGTATTTACAGGTTTCTTATAACCCTAAAAGAATTCATAAGAGGGAAGACCATAAATCTCTTAAAAAATGTCTCCCCTTGTTCCACAGTAAGGGGATAAACTTGGACAGAGTGTTTTTAACATGTGTCTGCTAGGAATTTGCTATGCTTCTATAACAATTCCAACCTCATCCAAACTTTCTCATTTAAATAAATAAATCCTGTCATGGATTTATCTCACCTAATTTCATTGGGATAATTCCCTTGCCTAAAATTTTGTTTCCCATGACAGTTTAGGCACTGTAGGGTCTGTCTAGCTTCCAGGTGTTCCTCAACAATAAAATTGGTTTCTCCCAGGTTCTGTATAATATCTGCCCATCCAAATATGGGCACCTCAGGGCAGGGGTTGGAGTCTGGAGGTCAGCTGGAGACAGTGCAGGTTAAACTGTTTTCCGAAAAACAGCCTTAGATTCTCGTATTTTGGCAAATGAATTATGCACAGAAGTCTATAGTGGGTCTACACCTACCTCCTGGAATGTTAGCTCAGTGTTTCATTTAGAGGGAATGGAGAGAAATTGGGCATGATTCACGTGAACGATTTTGAATATCTGCTTTATGAGATTCCACAGAAGTGCTTGTTTCTTCATTGACTGTAAAGCAGTGACAAACTAAAGTGTAGAAATCATCTATAGGCATTTAAAGATAGGTGAGATAACTTTCCAAGCGATTTTCATGATGTCTGTCTGGCAGTACTTACACGTATTCTGTACCACATTTCTTACCATCTAAAAAAACCTAGCTAAGCCCCACTTCAGTAAGTAGAAAGACAACTCCTACATGGAAAGCCTGTAGATTGTTTTCATAACAATATATGGTGACTGTTTTTCCCAGAAGATGAGGAGATAGAAATTTCTAATACATTTTTCAACTGTCCTCTGGAAAGTTCTGAAATTAGAGAAGTCTCTGTGACTTCTGCACTGTTCTGTCTAGTTTATCAAACTGAAGATTTTGTCACAGGTTGTAGGGGTTATGATGAACTCTTAATTGAACTAACAGATCATTCTCAAATTCAAAAACATACAAAGCAGCTTTTGAACTGAATGGGCTGGCTGCAACACTCTGATCTGCCTGCATTTTATCAGGGAAAAACTAATGATGTCAAAACCTGTGGTGAATCTTCTTTAAGAAACATGATTTATTCACAGGTCACACAAACAGCAACAAATTTTTAATGCATCTGTGAATAAATAAAGGCGTACCCTGTAAGCAACACATCATAATTTGTTGTAGACTTGGAGAGGCAATGGAAAGCCTGCCCTATATTCATGCCCCGGTTATTTGAAATCCATGGTAAAAGCAAATAAAAACTACAGGAACAAAGAAGCGAGACAACATTTCTTCTTCCTTACTTATATCTGCAAAGTTGCTGACATTTGTGTGGCTGGCTATTCTAGGTTTAATCATCAGCGAATTTAAAAAGACCACAGATGCATCTGTTTCAGAAAACTTCAATAAATTTTTGTTAGTTGTTTCTGCTGATGTATATTTAAGGCATTAGGTTCCTAAAAAAATTCTGTCCAGATATTTCTGGCAGAATTTTCTTCAAAAGAGTAGATTTTAATACTTAAATTCACAGTATGTCCTAGATATTTCATATATTATATTGCTATTTGTGTTTGAACAACACTGAAACTTTATTCTTTCCTACAAGAAATGTGAAATTCCTGGCAAAATTTTGACCTCTTCCTCATACATTTCTAGAATAATTTTTTGCTGATAACAGCCTATATCAGAAAGAGTTTCAGCAAGCAAACAAACAACCAATAAACAACAAAAACAAATTCATTAAAATAACCCCAGCAATCTGGTTAAATATGGCTTCTCACTAGAGTAACCCAAAATATTTTCCTCACTCAGGAATAAATGCATGTCTTCACTGAATCAACATGATAAAACTCCCCTTTTAGCCTAGGAAATAGAAGTACATGAATAATGATCAGCTACTGATCTAATTCAGTCTCATTCAAGGGATATATCCTAGTGAAAGGGGAATTGAAGTTGTCTCAGAGAGAACAAAGGGAGAGATGTTAGGCAGTAAAAGATAAACTGACACGAAAAAGCAAGTTATATGGTAGTAGCAGCTTAGTATTTTTCATAAATCAGCAATAATAATTTTAAATGTAAAGAAAATGTTATTATTTACAATTTTAAACAATACACATCAACCAAAAAATACTACTGAATAGGAACAAAAAGACAGCTAAATCCATTAGCTAAAAGGCATGTGTACAAAAAGTGGGACCTTAGGAAAGAATTGATATCTTTAGAACCATAAGCCTCAAAAAACTTCCCTAGATGTCACATAAAAACCTCCTTAGTTTCAAACAGTGAGTGCTAACAAGTACTTTGTTCCCACAGTGTTTTCCAGAATCGTTCTGCTTATCTTCCTTGATGAAGTTGATCTGACTGGTTTCAGCCAGTCTAGCAGATCAATTTCTGACAAAAGCCAATGGCAGCTCTGAATACTGCTACACTTGTTTAACACTGTACCCTGTTCATTCAGATCCCAGTTCAGGTTTCTTCTCTGGATGAAGAGAATTAGATTCACACCTCTTGTCCCAGCTGAATGACATCCACCAGAGGGAGGAGCAGTGGAATGTAGAGTCATCCTAAGGTATAAACCAACAACCCCAAAGAGACCGTATGTTAATCTCCAGGAGGACTAATGCCAGGTACATTAAATCTATTCTGCAACTCGGTATCACGTATCTGCAGAGTCCAACTCTCCTAATTTTTGGTACAGGTACAAGCAATCTCTCAGCATATGTATTTCAAGAGCAAGGTTAGGATAGCCAGCCCAAAAGGAAATGCAGCTGGGACACTTCTATGTGTGCCAAACACTCTGACCTTCTAACACTGTAAATGGAAGAATTCACAGCTTCCTCATGGGGCTATTTTACTTTACACTGTGTCATGAACCATCAAGCAGTTCTCTGTAACAAATGCTGAGACCATCCCCTAGGGGTTTTAGTTACTTCTTTTCCTGAGATTGTTCTGTATTTTAATATTTTGGAATTCAGATTATATTGTATTAAAGAATATTTTCTGTAGAGAAATTATCCCACAAGTGTGAATGGAAATCCTAGTTTTCTTCATAGATGAGTGCATTAAAGATAAGGGTGAAGTGTCACATTCACCCTTGATTTTTTTCTTAAGAATCTAAGATTTTCAAGCTACATGACCCTTTCATAGCACAGCTGAAGATACCTTTTTCCACAAGAGATGATAACATGCTTACAATCTCTTTCTTCCAGGAGTTTAGTGACACCTAGGTACACACAAAATATTCCTGAGGTGTGTATGAAAGGTGATTAAGGGAGTTCAAGCAAGTAATATAATTGTGCATGCATAATTTATATTGGGTATAATTTGTATTTTATAAAGCAGTAAAGGTTTTGAACTAAGAATATATTACCTGAGCAAATAAAAGTGTCTTGAAATGAAATTCTGCTTTCCCTGAACAGGAAGGAGGCATTCCTTGTTTTATAACAATGCTCAAAAGACAAGCCTCTCTGACAGCCACCAGGGTATTTTTCTACTGGCCAACATCTAAGTTCAGCTGGTTTTCACTGTAGTATATTAGATAGTTACTTATTTTTGGACCCTTGTGTTGGAAGTTAGGCAAGTACACAGAACCGATGCCTAAAAGGTAAGAACTAGAATCAGTATGGAAATGGTTAGGGTCTAAATCTGTTGCTGCATTTTATATATGCTTCCTTCTCTTAAAGAAAAACAAAACAAGAATGCTGTGTTGCTGGGTTCTGACAGCTGTTCACAGTTTGAAATATCATAGTTCATAAGGCAAGTTAAAAGAAGAGATGACTGTCAATATAAATGCATGACAAATTCTATTTCTAATTTTACTTTAATGAAAGAATAAGTAGATCCAATATACATAATCAGAGTGATAATCTTGTATATTTTTAACAAGCTATCTAAAAATAAATATAATTTCTAACTCCATGCCAATATTTTTTCCCCCTGCATTTAAATAAAAAGTGTTATTCAAACACGGGATGTCTATTCAGCTGAGCAGCCTTCTGGCCTATGTGACCAACTTCAAAAATTCTGTATGGGCAGAGGACTCTAGTAGCTCCAAGTGTCCACATCCCGTCTTCCCACCTGGCCTTTACACAGACCAGTGGTAGAATTTGTGGATATGCTTCCTCAAGGGACTGTTGTTTTCACAGTTTACTACTTTCTGAGTTAAATCATTGGCGTAAACCACCATTAGGTTGTTGGGGCACTTCTTTTATGTGTCTCTAAACTAATATAAACTATTACCATTATTATTGTTATTATTATTATATTTGCATTAGCTGTAGTTATATAGGTTATTACCAGCTTTTGGTCTCCTATGCCCAAGGTTCTATACAGATTAATGTTAAGAGTTTCATTTGGGCTTCTTTGTTTCTTTCCAGTGCATGCCTAGAAAATGTAGTCTACTGCTTTTGGATAAGCCTGACCTATAATCATTATCTGTGTTTTGTCTCTTTCCTCAACCCGTATCTCAACCCTCCTTGTAGGTTAAAGCTGGGCAGATGTAGTCAAGGTCTTACTGCTCTCAGTGCTTCTGAGTACTCTTCCTTCCATGAAGTCTCAGAATAGGCCATGAATATTATAAAAAAACCTCTTTCATACTGGTTCTGTTGTTATCCCTTTAGTTCCAATTAAATAGAGAAACACTCAGAAAACATATTTCCTGGTTATATAAAAGCTTAATTCAAAGTTTAGCAGTGGTGAAGAAATAATTTTGTGCATTTTCTTTGTTTTAATGTGAACCAATTTGTGTTTGGTCATAAATAGCTCTTAAAGGGCCACCAAAATTCCGTTTGTTCACTGTGTCAATTCTGAAAAGTGTTCTAAGGACCAAAGAAGGTTCTTATACATAATTGCCAGCAAGAAAAACTGGGGGCTCTGGCTTCTACAAACATCATCAAAGTTCAGTAAGCACTCCACACTTATGGCCAAAAAAGATATGTCTGATTACTCTATATGGTAAAGGAATGCAGACTCAACTCAGCATCCAAATCTTATAAAAAATAAAACCTGTAGAATCCAGGCAGATTAGTCTCACTGGAAGTCCAGCTAAAATACACAGGTTACTCTTTGTGGAAAACTCTAAGGACTGTGTTTTTTCTTGAACTTCACACCTGGATCAATTTGGAATAACTGAAAAAGATTGTGAAAAATGCTTTCACATATTGTAGAGAAGTAAATTGAAATAACAAAACGGGATATAATTATTACTTCAAGGCCAGGAAAAAAGCAAATAAACAAGGTAGCAAAGTAAATAACTAATCTCGGTAAAATGCTGAAATTTTCGAAGCAATGTATAAATACTAACTCTTATGTCAATAAATTATGAATGTGCACATTGTTTTTACTGCCTCACTTTATTTTATTTCCTGCAAAAATCTTCAATTTTTAGTCTAAAATTGTTTTTTTAAGGTTTGAAGAAGGAGCAGAGGATTTAACCCCTATTGGGAGACTGAGTTTTCTGGCCTAAGTGACATATTGCTTTAATTTGCTAGAGCCCAAATATGATTTGTCATGCACACCATGTAGCTATCCAACACATGTTGAGGCAGAGCAAAGCTTGGATTTCCATTACTTAACATATGGAAGAATTACATTATTTGTAGTCTACAGTAGCATAAATATATTAAAGATGCTGAATCATACATTGCAAAATAAGTTATTTCTTAAAAAAAAACAAAAGAAAGAAACACAACAAAATTCAGGTAATCAAGTCATTCTTGAATGATGATTTAAGTTTATATGTCAGTTATTATCATGTTCTTTTGTGTCAGCAAACTACAATTTAGCTGTTCATGAGTTATTTATTTTTCTTATAGAGATAGCTACAAGAAGGTGACCTGTTTAAAAGAAAATTATTTATTTTAAAATACTTTCATAATTCTGGAGAAAACCCAGCAGAGGTCCACTGACTAAAAAGATGCAAATAACTCATATCAGGGAAAAGCATTGCCCTTTTTTTTTTTTTTAAAACAGAATTCTCTAAGAATATACCATACTTGGCAGAGGGAGATTAAGGGAATACCGTGAGGTTTATTTTGTAAATAGATATCAAGTTTTTTTCTGAAGAAGAGTAGTAAATATGAAATGTGGTTGATATTTGTTAGAATATATTCAGTAAAAGAGATATTATTTGCAAAGATGTGTCCTGAAGCATTTTCATGGATATATTATGAAGCAACTAACAAATGAAGGATTCATAGAGAATCATTAGTAAATTTTTTCAAGAAAGAATTCCCAAGCAGCCACATGTTTGAAAGCAGTGAAGGGATAATAATTCTGCACCTTAATTCTAGCAGTGGCACAGATGTTCAGCTATGCTCAGAGTATAAGTTCAGGTATGTTATTATTGCTATTATTACCTACATCTCACAGTTTTATAATCAGTTCATACTGGGAAAATCAATGTTATCTGTCAACACACACATTTTTCCTATAAAACCAGCCAGCAGTCTCCTAAGCCTCCTTTTGATAGGCAATCTCTATCTTAAATCTCTATCCTACTAAAAATATTTAATTGCAACCAAAGTTTTAAATCACCCACCACCTAATTTGGGTGCAGTTCATACATACGTTGAGATATCTTTCTTTTGCTGCTTGAGGTAACATAGTCTAATTACTATTGAGTCAAAGCCTGTGAGATTTAAATCATTCACCTTAGCCTTTCATCTTATCTGATCATCTTTACTCAATATTTTAGAGTTCTGTCAGCAAGTGGCAATTTATTTACTTTTCAGTGAGATAATGCTTTCTTTTTTCCCTGCATTCTTTCCCTCTCTGTTTTGTTATCTCACTCTTCCTCATTGTTTTTCACCTCTTCTTGTGTCTCATTTTATTTATGGCATCTTCTGTAGGGGCAGACACATTAAACCCAAAGCAAGGAACTGTGTGCTTTCAAAGTTATTTTAAATGTGTTTTTACAGAGAGAAGCTGCAAAGATGAACTGTCTTTCTCCTCAATAGAAACAAAATTCCTCAGCCATGCTAGATGACAATGATAAAAAATTGCAAAAAGAGGAAAGCTATTTGCAAGAAAACTTCTGGCAGGAAGACAAGTCTCCTCTTGTGATTCATATCTTCAAGGAAACCAAATAAATCCTGCAAAGAGACAGGATTGTCTCCACAGGAGACATTACGATATTAGCAATGCTATAGTGGCATGTAGTACATCAATTTATAGTTATTAAAGACTTCTAAAAATATGGATATTTAGATCTCTCATAGTAAAGAATATGCTGAAAGTAATTTTATATTTAGAAGAATGTGAAAAGATTTTGCTTTTTTGTGTATATTAAAAATACACACCTAAGGTAATAAGATTAAAATCACACTCAAAGCAATCTCTTTTGCATAGATATTGTACATAAGACAAAACACCATAAATTAAATTCTTAATAAATTACCATTTCCCTTCATTAAAAGCACAAGATGTCTTCAGCTATTATAAGACAGAATTTTCCTAGACTACTGAAAATTGCTACTGACTATCCTGTTGGCTTTTCTTCTTCCTAGTGTTTTTCAGACAACCTATAAGATTGATAAGAGAAAGGACATCTATAAGAGTAGGGAAAAAAAAGTCTATTTGAGTGCAATGTGAAGACATGTCCTGCAGATTCTTCCAGAATACTAATGTGGCTCCTGATCCCTTGTTCTGATTCTCAAATAAGGAGTGCTTCTCCAGTAAGGAGCAGCAATTTGTTTTTTTCATCTATGGACATACTTTGTAGCACCTCTCCAGCTGTTACATTTACTGTCCATCTGCATCTTTTACAACCCTGAGAAATCCCTTTGTTTTTGCATCCAGGTGTCAAGATGATGAATTGTCCTTCATCATTCACCTCACATAGCTGGAGGCTATTAATCCAGAACTAAGAAGGTTTACATACCTCGTAAGCAGTAAGAACTAAAAATTCTGAAAACCTGTAAAGGCAGTAAGGGCACTCTCCCATCGTATTTTTTGTTAATATGTCTTGATAGTAGTGCAAATTCACTACTATGAAGCCACGGTGAGTACTCAAAGGCCAAATTAATTAATACTTTAAAGGAAATCCTACTGGATTTATTACTGTTCATAATGGATATGTAGCATAAATTGTTTAAGAGAAAGCTCAATTTTTCCTTGACAATTTATTGTAACACAAGTGCTGTGAAAAATTCTCACAACATACTATATTTTCTCTCTTCTTTTATATAGTAACATAGGATAATTCAGTTTGGAAGGGAGCTTAGATAGCCGTAGTTCACATAAAGTGGGACCAGTTCTAGGGGCAGAACAAATTGCTCAGGGCTTTGTTCATCTAGGCCTTGAAAGTCTCCAAAATTGTAAGATTACAGGGAGAAGAGATTGAGAATGATGTTGGATTGAAAGGATGGACAACATACTACTTTGGAGAGCTGGGGTGTTCCTGTGTTACATTATCTTTATGGTGGTGTTTTTCACCCTTATATCTAAGCAAATAATCTCTATATTAATGCATGAATTACCTGTCATTATTTCACCATAAATCTCAAAGACAAATACATCTTAATTATAACTTTACAGATGAGGAGCTGCTGTTTGGTGGTCCCCAAACCATCTCTTCTCCAGGCTGAACAAGCCCAGCTCCCTCAGCCTCTCTTCATGAGACGTGTGAGGGAGCTGCTTGATGGTTCCAACTAATCTAAGTAAAATTTATCAACATCCATCTTGCAGTGGTGGGCTCTGAACTGGGTACTGCATTTGAGATGCAGTGTAACCTGTGATATGTAAAAGGGGGTACTAACGTTAAAGAGGAGCTGAGTGTTCCTGTTGACAACACTCAGCGTGCTGTTTTCTTTATTGCCAGCCGTGCTGCTGACACCTCAACCCCAAGGCCCTTTTTGGCAGAGGTACTCCTCAGTCTGTTTCACTACAAGTTAATCCATCCCCTACTCCTCCTGCAGATCTGTTATAAAGACAACAGAAGTCATAGGGTGCACTTCTGAGGAACTCCACTTGTAAATAGAGACTTCCAAGTGTTGATAAAGTCAAGGTAAATGACATTCATGTCTCTCTCTTTATATGAAGATCCAGTCATTTCATCATGGAAAGCAGTGATATTTAGGTGTGATTTAGCCTTGGTATATGCATGCTAACTCTTCCCAGTCACCTTCTCCTTCATGTGGTCAGAAATGTGCTCCAAGAGTATTTTCTCAGGTACTGAAGTGAGAATGACCAGCCTGTATTTTCCCAGGCTGACCTTCTTGTCCTTTTCTGAAGATGTGTAGACTATTTGTCCACCTCCAGTCGCCAGGAATACAAGCTGAAAGGTGTGACCTTTCAAAGACAGAAAAATATGCCTTTCAATTATAGCTACCAGCTCAGTCTGCAACTTCAGGTTCATCCTACTTGGTACACACATACATGTGTAGTATTCTGAAGGAAATTAATTCAGCCACTTGATTGAAACTACAATTATGAATTTTTTTCCATTTCCCTGTTTTTCAGTTGGGAATTTATCATCTGCTCTGATGAAACTAAATAAAGAAAGAAATCCTAATCTGAAGTTCCATGAATGTAGAACTTATTTCTTCATATTGTAGCTAGGTAAAACAGTTACATAAAAGGATAATCATGGTAAGTGTTGACTCTTTCATGATCGTTGTATTCATTACATTAAGGATCAAGCAAAGATTCCATTTGCCCATACATTTTAAAATGAAGGCACAGTCCTGTCCTGAAGAGGGAAAATATGTGTTTTACAAGGTAACTATCTGCAGGACATAAAAAAAAGAGCACAAAATATGTCATTGTATTAATTGCATGTAGACATCACAAACCTGTACTAGATGTCATAAGGATCTATGATGAAAAATAATGTAGAAAAAATCATGCTTTCCTTCTCCTCAGGGGCTCAGTATAAAGAGGTTTTTATAGATGTGTATCAAATACTTGTGCATATACACAGGTGTTGGGTCCTTTTACATTAAGCTTTAAATACGAAATAAAGAGTTGATGATGCATAAACCATCTTGGATTAGAAAAAAATTGATCCACCTTTTCAGTATTTTCAGGTTCAGTGGTTCACAAACACAACTACTCCAAACACTTGTAAGCTTGGCTATGTGGACCGCTCTTCTGTCTGTGACACTTCTTTTGTGCTCTACATAAACATGCCTTGTATTCCAATGGTTAGAACACCACCCTGATTGTTGGAAACTCCTGAAGATCAATGTTATCACATGGTTTTGAGTTTCTGTATGAAAGATATATATAACTGCTGTGGTTACCATGCATATGCATGAGCATATTTCTTTTTTCTCTTACTTTATTTTGAAAAAAGAATAAGAAACATTTGTGATGAATCCCATCCCATATGTTACTAACTGCAGGTATATACTGACCTGGAAATAATCCCATATCTTATAAGACTCTGAGACACAGATATTAGAATATATTTACAGTGTCACCTTTATACAACCATACACATATGTGTGTGTCTATATGTATAGATAATGTATATATTTCCATATGAATGCACACACATCTGCATTTTGACTTTTTCTTCTTTTTAAACTCTCTAGACAGATGACGAAACATACATGTTCTATTTAATTGCTGCATAACTGAACCTTCTGAATTCTATTTAATGTATTCTGGATTTTGATTTCAATAACTGACCAAGGGATATAATTACAACTAAGCTCTCCACAGGCTTTGATGAAAAAATTGAACTGCAGTTTCTTTATAGAGATGAAGAGGGGAAAAAAAAAAAGAAGAAAGAAACTTCTATGTTGTTTCTGCCTAAACTGGCTAATGTCTTCCTCATTATGTATATCAGATCCGTGTGGAGAAAGCAAAATTCAATCATTCCTCAGGCAACTGGATTGGTTTGTTGTTTCACTGACTTATCAATCCATAATGCTGAAGAGAGCAGGGAAAATGTGATTATAATCAAATAACCTTGTTCCTTATAAATAAAAGTGTTAATTAGCATTTTAATTGTAGGACTTGTGCACTGTGGATGGCATGGTATATTGTTCTCAGCAGCACAGAACTGTTTTATTTTGAAGTGCCCAATAAGTTAATATTTAATTTAATTACTTGCTCTTCTCATTATGCTTATTAGTATATGAAAAAAAAAAGAACAAAAGATATGGATAGCTCAGGGCAAAACATATTCTTCCCTCTTGTAGAACAGCAAGATTCTCATACATTTGACATACATACTGATAGAACCCAGGAAATGTTCTGGTCTTCAGGTGAAATACGTTGTCTTCCTTCTTTACATAGGACTTTGAAAGACCTATGCTTTTCCAGTAAGAGTCTAATTCATGTCGCAAAAACTTCATCTGAGAATTCTGACTCAAATCAAAGAGTCAAAACAAATTCATTCAAAGTACCTTTCCCTGAAGTCATGCATCTAGATATAGTGTTTCATATGAGGATCTACACTGAGAAATTACACCAAACAGGACTCCTTAGCGGAAATCATCCACAAAGTGTAAGTGGGGTTTTTCGTTTGGTCGTTTTGGTGATTTTTCAGTTATTATTTTTCCCCATCTTATGAGATCTTACAGTAAAAATGCAAAGAATATAGAAAAAAATGACAGAATGTATTCTCCCAAAAACTGAGGTTATGTTGCTGACTGGAAGTTGGGCTTATTTATAGTAAAGTATCTAATTATCTACAAGGTAAAACCTAAACTTATTATCATATAAAACATATCTAAACCCATTGCCCTTAGTAGACTTTGGTATATAAGTAAGGGTCCCGCTTCCTTTCATTGGGATGTATCTGTCTCAGCCTGTGTTGGCACATATTTCAAGAATTGTAGCAGCACTCCCTTCCCACAAAGAGATTACAGTCAAATTGATCTAAAAAATCTATGAATGATGAAGATAAACAAATGTAAACCTTGTTCCACCTTGATTGCAGTGAACTTCACTGTACTGACCCCAAACTAACAACTACTGAATAAGTTTGTGAAAGAGAGGTAATTGGAATTCATGGGGGCTCTTAGATCATTGAATGGTTCAGTAACCCTGGCATTAATTTATAAATTGCTTTTGCTTTCAAAATACCATGCACAGAAGAAAGACTATTCAAGTAGCTTAGGGAATACTGCTGCCTTCACCTCCACTCTTTATTTAAAACTATCTGACCTTGCTATGTTGAGAACCTGCCATTAACGTCAGTAAAGATCTATCTGAGAAAGGACAACAAGGATAAAACCTGTTATATAATTGTGGGGCACCAAAGTGCTAATTTTTCTCTGAAAATAAATTTCTATTAGACTGTAGCAGTCTTTTCATTCCATTCCTTTAGGCTGTGCAATAAGAAACCAATTTTTTATTGGAATGTTAAAAGAAAAGATATCTTGCAGTTACTTACATGTTACAGCCAGAAATTAAAAAAGAAAATAAACACGTATGGAAAAGCATTGATTCAAACAAAGAAAAGTTTGGGAAAGACATCAAGGAAGTCATCAATCCATGTGAGGTCAGATGCAGCATCCCTGGAAACTTTGTTCACTTAACAAAAAGTGTCTGTCCATTACTGGAAAAAAAACAAAAGAACATAATTTAGGGAATAAAACTAGAATGGAGATATAGACTGGAAGGAACCTCTGCAGGTCATCTAGCCAGCCTTGTTTAACACACAGTTAAATTCAGTGTTAGAAGAGGGTACTCAAGGTCTTGTCCAGTCAAAACTTATATCACAAGATTTCCATAGATACTTCTAGACTAGGACTTCCCTGGACTTTTCTCTGGTTTTATGAAAAAACTAATTTTCTGTATTTTTATCATTGCATTCTCCATCCCTCTGAGCTTTGGTCTAATTTCTTTAGTTTTCCTTTGCTGCCAATGTCTTTACAGGTGTCCTTCTTGCTGTCTGTCACACTCCATACCAAATCTAACTTCTCCTCTTCACATCTGAGTAAAGTTTCTGTGTTCCTCTTACATGACGCATCTCTGATTTAATCTTCTATGAATTTCCTTTCTGCATCTCAACCCAGTCAGAAGTTCCCTGTACAGCCTACCTTCTGCTATTCCTGCTCAACTTTTGCATATCAGAATGGTCCCTTTCTGTGTTCTAATGAGGGTGTCCAGGAAGATCAGTTATATTTCCTGTGTCCTTTCACCCTGCAGGAAGCCTCCCATGGGATTTCAACCACTGGTTCTCTGGAAAACCTTCAGGTCTTCTGAAACTGGGGTTGTAATTGCATTTGCCCACCTCATTTCTCTCATGATGGTAAATTCTTCAACCTTCCTGAAGTCGACATGGCTGTAGGTGATGCTGATAGTGACTACTGCTAAGCAGCAGAAATATTTTCTCAGTCATCTCACTAAGTTTCTGTATCAAGAAACTGTAATTAGCACAACCCAGATATTTGCCACATTGCTTGCACCCAATCATTATACCCACTCAGTGAATGTCAAAATGGTGATGTGATGATAATGAAACTTTCACTGGTAGTTGAAAAACAATTTCCTCCTCTTTTTGGAGGGCCTTTTCAACATATCACTGATGCTAGTATGTCCTCTAGTTTGAAGTCAGAAGCCTTGGATCAACTCGCAACATTTACTAGGACAAAGATCCATGCATTCAGATAACTTTCCGGTGTAAGAAATAACCCCCACTTCCCAGGTTTTCTGCCACCTGTATCCATCAATGGCAGCACTTCAGTTATTTGAGCTCTATTATCTTGTCTTTCTGGAAGCTGTTCCTTCCCTGTTGTTGGCAGGGCACTCTGCCCTTTATGTAAGTGCACATCTGCAGTGGAAAAATGCCTTCTCATTTAGCCAGAAGTGACAATTTCCATCCTCTGCCTAACCACACGTAGATGTTGGCCAACTCTTTCTATGCAATGTTCTGGAAGTTCATCAGATGTAAATAAAGGTAAATATTCTGTATGTAATCAATCTGGAAATTTAAAATAAGAAATAAATTTAATTTTATTTCTAATTTTAAGCTTTATGCCAATAAAACAAGGAATCAAAAATAGTCAAATCCACAAAAAGCAAAATAATATGAGAAGCCTTCTTGGACCATAAGAACACATGCATACAATGCTATCTCATAGTACCACATGTACAGTATTTAAGAGATCATTTAAAAGGCAAGGTCAGTGGATTTCATTTCTGAAATCGTGAGATTAATATACTTGTAATATATGGAAGTAGAAATAAACTTCTGATTAGATGATAACATAGAGTAGTCATATATGAACTCTAATTGAAACAGATATAGATAATTATATGGTATATAATGAACATCGTAAAATGTTGCAGAAAAATTCCCATTGCTAAAACCAATTCTGTCCTTGGACATATGACTGAAGAAACATAGCATCACCACTGCTATTTTACTTATAGAACATTTAAGTATGTTTTCTTCTCGTACAATCCTACATTTTTACATCTGAGATCTATTTCTATTGTTTTGGTTTTATTCTATTGCTGTATGGTCACAACTTTCTATGGAGGTGGGAAGGTATTTGGTCAGATCAATCAGAGCTCTATTTGATTCTGTATCTTCATTTTTAATGTGCAAGACAGGGTATGGAGCAGGTACAAAGCAATTTGGCAATTAATTGCATGCTGGATGTCAAGGTGAATACATATCTCTAAATGCCAAAGAAAGTCTCTACCCAAAATAAAAAAAAAATATATAACCACTATATTAATGTGTATAAATGGAAGCCAGGCTTACAAGATTTATCAAGTCATTCTTTCACCTTGCTCAGCCCTGAATGGGTTTTGGTGGAGTCTTATGCTCTGTAACATAAACAGAAATAAGTCAAAAGAAGATAACAGAATGTCATTAAGCATGCCATAAAACAAAATAACAAAATATATGGGCTTATTTAGTTTGAAGGGATGCTCGTCTTCTAATATGCTTCAACTGCTTCAAACTGAAAGGTAATCGTCTCTTTTCTGTGTAAACTGGATTGCCTGAAAAGACATATTTTCTCCTGGAGGGCAAGTTAGACAGAAATCAGTCATCAGTGATAAAAAACTCCAACTGCTACAGCTTTGTCATCAGGAATGACTGTTCCAAGTTTCCTTCAGCCCTATGTGTCAGTCTCTGAGGATGCTCTGACCCTGGAGCCAGATCAGTCTCCACCATCCCATTACCATGGTTTTGCTGTGTAGTTACAGGGCTCTGTCCCAAGCCTAGTCCTTATCCCCATCCCAGCCCTGCTCCCTTGCTGAATGCAACAGCACAGAGCTCTGCTCAAAGGAGGACATGGCCTTGCTGGCCACATAACCACCCTCTGCTCCTCACTCCCTCCTGCAGGATAGCCAGCCCTCAGTAGTTACATGTCACCATCACTGGAATGGAGAAATGTTCCTATGGCTTTAGAAATATCTCATCAGTAAATATAACATTTTTTAGGCTACTATGCTAAGTCATAAAGGAGAACATGGCATCTCTTAAGTCGACGGAGATCTCTCGGGTGTCAAACAGCTGTCAATTTTTTATTTTCCAAAGACCACAGGCTGAAGATTAAATGATCTGGAGGTTTGCTTTAACGAACATCAGAAAAAGCTAACAACCTAACTGCCAGAAATCTGTCACTCCTAATTATTCTATTTTGTGAAGAGTCAGAAACCAGTGCAAAATTTTCATAAATATCTTCTAAAGATACTTGTTCGGATACAGCATTCACTAACAATACATGTAAATGAAGATGTAAAAAATACGTTGTCTTTCACTCCTGGCTTTTCAGATGCCTATTATTTTTTTCCGAGGGATCTCACCTGGCTAAGACATATGAATAATCTTACGTGTCCATGCAGCCAAACAGGCTTCTTTCCCATATCCTCTACTGGAAAGGAAAACAAACTGCTGTCTAGGCTATTCTTCATCTGCCATGTAATTTGTGGAATATAGATAGCCTGTAATTTCCAAATCTATTCATGAATATGAAGGAAGTCCTTCATAAATAGGGTATGGTATATAACATTTCATATAGCCTATAAATAAGTTAAATATAAAGGTAAGGTAAATAAGGCAAATGTAAAGTAAATTGATATAAATGATTTGGCCTTTAGCTCAGGTTTGCTGGACACTGGATGCAAAGTGAATTGAAAGTCTAAACTGGAGTGAATAAGCGTGACTACATTATTATTGCTGTTAAGCTGCAAGGCAGCCATAATAAATGTCTTGAGTTTCCACTCTCAGTTCCGTTATTTGTCTGACCATTGAGGATTAAACTTAAGAGGATTTTTTCCACTTCGATTATCTTTCTGTGGAGATTATTTCAGGTCTTAAATAGAGTATCATGTTATACCTGCAAGCACTGTCACTTGGTAGTGATAAGCATAACCTATCTCTTGACAAGATTATGGAATAATTTCCTAAGGGAATGGTTGGAAGACCAAGCTCTTGAGGTATTTAAAACTAAAATATGCTGGACCAAATTCTGAAAAATACACTGACTGCTAAGTGTAAACCTGAACTGACAAGAAGATAAGATACCTGCCCATAAATTTATCAACTTACTTTTATAATTGTAGTAACTCCTTTCTAATTATACATCTGTTTTGGTTTTGTGGATAGGGAAAAATATCCCAGAAGTATTATTTAAGTATGCTCTTCTATATTTACCATTATTCATTTGAGAAGAAATAGGATATTTATTTAAAAAGCTAGTGAAAAAACTTACATGCCCTCTGCATAACTGTTATATATTTTCAGAAATTAAATGGGATATATGAAATACCTGTACTGCAGGCTTTGAAGCATTTTTTATGTAATCAGGTCAATCATAGGATGTACTGTGCTGAAAAGCATTACCTCCAGCCTTCAACCACCAAAAATGTGAATAAAAGAAACCTAATGCATGTTAAACAAGAGTAAGGATTTTTAAAGGGTAATTTGTTCCAAGTAACTATTTCGATAGTTACTCTTATTCTTCTATGAATATGAGAATAGTGTCTATATCTGTAATTGATTATTTCAAAAAACCTGATTTATAGAATATTGTTGTTGGCAGTTGAATAATGTCTTTTCTAAATCAAATTTTACTACAGGGACTATTTAACCATGGTGAGAGCTTCCTTTGCTTTTTAGGTCTTCTGTAGTAGCTTAATATTTTATATTCATTTTGTATGAATGAGATGAAATACAGAAAGTAGCATATAGAGCATAACACAACAAAGACATCTCCTTTCTTGCCTGACATACTTGGAATTCTTCAGTGGAACCTTATGTCCAATAAATTTATAATTAAAGCATTACTTGCCCTCTGTGTTATTTATTTTTCCCAAAGGGAATACATTTATAGTTTTGTGCTTTTAGCAGTAGAGAGCACTCTGTGTTTTCACAACATTTGGTTGACATCTTTTAGGTGACAGATATTTGAACAGATATAGTATCTTTCAATAATGGCTTCTGAGAAAAAGAATTCTTAAATAATTAATTTTTTTTCATAATTTTTTTCTAAAATTATGTATTTTCCAGGATCATTTACTTTCGAAATGGTACCTATTTTTCACAGGAAAAAAACCCAAAACCAACCTATTTTAGGAGGAAATAGAGGATAGATTTCTCCTCTAGGAGGACTAGAGGATGAATTTCTGTCTTCAGTATTGTCATTGAGTGATCATATACATTTGAAGTCCATCACATTCTGTAGAAATTTTCAGATCTTGTGTTTCAGTATGTGCATACCGATAGTCATTTCTTCCCAGTACATGGTACAATCTGTCTATAATTGCTAATAACAGGTGTA
The DNA here is from genome assembly GCA_013399195.1 of Dicrurus megarhynchus. NCBI lineage: Eukaryota > Metazoa > Chordata > Aves > Passeriformes > Dicruridae > Dicrurus > Dicrurus megarhynchus. The sequence goes on from VXAD01003126.1 coordinate 151,367, forward strand.
ACATATATGGTTATTAGTTATTACTTACTTTCGTTCATTTATTCTCTGGGAAATATGCAATTTTGTCTGTTTAAGTGGCTGGAGGCTGCATTTTTTTAACCACAAGCAACCTATAATTTGGAAATTCAATAATATCAGACAAAGTTCCGTGACTCAAATTTGTTTTATTTTTCATTTGAAGATGTAGATCTTCTCTTGAAGCAAGAGTCTGCCTTTTTAAAAAGTGCTGAAGTTTCATAGCTAACTTAAAATCCAGGAGAGAGGGTTTTTGGTCTTGTTTATAATTTGGCTTTGTGTTTTCCCTTTGAGAAAAACTTTGTTGTTCTGAATGACAATACGTTTTACAGATGGATAACCCTGTTAGTCTCTGCAAGTTCTCAGTTTCTAAACCCCAATATTTGCATCGTAAAATGCTATATCATATCGAACTAATTGCTGTCCCCGGATAAAAAGTCAAAACTTTAATAGCTGTTTCTTACTTCAATGATACGTTATTTCTGTGGCTTAATGATGTTAAAATCTCCATAACTTCACCTTAAAAACAAGCCATGAAGAGTAGAGATATAATTTACTTCAGGCAAACAACATAAACATTTCAGGTTTTTAAAAGATGCAATCAAGTATATCAGGTAGCATAGCCTGAAATAAAAATGTGCATAAAGGTGTTTCCTGCTTCCAGCCAGGACAGGGTCATTATTTGCAGTAGCTGGGACAAGGTATGGGTAGGACACAGAGGTTATTCTATACCACATCACACCATTGCTGGAGACGGGGGAAAGGACTCTCTCTCTTCCAGGGAGAAAGGTTTTTTTCCAACTGAGCAAGAGTGGTGGAAGTGGTGGTTGGCTAATACTGGTCCTGAGCTGGAGAGAGCAGTGGGGTGGCACTGGTCCCAGGATGGAGGGAGCGTTCAGGAGGGGAAGAGGAAGGAAAGGGGGAGAGCAAGCGACACATAGTTTAGAGTTTCAGTGGGAACACTAAATTGGGGGGTACTGTTCCTAAACCACAACAAGAAATAAAAGAAAAACATTAAAAGGCAACAAACTGAAAGTTGTCCAGTCCATAGAAAGATTTCCTTTAAAATTATATTTTTCTTTATTTATTCAGAATATTTTTTTTCCTTTAGTTCATTTATGCAGAAAAAAAATATTGACTAAGACTGATTCTAATTGTGGATGTCCCTCAATCATCAAAGAACCAAAAATTTAAAATAAATGCATGACCCCAAGGAATACAAAGTGGGAACCAAGGGTAGTTATACTAGTAGCTTTCTTGCAAATCTGTCATTGATTGATTGTCTTTCTGTATATCTCTTGGCAAAAATCAATGTTTTCCTTTAAGTAAAGCAGTCTTTGGAGAAAGACAATACATGTTTTGAATATTTTAAGGCTCCACCTAGCTGATGGGCATCACCACAAATTAAAACTTACTGTTAAATTCCTGATCCATAAGACAAAATTTGTGGTTGTGAAAGTAAATATCATTTTAAATTACTGTTGCTAGTAAATTTGTATTGAGTTTATATGTGTATGTGCCTATGTAAAGATATTTTTCACTGTTTTGAAAAGAATTGTGATGTGATTGGTCCATGAAGTTACTTTACTGTCTTGTGACGCTCTGAAGTATTTCCTGCTCTGAAGAAGACTCATGACCTCCCTGCCTAGCACTTTGCCACTTGTTCATTCAGTTAGCAGTTTTATGGCTATTGTTTGTTCTCTTTGAGTTTTTTCATGGTATATATTTTAATAGAATTATATCCTTATCTAACATTGACAAAAATTCAAAGGAATATTGATACATATGCCAAAATATGGTAGAGCAACATGTATGTCAACTTTTCAGAAAAAAAGCAGTAGCTTGAGAACACAGATTTGTAAGAGTAGCATGACCACTCTCTGCGTGTGACAAAAAATAAAAGCAATGGAATTTAAGCAAATAAATAATATTCAATCTGCTCCTTGGTTTTGACTTGAATGTTTTCCCATGTATTAGCTGTGAGATAATGTAATTTTCTGTTCTTGCCCCTCCACTCTTGTTCATGTGGGATGATAATTTTGACCTAGACAAATTCTAATCATTTTGTTGATGCAGAAATCAGTAAATCATATTTTCATCGAAAGTTAATGTTTCTGACTTGCATCTGAAATTGAAGAGCAAAAGGTTTCAGTTTGTTTGCAAGGAACAGTTAAAAACTCCTAGTTATAAAACAATCTAATTTAGTAAGAAAAGTTCTTGTTCTGTTTTTATAGTTGGAGTACAGTTCTGTCCAAGACATGTGATGCACATAGGGCAAAAATTTCCAAGATTTTTCATAAATATATTTTGAATCTGAGGACCCAAACTAGTCCTTTAAATAAGAAAATAGGGTTATGAAAGTCAAATAAGGATAAGCAAAGCTGGAAAGCATTTAGTAAGTTTAACAATAGCTAATTTAAAAAAACTTTAAAAGTTTCTATAATCTAGAAAAAGACTTGGTCAGAGTTATTTCAAGTATATAGTTCTTGAAAATCTATTTAATTCACTCTCTAATAGCTGTTTGAATATGATTTGCTGAATTGTTCTATCTCCATCAGATAGGATTCATTTGCCCATAAACAGCTATCTAGTACTGTTTTCCAAATCTAGTACTGTTTTCCACTCAAACTTACAAAGTGTCTGAAACACAGAAAAAAAAATGGTTAACGAGTATTTTAAATATAAAGTTCTTAAATTTCTACCTATTTTTCATTTTATTTAATGGTCACGAGTGAAATGGATGAGTATATTATTAAGCAAAACTATATATGGCAGTTTACCGGCACAATCAGAGAAGAAATATCAGTCCACAATTCTACAAAATTTTGCCAGCACAATCAGAAAATAAGTATCTGTCCACAATTCTACAAAATGTAGGTGTTAATTGTCATAGTTCATCTGAATCATGGTCTTATAAGTATTCACAGGGAAAGAGATGTGAGATAATTTAGAATCACTGTTAACATCTGACCATGAAAAGTAATGAAAAAATTTTTTTAAAGTTTGTTTGTATCCAAAGATACCTTGGCACCAAGGTCTGAAACAAGATTTGTACTTTAGCATACCCTTTTAAAGCCCTATAGCTCAAAAGAATTATTCACATACTTTATTGAGGACTGTAGAGATACAGAGAGAAACAGGAGGAATATTTGTGGCCACATCTAAACCACCCTTTCTTTGGGAAAGCGTTTGAAATTTTTGACACTAAAATATCAGGAGAGGTGTTCTGGATAAGAACATCAGAGATGCTGCAAAAATCCATTTCTCTTGAAGCTGTCAGGTGCAGCATAGATACTGTGAAATATCTGGAAAAAAAATCTGTAGTTCTATGAGACAAAAACAGCATTCATCAAATCATTTTTCAGTGTCAACTTCTATATATCTCAGAAATTATGACACTATTTTTCATTGTTCCTTCACAGATGATAATGGAATAATAAATTCAGCCACTGATGCTAAATACTTACACAATGGAATCTTTCAAAATCCTGAGTTAGCTGAGCTAACATCTATTAAACTTCAGGCGTAAGATAAATTTCTTAAAATATAAATAAATATAACTTTGAATATGCTTGGAATAATTCTATGTTTTATATGCTTCCTTAGTCAGACAAATGTTTCTACTTAAAATTGAACCGTAGTCACACAATACTACTCACAGTCTTGTTCAAGATGCTCAGTGATAAATAAGATGCTTAAGCTTCATTCACTGCTATTTTTCTCCTGCTTGAGCTCTGTTCATTGTTCACTTTTAAAACTCTTTGAGAGTGATAGTCATGCATTCTGTGCCAAAAAATAAAGCTGCATATCTCTTAATATAAGACAATTTTGCTTGCAATGTGTATATTGTGTCCCTTACTGAACTGTAAGAATCTTTATATATTAAATAAATGTGTGAGGAGCCGATTTATTTCTCTACGGTTATGTCATAATGAACTAGTAATTTCATTTGGATTACAACTTCATGTCTCAATAGTCTCTCAATACTGTTTCCTTTATATCTGTAACAACGTGCAGTGTAATCGATTAATACAATTTTTATGCAATACCTTTAGCTGTCTCCTGCATATTTTACACAGTCAATCATTGATTGGATCTTGATTTACTTAACTAACTATCAGCTACAGCAACTGCTGGAAAAACAATCAAGTGAAGGCGTTGGTACCTCTTGTGACAGCCATGGGTGGTTCCACCACAGCTGCTGAGAAGTAACTGACCTCTGAGGAGATGAGACATGTAAAGATAAGACACCTTATTCCTCCCCAGCACCAGTTATCACATTTTCACCCTGCCTTTTGTCAGGCATTCAGGAAACAGAATTCAGGTTTTGGCAGTGCCTGATGGACAAACAAAAATGGCAACTTTTTCCAACTCCTGACTTCCTGACCAGAGCATTGCACTCATAGAAACTGTAAAATGTGTTCTGATAACTATCATGTTTATCTTGAATATCCTTGACATAATAATAATTAAAATTATGCCCCTGAGAATGCGGAAAAAGATATTAGAGTGACTAACAGAGATTAAGATTTCTCTGCAAAAGCATATAAATTAAACTGAAATATGACAAATGCAACTATGAAAGCATTCAGAATTCACAGAAAAGAGTAACTACAAGATGGAAATACATTTAATATGCAGTAAAGTAATCAAATTCCATGGCAAGCACGAGACTCTCAATTAAAAGCTAAACACCTATAATAGCCACAAATTTGGCCTAGCACACTTCATCTGTAATTATGAGCACCTCAAGACCCTCACCGAGCACCAAAAAGAACTGCTGAGGTTTCACCCTGGCCAGTTCCACACAGCAACTTGCTCATTTCCCTGTAGTAGGATGGGAAGAGAAGGTTTTGGAGAAAATTCGGAGGTCTAAAATGTTTCCCAAATCCTGTGCACCATCAGTGTACATTTCCATTGGGAAATAATGATACAAAATCAAGTATCCAGATTTAAAGAAACAGTAGTAAATCAGCTATAGAAGTAACCTCAGTTAAAAGTTTCCACATTAGAAAAACTAACCCTTTTCCCAGAACCCTGTTAGAATTAATCAAAAGTGTCCAACTGAAACTTTACTGAAAGGAACATCTGCATAGACACACAAAGCATGAAAAGTGTCAGCCCAAACAAATATTTTTTGAATACTAGACACGTATCTTTGTGATTATAATATAATATTATTAAAGTCTTTTTGCTTTGTATAAATTTCTGTGAAGGCTTCCTAATAGGTGTGATTGAGCACACTGAATAGAAAACTACTGAAACAAATAAAAATGTTGAATGTATTTTATTTTATTTTATTTTTTATTTTATTTTATTTTATTTTATTTTATTTTATTTTATTTTATTTTATTTTATTTTATTTATATACAGGATCTGAACTATATAAAGATAACATCGATGTCATCAGAGATCAACTATATAGAAATGATACTGACAAATGTGGAGTATCCGTCACCAACACTGAAAAATAATAAATTAACAGGAGCATTTATTTCTATTTTAGTTGGGTTATTTCTATTTTAGTTGGGTATTCTTGATTAGTCATGAGATTTTTTTACTGTGAAAATTTTGTTCTTATTCAAAATTCCTTTTTGTTTTCTTTCCCTGTAAGAAGCAACTTATGTGGTCCTGATCATTACCTACTGAAAGAAATTATGTTTTCCCTTTGCTGGGAAAAGCCTAAATATTTTTTGTCTTCTGCTCCTTCTTTAGCCTTTCTGAGAAACTAATTTTATAGCAAATCTGCTAAATGTCATACTGCCTTAGAAAACATTCATTGTTATTTACATTATACAGTTTGTTCGCTTGTTAGCTATTGGGTTGTGTGGGTTTTTTGAGCTCTAGTTATAAAATACTCCTACAAGAACTTGTCCCACAAAATCCGTAAGTAAATTTTTATTTGACAAGACATCCTATACACTTGACTGCTAACAATGCTCTTCCCAGTGCAATTAAAGTTTGTATCATTAAAACCTGGCTCTTAGGTTTAGAATATAAATCTAATAATTACTGAAAAAGCTACAAGAAATATTATTTTTTTTCTCAGATAATGTGAGAGCCAAATTGAGTAAATAATTTTCTTAGTGAAAAAAGTGTCACAAGAGGCTTCAGCAATTTTATTTTTCTGAATAATTCAACTGATAATATAACTTTTTCTCAATTTTATATTTTAAGGGGCATCTACAGATGCATCTAGGATGACTTGGACTGACTTTTTACTTCCCCTCACTTGACTGACCTTAATTTTTACTGTTAACAGCTATGTTTAGGAAGTCATAATGACATATGTAGTTATGTAATAGAAAATGTGATATCCAGATATGTGGTAAATATGAAAAATACCCTACTTTCTGCGCAATGTACCCATAGGAAATAACATATGTACAGTCCCTAGAAAAATTTCCAGTCAGAATTGTGTGTGATTGTACTTAGAGCACAAAAACTTCCCTTTAAAAGACTGTTTCCAGCTACATATAAAATTGTATCAATATTTAATTATGCAGGATGTGATTTTCCATGCATGATATCGCCTCAGGTTCAATTTAGTAAAGTGCAGGGAAAAGTGGTTGAACTACTTCCAAGAACAAAATAAGCAAACAAATTAGGTACAAGCAGAATACATCAAACGAATCTAGCTCTTTTCATGACTTGGAACAGGGGCAGGAAATTTTGCAGAGATCCCTTACAAGAATCGATCATCTGCTCTGCTGGTGACCTCTCCCTTCAGGTATTTACATACAAAGATGAGATTCCCCATGAATCTTCTCCAGGTTAAACTGTCTCAGCTGCTTCAGTCTTTCTTTACAGGAGTGATACTCCAGTCCTTTTATCATCTTAGTGAACATTTATTGGAATCTCACCTCTAGCAGCATCTCCCTCTTGTACTGAGAAGCCCAGAACTGTAACTTTTGCCATTTCTCACAGTCATCTGTCGTGTCCAGCAATTTCTCAGGTCATGTCCAACAGTATTGCATGTCAGCTGGCAAGGGTTATAATCCTCCCCTGTAGTCCTACCACATCTGGTGTCATTTCAGTACTAGTGTATCCAAAACACCTCAATGAGCCTAACAATTTGTCTTCTAGATGAGTAAGTCTCAACTGATCAATAGATTTCCTCAATCAGCTGAACTGCTGTCCAGATTCCATGAACAATTTAACTTGGTGATTTGATTCACTTGCCTAATCAGAGGCATAGGGAATCCCTAGTGAGATTCCCTAGTATATCCATGGCATCTGTGTTATCTGGCAAATTCAACAGAGAAGTAAGGTGAGACAGAATAGCTAAGCCATTGTTGAACAGCATCAGTAAGCCAGAAAAAAAAGGCACCTTAAAAGGCGTTTTAAATAGATTAATGGCAGCTTAATTTATGCCTTATTCACATTATTCACATTTATAGCTGAACTTACACTCTGCCCAAGTTTTGTACAATTGCCTTATTTACATCTAAGTCTATATCTTAATCTTGACCCAAATGCTGCTCGAAGAATAGGATTGAGACTCCTAAACAGAGCTACATATCACCATTCTGGATGCAAAATATTCTGTCTAGTCTCTACTCGTTGCTCCAGGAGCATTCCGATTTACTTTAGATCTTGTATTACATTTGTACAAATGTCTGGTTAGAGTTAACAATGTAATTAAATCAGAATTTTTACTTGAGGGTTCTCTTGATAGCTTCAAACATGCCAGTTTCATACTCATAATACAGTGCTTCACATCAGTGTCAGGTCCTTTGCTTCTCTTCTTCAAAAAATAACTTACATTACAGCTAATAATGTACTAATTTTTCATCAGCCCTAAAATTTGCCTTTAAAACACATACATGAATATTTTTCTAAATGAGTAATTGCTCTCAAATGCTCTTTTTATGCTCCTTTTTTTTTTTTTTTTTCAATTGTACTAGTCCCTACTTAATCATAATGACTTTTTTTCATCCATGGGTTACACAGAAAATATTGAAATTAATGTCCATTTAAGAAAATACTTCAGAATTATCTAAACCAATATATTTTCTCATTTAACATACATAGCTGTGAGAGCTTCATTTTTGTACGTACACAATGAAAGGAAAGGATTACTGTGCCACAAGTCAAATGCAGCAGACAAAACTCTTGAAGGTTTAGGCACATAAGTCAGTAGTCTGAACTACTAGTTCAGCAACCAGAGTTTTTTGAGAGAATTCCCTCGAGTACATCCTATAACCTCCAGCAACTGGTACAGAAGGCAGAATTGCATCAGTTCTGTGCCATGACATCTTTTAACCCAAATCTCTAGTGAGATGTTCATAATTAAACAATCAAATTCCACTCATAAATCTGGGAAGTTAAATGCTTTTTAGTTTTTTGGATACTTTTATACAACAGCAAAAGCATTAGAGCTGTCTTAGCTTCTGTTTCAAATCTGTCAGGTGTACAGCCAATTTAGAGACTAAAGCACTGATCAAACTTAAATTTATATAAACTTAATGCAAACCTGTATCATTAAGTCAAATAAATCTAAGTGTTAATATGTCACTGAGATTTAACTAATTTGTCCTAACTTTCATTAGACTGTGCTTACTGACTATCAAATTTAGAGATTTTAACTGGGTAATGCACAGCTTGAAGAGCAAGTTTACATATTCCTGAAATCTATCACATAGAGATACTTGGAATTTCAGTGACAAATATAGACATTTACAGTGTGACATATGTTTAGCTAATCTGGTCATTTAGAATGTCTTTACAGTTAAAAGGACACATATCACATAATTAATTTCATCCAGATGTCATAACTTGAAAGACATATGAAATGTGCCTCAAAGGAGTCCCTCTTCATTGACTAGCTCAGGTTGCTGCTACTCTCCATTGAATACTCACCATACCCAGGCCTCAATTCATTTTTATGCAGAGGCATCTCTGCCTTTTAAAGTAGTCCAAATTATTCAAGCAGTTGGATTATGCCAGCAGATGTGATCCTACTTCTGCATTGCTTTGCATCAGAAGTTGAAGACAAGGCTGTAAAATTCTGAAACAGTTAAAACAGATGGCCTTATATTTAGGTAACTAAATTGTTCCACTTGAATGAGAGTCAAATTCTGATTAAGACAAGTTCATATATCAGCAATGTAGATATGTATGTGTAAGGTATAGATGTAGAATCCATTTTGTTGCCTATGTTTAGATGACCAGTGGCATGTGAAACACCCTGTGATGCAAGTTGATTGTCAGATGCCTCTTCGAAGTGACTTGCGCTTCCCCTTAGTCTCAGATGTAGATGATATCCTGAAGATAAGCTGAGACTGTGCAACCTCTCAGATGGTGTAATCACCTTTGCTGCTCAAGGAGACATTGCTGTCTGCCTGCTCTGTGATGACTTTACCTGATGGAGAACCCCTAGGTTCCCTGAGGAAAATCCTCCCACAGGTTCCACATCTACCTCGCCACAGCCGGGGAGTTTCACTGGCCTTAGTAACTGCTGTTTGACAGCAGTTAAAAGATTTGGACCTTATTTAGCTTGTTTGATGATCTCAAGAAGAATATAAACAGCAAATTGGTGTCAAATGTTGTAGGAAAAGAATAGAAAATGCATTTTCTGACACCGTATACAAATAATCAAGAAAGCTCATCTATGTGATTAGGCAGGACAATAGAGCAGAATGTGTTAGGTTATATTACTTCTTCAGAGTGGGTGCTTTTAAATCAAAAAGTTATTAAATTTTTTAAAAAACCCGATCTTACAGAACTTCAATTTTCAATATTTCGATCATTTGATTGTCTTAAAAACCTATTTTAAGAGTTGAAAAAAATGCCAACATACCAAACTGAACTGAACTCTTTCAGTGATTTAGGAAACCAAGTTAAAAAAAGATTATGTTATATGTATTCTGGATAAACAATGACCAGAGAAGTTTATAAGGGTAGCTCATCTTATTCACAGATTGTAAACAAGAAGTGAATAGAGTTGTTAAAGTTGATATACGTAAGCATAATTCAATATAATCAGACAAAATGAGAAATTAAAATTAAGACTGAATGAGGAAATATTTGCTAACACTCAGATCTATTAGACAGATTCCAAAGGGAAATTAAAAAAAAATGAATGTTGGAGTGGTTTAAAATCCAGTTGGACAAAGCAGTGCAGGTAAACCAGCATTAAGGTAACCACAGTGTATCCTAATATATTCAAATGCAAACAATTTTGTGAGCAAAAAAATTTAAGAGGCACTAAGGTAGTTAGATGTGTCCTTCACATTGATATCCAGGGAAGCACTGGTTCTGGCACTCCATAATCACTTCCTTATTTCAATTAATCAATTTTTTTATGTCACCAATTTATAAATTCCATATTTGAAAGAAAATCATGATGAAATTTTGAAGTAAAAAAGCTTCATCACAAACACCTGTTTACCTCATAAAGGTAAATCTAATTTGACATAACACAAATTTAAACTGAGTAATATCTTTAATAATATCAGATTTCAGCATTTCTATAATGCAATTAGAATTGTAAGTTCTGAATGTAACAGGAGAAGCAATTAGCAGAAATGTTATTCTTTCTTCTAACAAAACAGAGCTGAATTTTGATTTTGGAAAAAAGCAAAAAACAAACAAAACAATAACAAACGCCACCCCACACCCAATCACAGATTAAATACTTAATTTATTTCTTAAAAAGTACTCTATGCAAAACACAGGAACTTAGGATTTTTTTCTTATTTATTTCCCTTATAACAATTGTAGCAGACCTTTATAAACTACCAAATGGATGCTAAAGAAAAGTCTATTGGTTCATAAAGTCTCTCGGTTAATAACAGAGAGAAAATTAATTTTCCATTTTGTTATCCAGTTTAATGACTAATTTCCCAAATATGTGTACAAATGAATAGTAACCCTTCTCAGTGTCAGGATTTCTGTTTGCATATCCGTAGCTATCCTCATAGCAAGTAATTTAATAAAATGGTCATTTTCCATATGATAAATAAATATAAGATACTCTTCAATAGCAAGAGATTTTCTGTTTCCGAATTTGCTGATGTATATTCATACTTACAAAAGGTATTTCTATTCAATTAAAATATATTTATTTAAATCAATGATGAGACACAGGTGAGAAAGTAATGGGAGAACTAAAAGACTGTTGTTTCTCACGTCTTCTAAAATAAAAATAATTCCATATAGAAAGCCCTTAAAATTAAGCAAGATATGATTGCATTCTACTTAGGTACTGCTTGGATTGGATTGATAGTTCTACTCTTCTGTAATTAAAAAAAATATATATAAACAACTGAGAAACAATGAACAAGGGAACTGTAAAAGCATGATCTGAAATTATAGATAATTGTCTGGAAAAGCCATGGATCTTTTATCCATATATTTTGATGGATAGGAAACATTAAAAAAGAAACAAGGTTTAGAGTTTTTAAATCCTGAACTTATATCCACAAATGTCTTTCAGAAAAGACTGATCTGCATAGATTTTTTTCTGCTGATATTTTTTTCTAGTTCTAGACAAAAATTGAAGTCTACCGAGATATTCAGAAGCCTATACTGTAATTTAAATCCAACCGAGCAATCCCTTAAAATAAATCTTGTTTAATTATTCATTACCTGGGAGTTCATGGGAATCTAAATTTCTGCCTGTAATATTATAATGTTTCTATTGTTTATAATATTTCTATTGTTTTGACTGCTTGTTTTGGCTCTCACATCAGAAATAAGTATATGCAAATTCTCAGAAGGCATTTGTTGAATACAGATCTTCCATTTCTAAAGTAAATATTATGACAGTGTAAGTGTTATATAAAAGTCAAACAGCAACACTTTTTTCCCTTTTATAGATGTTCTTTAAAGAATGAACAACTTCTTTTAATTTTTAGGTATTTATGGAAGCTTTAGTTATTTAACTAGATTAGTAGGCTTCAGCTTCCCAAATATACCTACTTTGAGACATGTAGAAAAAAAAAAAGTAAAAATATCTGTTCTGCCTCTTCTCTTTGGTGTCTCTGATTGGCTAACTGTGCTCTATTGGCCATATGGGATCCACCCAAGAGTACTGACGGAGCTGGCAGAAGAACTTGCTGAGCCACTTAAGTCATTTACCAGCAGTCCTGACTAACCAGAGAGTCCCAGCTGACTGGAAGTTGGTGACTATGATGCCCATCTGCAAAACAAGTCGGAAGGAGGATCCATATAACTACAGGCTTATCAGCCTGACCTCAGTGCCAGGGAAGGCACTGGAGCAGATCACCTTGGGTGTCATCATGCAGCACATAAAGGACAACCAGGCAATCAGACCCAGCTAGAACATTTTTATGAAAGGCGAGTTCTTCTTGACCAACTTGATCTTCTATGACAAAGTTACAGGCTTAGTGGATGAAGGAAAGGCTGTTGTCTACCTAGACTTTAGTAAAGCCTTTGACACTGTCTTCCTCAGCATTCTCCTGGAGAAACTGGCTTCTCACGGCTTGGATGGATGCACTACTCCTTGGGTGAAAGATTGGCTGGATGGCTGGGCTCAGAGAGTGGTGGTAAATGGAGTTACATACAGCTGTGGGCTGGTCACAAGATGGGTTCCCCAGGGCCCAGTATTTTGGACAACCCTACTTATCTTTATCTGTGATCTGGAGGAGGGGAGTCAGTGCCTCCTCAGTCAGTTTACAGATGATACCAAGAAGGGTGGCAGTGTTGAACCACTGGAGGCTAGGAAGGCTCTGCAGATGGATCTGGGCAGGCTGTATTTGTTGTCGGAGAGCAACAGTATGAGATCAACAAGGCCAAGTGTCAGGTCCTGCACTTGGGTCGCAACCACCCCATGCAGCGCTACAGGCTAGGGAAAGAGTGGCTGGAAAGCTATTTATTAGGCTGTAACTGACAATAAAGAATAGATACCAAGCTCACATATGAATTCCTACATCACTGATGGCAACTTCAACAGAAATCCCAGACCCTTGTAGTCTGGCTGTGGAATATACATCCAGTTTTCTCTACGTCCAGTAGCTTCATCCCATCTGCTGCTCCGCAACATGCAGGCTTCTTCTGAGATCTTTTGTGAGCATCTTGAGATGACTGTCTGAAGGGGAACATATGTTCAAGCAACAGAATCATGTCACTTGCATCTCCTTGATAGTTTGAGACAGGAGAAAATCGCCTCAAGCTGCACCAGGGGAGGTTCAGGTTGGACATCAGGAAGAACTTCTTCACTGAAAGGGTGGTCAGACATTGGAATGAGCTGCCCAGCAAGGTGGTGGAGTCACCATCCCTGGAAGTGTTCAAGAAATGGCTGGACATAGCATGTATTGCCACGGTCTAGTTGACATGGTGGTGTCCAGTCAAAGGCTGAAGTTGATGATATTGGAGATCTTTTCCAATCTTAATGATTGTATAAGTCTATGATTAAAAATATAAGATACTAAACGACTCAGTGAACTGATAATTTGGTTATCCAAATAAATAACTATTTAAATTTAAAATAAAGTGCAACTAAAACTAAGTAGGTGTATATCTAAATTGTAAATATACAGTAGGAGGGTTTGAACTCAGTGGAAGCAGTCAATCTGGCTTATAAAGCCTTTCCATCTTTAAAGCCCATGAAATGCCTGTTTTCAAGAACAATGATGGAAATAGTGCACTCAGGTTATGGATACATGATCCTCTTCTGATTTTCTAAAAGCATAACCCCTATAACCAAAGGGTTATTATTCTTCTCTTTCTAACTGATAAATGAAGTAGGATTAAAAAGATTGGAAAAGCATAAAAGAATATAAATTCCTTTCCCCTGTATTCTAATATTCTTTCTAATAATCTTTGAAATTCTAATCATCTTCATGCCTCTAAGACAGAGTTAGGTAGAAGAAATCACATAAAAGAAATTATAAGTCAGATGAGACAGTGTCAAACCACCTCAGTATGCATTCCTGGGCTAAGACAACCCTTCAGGCATCTGGTAAAGAAAGTATGCTTTCCATCACACTTTGTAAAACTCATCAAGTAATTAGGAATACTCGAAGTTTACAATAATTGCAATTGAAAGGAAACACAGAAGCAAAATCTTCAGAAACAAAAATTTTGGGGTAATGGCTGGAAAGTGAGAAGACATCATGGATGTTCTCCATTTAGTTAGATGGGAAAGACTATTTCTGATAATAAAATAGGCAGCAATATGAAACTTATTGAAAAGATTCATAATTGGAGTAAAGATGAGGCTGGATTAGGAAACACAAGTTCCTGTATCAACTTAACTGTGTTCCAATGTGGTGATGGCAAACTACACTCTGTGTCATATTAATTAGCAAAAGTGTACCTGGAATATTGAGGGTAGTGATTATTCAGCATTGGTGAGGCCACATGTAAGACACTGTTCTGTTCTCCCTATACAGGAGAGGTGTTGATAAACTGGAATAAGCCCGATGTAGGCCACCAAGATGCTTAGAGGGATGAAGTTCTTGCAGGATATGAGGAGAGACAGAGACAAAGAACTGGTCCTGCTCTACTTTGAGAAGGAAAGATTAAAGGGAGATTGCTTTCTACAACAATTTAACAAAGGACTGCAAATAAAACAGATTCAGATGCTGATTGTATGATTCTAATTGGAAAGGGCTTAAACTGAGCTGTGGGTGTTTTTTATTTTTATTTTGCTTTTCAGAAGAAAAATAGTGAACACTTAAAAAAATTAAAATGTTTGTAATCAGTAAATTTTAGATAAAAATGTGATTCCTTGCTGTTAGATAGCCCACATATCCAGTAGCTTTCCTAAGATTAGAGAGGACATGTCATAGTTTACCAGACTCTGTTGTGGTGCAAATGGTTTCACTATAGGTAACACCGATTTATACTTAGGCTAGAAAAACCCACGTATTTTCATAAACATCTATGATACTGATTTATGGAAAAAGAAAAGTGCAGGCTGAGGCCTCAGGCTCACTTGTTATTATTCATGGGAAGGAAGGGACTATTTTACTTTGCCATGGAAAGTGAACAGAGCTGGTGAATACAAACCAACTGTAGCTTTACTTTCAATATTAATGTAAAGGCTCTTCATCAGATCTCTTATTCATGGGCAAGTTTCATCTGCAGAACTTCTCCAAGGAAAATTGGGTATATGGCAGAATGGCTCACAGTTTGGAAGATATGAAACCAGGACACAATACATGGGTTTAATATCAAAGAATGAGACTATGCTCCACATTGGCTGCTTTCTGTTGCCTTTAAAATAAGTGTGCATGCGTGTGTCTGTATATAAAGTTACATAGTTTTCTTTTGGGTCTTTTGGGAGTTTTGGGGGGTTTTTTTGTTGGATTTTGGGGGAGGGGTGGTTGGTTTTGTTTTGGTTTTTTTTTGGTTGCTTTTTTTTTTGGTTGGGTCTTAGTTTTTGGGGTGATTTTTGAAGACTATCTGCTCTTTTCAGAAATTTGCTATGATTTTGGAACTGTCCACATTTAAAGCATGTTGTGGAAAACATTTTGTGTTGTAAGCAATTTTTCTCAGTACAATTTACAAAAATAGTGTAATTTACTAAGATTTACTTAAACATTTCAATTGTGCAGCACAGACACTTACAGTCCTTATTCTTCTCTGTAGTTTTTCCTTTCAAATACTCTGAAAAGCAAGACACTGCTGCTTGTGGGAAATCAGGAGATATTTTTCATTTTATTGGAGAATTGCCTTGCTAGCTTGTCCTTAGGTAAAATATTTTCAACTATTTATTCTTAGAGGTGCAAATATCAGTGAACATTCTGTATTAGAAAGGAACAACAAACACCAATGCAAACAGTGGTATATAACACTGTGCCATACAGTGGGGTTTTATTTTCCCTTTTGCTTTCCTGAACTGCCCTTCTTTGCTCTTCCCTTTGACTTATTCCATTATTAATTAAAGGGATATTTTATTCTAAAATATTTTTAATATTAATTATCTTTCTTGACTTCTAATACATGCAATGAAAGTCTCAACTCCATTAACTTAAAATTAATTCATATTCAAATTAATTAAATTCAGGTAAGCTACTCTGAAATATTCAGTTTAGATTTTGGTTGATATTCAATCAATCTTGATTCAGAATCAAGGATTCTATTATACTCTTTTTATGTTTGGTTTTGTTTTTTCACACTTTAAGTAGACTCTATAGTATTTTCTTGTTTATTTTAAATTTTTCTATATGTACAAGTGTTTTGAATTCTTATTTTTATATATAGTTCAAGGATAAAATGTCTATATACTGGTGAACTACATTTTTTTAATATTATGCTTGATTTTTTTCATTAAAATCTATTTTTAAATCCAGAAAGTATTCAATTTCAGTCATTCGGGACCATTTGTAAATGATCCCAGACAAAAAACCCAAGAAACCCATTTATGACAATGAAATCTAAAACCCTCTAAAATTTTGTTCTATAAGCAATCAGTAAAATTTTCCCAGTTGTCAAAGATGTCTTAATTCTTTGAAGCAAGTTAGAAAATAATTGGGAAAATATGCTATTCTCAGTGACAGAGGAAAACAAGATTTGGGCTTGTTGCAGGTTTGTATAAATATTTTGACTTAATGTTTTAATTTTCTGAATGTATGTCTTGTGCACTCTGACTCTTAGTACATAGGTAAATACAGTTGCATGCATATACCCTAATCAACAGATATTTTCTTAAATTATTTCCCATACAACTTTCCTTTCAGAATTTCCCAGCATTTCATTTCTTTAGTGTGAGACTAGGAACAGGGGTTTTTTGTGTTTCAAAAAAATTCTGTCCAGGCTCATTTAGCTGATTCTGTCTTGAGTACATCATAAACAACTTAGACCATTAAGGCAATTTTAATTCTCAAGGGAAGCACTGAAGCATAATTTTCTTGTTCTTTAGTAAGTTCTACCTAGTGAGATACAACATAAATTTCTTTTAATTGCCACTTTATATGTAGCATGAATATCACAGCTGAAAACTGTTCTTAAAAATAAATTGAGATCATATATCAGCTAGACAACTTGTTTCAGAAAAATCTTGTTCTAGAGTTCTCATTTTTTCTAATTCTTCAAAGCTAATTTAAAAAAAAAAAAAAAGAATGACAAATTAGGTTTCAGTAGATAAAAAAGTGAATTAACCTGAGGATCCTCAAGGGTTCTTTGACATACTATTTGACCTCTAAGAAACTCATTTGTTTGGGGTTTTTTAACTGTCCGATTTTTGAGGAATAACTGTCCTAAGACGTTAGGCCCAGTGTGCTATGCTGCAGGACATCTGTTGCACACCCTTTGAGCTTTAAGAGATAAACAGGTTGATAGTCATGTGGAAGTGCACCAGCTTTCCTCTTGTTCCTTCTTTCCCCATTACACATTTGTAGAAAGGATGGGTGACTGATATCCGTGGTTTTGAAAGAATACAGCACATCTAACAAAATGAAGAAATGAAAGCAATAGTTCTTTTACATACTTAGACTTTAATGCAACAATCACTAAGAGATGTTAGCATTCTTGTCTTGATCAAAGCAGTTATAGTATTTTGGTCTGAAGAAATTTTAGTGAATTTCGTTGACACAGATGACTTTATAAGATAAAAAGATCAGAAAAATATTATATGGATTTATTGAAGTTTCTTCAGATAATTCTTTCTTTAAAAAAAAAAATAAAGTGAAAATACTTTCAAAGGGAGATGTTAGTAATTTGTCCTATAGTTAATCTTGTAGAGTGTAGACTGAATTGATGGATGACGTGAGTATGTAGGAATATTTCAATTTAGCAAATACAAGTCACTAAATAATTCTAAGTTCCAGGGTATGACACTTAAGTAGAAAATTCTACAAATGTTTCCTTTAGTTGTAATTGAAGTACAGAAAGCAAGTTTCAGAATAATGCTTATGAAAATATGAATACAGAAACAGCATTTACTTATCAAGTCCGAATGACTTAAATAAACCATTCCAGAAAATATTCCAGATGCTACAGCAGTAGCTACTCATCTGAGTCACAACAAAAATCCTTGCCCTCTGTGTACAAATATATTCAGAATGTATATATCTGAAATGATGACATGATGATTTTTTGCCTTTTCTTTTATACCCCTTTATACCTTTTTACAACATCTGTATTCTTGGTGCTTTTTGCCTGCATTCTTGGACTTGTTTGTTAAGCTGGGAGACTAAACATTTTAGAGGTTTCGTAGTTAGGGATCAGTGTGCCCCAGACCCCAAGGTTCTCTCCAGACACATTTTATAAACTAAGATAGAACCATCCAGGGGAAGGTTCCTTGGGGAGGGGGGCTCATTCGAGCCTCTTATTGGGGAATCTTTGATAGGTATGCTAATTAGTAAGACCTATAATGATATACCAGATCTTTTGTGGGTGTGCATTGTGGTGTGCATTGAGGTGAATTCAACCTGGACGTTGTGCAACCAAGGATCCTTAAAATAAACACAGAGGTAAAATCCCTTTTTCCCTTTGAACCATGTTTGACTCTTGATTTTAAGACCAGGAAAAGGCATCAGAAGGATAGTCTAATTTAATTAATTTTAANTCCTTTTATCCTCACCGCCCACCCACCCCCCCCGCCCCACTTCAAACAGTGATGTACCAAGAATATTTAAGCTGGATATTAAATTAAGTGACCAAATAAGAATTTAATTTAAAATTAATGGGAAAGTTGTTCTGTGCTAATTTCGTTACAGTATATTTTTAGATAAATATTGGGAGGTTATTTTGCTAAGTACGCTCTTTCTTGCTAATTTTCTAGCTTAAACATATTTTTTCACATCAACAACTTCACAAATACCCTTGAGGGACCTTAATTTCCTTTATCTTTTTTGACAAATAGCAGTTCTTTTCTCCTTTCATATCCCAGTGATTATTCTCAGACAAAAGCATGAAACTTTCTGAACAAGACAATAGCATGATGTTTAGGTTGTTGTCTAACCTCATGGTTGTTTTGAACATTCATAAGTTATTTTATGCTTTAACCTGCTTAAAGCCTAAGAATAGAGTTCTCTTTTACATTAATCTGGGGTTGGGTTAGAATATGCACTGTAAGAACCCTTTGATGTTGTAGTTCAACCCTCATAATTAGAAAAGGATATGATGAGTAACAATAAACAGAGTATGTGTGGCAACAGAAACTGGAAACTCAAAGTACCTTACTTATGCATAATTCATTTCATGTTTCCATGTCATTTTTTGCATATTCACAGCAGGCTTAACTCAGATGTTACCAGTCTAAATACTTCCTCTAAATGCCTTTGGTAAGAAAATAAGTCTTCATTAAGAACAGAATCAACCAAGTAGGGGAGGGATGAAGGAAGAGAAGGATGAAAGCAAGAAAGCAAGCAAGAAAGAAAGCAAGAAAGCAAGAAAGCAAGAAAGAAAGAAAGAAAAAGAAATTTATAGACACAAAGATTACTCTCAAGTTTGTGAATTAAATTGCAATTAGAACATTTTTCAGGATTTTTTCCCCTTTTACAGACTCCAGTGAAGTGAGTAGTGTTTCATACCAGAATGAAGAGAGTCATTGGCTTCCTACTGTTTTGATCCTCTCTGTTGGAGAACCTCGAACTTCTTTTTTTAGTAGTCCTTAGTAAGATGGTTGTAACAGTCATTAATGTTTGTGTAGAAGTAAATATAAGATACTGAAAAAATAAGAGATACTTTAACAGAGAAAACGCAGAAGAAAATCATGGTCCAAAGACTGAAGTGTTTCCAGGGAGAAGGTACATGGGTGTTGGGTGGAGCTCTGTTGCCACTAATATTTTTGGTATCTTTGCAGCAGTGATGGACTGCATGTGAGAGCAGACAGTCTGAGCCTGAACCCTGGCATTCTGAATTCACAAATGAAAATAAAAAATTAGAGCTAAATCTCAAACTACTTTTACACTCATTAAATTCAAAATTGGTCATTTTTAATAATGAGATTTTGAAGCTATTTAATCACTGATTATTTTGCCAGTTTTAATTAATTCCAATTTCAAAGACAAAGTGCTGAATATGCATGGAAGAATTGGAAATTAGGCTTGCCTTCACTGGTTTACAGCAGTAGTTTATATGTCAATGGTTATAGAGAATTAGTCCTCCCTCAGAAAGTTTAGAGTACTCTAGGATGAAGACATGATCCAGGGTAAGTCTGTGTGTTTTCTCCAGAGATGACTGATACTTTCATTTTATTTTGTGGGTGCTCTCAGCCTTCCAGGATAAGCCCTTAGCTTTGACCTTCTTCCTGTGTATTGTGAATACTCTGTTGAGAAACAGAAACAGAGATGGAACACCATACATGATATTATGTCACTTATATATGATTTTACAAGAGTTGCCCCCTTGCCCACGATGGCTGTAATGGATTACTATTTTCAATATTGTCTACAGACCAGTCTGCCAAATAAATTACCTCAAAGATTAGCCAAAGAGTCTACAGTCACTCAGCAAAGGAAATTTTTTCAACCAACCAGCTTGGCAATCAAAGAAAGAAGACTCTGCCTTTACAGGGTAATTTCTGCAGCTAGCAGATACACACTTCTCTTCCAGAAAAAAAAAAAAAAAAAAAAGGCATAGACCCATGTGAAGAAAAAATCCTCTTTTTTTAACTAGGGCAATGACAGTGATCCTCTGTGTTCCAGGAAAGACAAGATTAGGATATTGATAGAAATTTCTCTGTCTCTGACTTCCTTTAAGAGTTTCTATCCTTTCAGACTGCAAAGATAGCTTTGATAAACACATTCTGAACTTTCGGAGTATGTGAATTCAGAGGCATCACCCAACATGCTCATCTCTTGCCAGAATATACTTTTGAATTTCAACTATAATGGCAAGTTGCATTTCCATGTCTCGAAACACAAAGATTATTGCACACTGCGTGAACAGAATTAAAATTAATGGATGAAAGGATAGAAATCCCACTTGATGCCTGGAGAAATAAAATCTCATCTTGAATCTGTTTTGTTTACTATTGCTGTCCTTACATACATAGTTTTTGTAGTACTTATACTATCTCAGTATACAAGATAATTCTTGCACATCAAGTGAGATATGGCTTTCCTCTAAGGAGCTCCAAAATCTAACTTGTATAGATTAAAAGTACTTAAAGCTATAAATATGATAATGTGAAAAGGAAGAACTATGGCAATTTCATTCAGAGAAGTGGGGTTTTTAAAGAATTTTAAATATAGATCTTTTTTTTTCCTACTCTGCTTTTGTCTTCCAGTACCATGCCCTACATTGAAAACTCAGATATTTCCTTGCTTCCTTCAGGGGTTTTATTCCAGTACAGCACAATGTAGTCCAAGGAAAAAACTTACACAACATGAATCTTAAATGTGTTGAATTCTACTCTCAACAGAGTTTCTATTGCTGAGCTTTCCTTCTGTTGAACAGAGAACAGCAGTGTCCCCATTTCTAACTCTTGGCTGTGCACAGTATGTCCTGAAGTTCTTTTTATATGTGTGGGCAGGAAAAAAAGACAGTGTGTATCTTCTCAGGAATGTCACATATTCTTTCCTGTGGACCAAACTGTCTTCCCTTGATGGTATCTAAAAAAACCCCTACTCACCTAACTTTCTACTCTCTTTCTAATGTTTTGCTCCCGGAGAAACATTTCTCTTGTAAAAAGCATCAGCATATCTTATCAAACTATAGAGACTAATAAAATTAGAAAAGCAGTGAGATGTCATTGCCTTCTGAAACCATATGAATATTGACAGAAGAAGGATCTTATTTTAAAATGTTGGGTTTTTTTAAGATCAGGAATAAAGGCCAGATAGGTTGAGATATGTATTAAAAAAAAAATTTCGTGTCTCCTTTTAAAAAATAAAAGGTGATATTTTGCTGCTGTTCAGATTTAGGAGACTACACATTGCATCATTTGATTTCCTGTTTATAGAGTATTTAGAATGTCTGGCATATTTGGAAGTGTCATGGTATTTTCTTTCTCAAGAGATCATGGCAATATCATTTTTTGGGCTGGAGAAGCAGCATCACATTAATGCCTAATAGTATGAGAGAAAATTTGTAGAAATGGTGGCTATGAAAATACCCTTTAGAACTGAAAATAATACCTTTACAGCTTACTCATCTGAAAGACAGTTGTTACATAGTCTCAATATTCGTAACAGTAAAGAAATAATCTAGGAATAAATCACAAGGCATTTATGTTATTTTTGACAATCCCCTAATCCTGGCATGCATCTTTGCCTTCAGCCATCCTGTAATATTCATTTGGCAAAATGCCAGCAACGTAATTCCTACAACCATTCATAATATTGTTAGCATGCATTGATTTTTAAAGTGCTTGTTACTCAGCCCTCACAAAAGTTATCACCTGAAAGAAAGAATGGTTCAGAGATCTTAAATTAAGCCCAGAATTTTGTTTGAATTTTCTGTTAAAGGTCTGTTCACATGATCTTCCTCAAATGGACTACACCCCACAGAGTGGCATCTTACCTTAACAAAGGAGCCAAACTTCTTAAGAGAATTTTTTATTTCAGACTCAGCCATAGAAGTGTAGAATTCTTAGGAAAGAGCTGGTACTTTTCTTTATGGTCCAGAACACAGTTTAGTTGTGTCAGTTTGAATGACAGACATATCCAGAACTGGAACTACTGTAAGCAGATTTACTTACCTGATTTTTAAACCTGCAATAACTTTGATCCTATTGCCCCAAACAGCTGAGGGAGATTAAAATGTTAACGATAACAGATAATGAAAACAATTATATTTTACTGTCTTATATTATTATATTGGGGAAAGCTACTTAGTCATCCTAAATTTCAGTTTAGTCCATATAATAGCAGTCTTTTCATTCAGAATTATTATAAACACAGCCAAACTCTATTAGGAAATAATAGACTGAAACAACAGGTCATATGCTGGGGTGATGGAAGAGTAGATTTAATTTTAAGATTTAAAATAGCTGATGTGAACATGAGGCACCGATTATACATGGTTTTTTGTGAAAGACAATGGTCATAAAGAGGTTAGGAAGAGCATAGGTTAGGAGGAAGACCTAGAGGATATGTAACTGATTGGGAAAAACAAGAAGAGATTTTTGGACAAGGTGGATAAAATTATACTTAGAAAAACAAATTCTACTGTTTTCAATTTTCACTTATTTTTTTTTAAGGAATTAATTTACATACACTTCATAACTTTTTAACTTCGTTCGTCTTTCTTCTTTTTTATTTCTTTGTTTTTTCTTACATAGTGTAATCTTTGAGCCAGAGATTCTGTACAGTTGTACCAATAAAACTGTAATAGCACTGATTCTATATGTACTGAAAATTGATGTGGAATAAAAGTGGTAATTAATTATCATATTATGACTACATTACAAATCATGATATGGATAAAAGTATAATTAAAAGTCAAGAAGTGGGGAAAGATAATTTTTTTAAACTTTTTTTTTTAGCTGAATGTTGGAAATTTCAATTTTAAATTTGTATAGATGTACATAGGAAGAATTTAATATGGAATATTCAGTCCAAATTCTGGTTCTGCAGGCCTATCTGTCAAAAGATCACCCTTTTTCCTCCTTAGAAATCTGCAAAAGACTTGTACTCCCCCAGATGCAAACATACACATGCATACATGCATGCACACACACACATCTTATTGCTGTTTTCTTAGGATGTTTGCTTTGTATACTACAGAATATGAAAACTTTTTTGTGATAACTTTTCTGTAATTCCTCAGCTAGTACCACAAGAGACTTCTGCTGCTCCATGAAAAATGACACAACAAAAAAGTACAGATGTCCTCCTAATTTTTGTTCATCAAATGCGAGGGGCATTTACTAGAACTTCGCTTAGTTTCTGAAAAACTTACCTTGTTTGTAATTATTATATGTCTTTCTCTGTTCATTGACAGCATGCAAACACAACCCCAATTTGGTCATTTGTTTTCTATTTTTTAAAACCCCCAGAAATATCCTAAAATAAAGAGTGTTGTGTGAACCTGGTTGCTTTGAATGGTAATGTGGCAGCTGACTTAGGTAACATTCTTCTGGAGATGCTGCCTGCAGAGTTGCTGTCTTCACTGGAAAGACAACACAGTTTATTCTGGGTTGATTAACAGCTAAAATCCATCAGGCTTTCGGGGCTAATGGCTTTAGAAGAAGGATATAAATTCCTGGCTTTGTGCTATCAGGAGATGTCATTCAAAATTCTAATACTATCTGCACAGACCCTCTTGGCTGCAGCATAAACAGGTATCCAGGTTCCTCTAGGCACTCTATCCTTCAGACCAGTTACCTGAGCTGCCATGCAGACCGGACATAGGTCCCATAGCAAAACATTTTAGTTCACTAAAAAGGTTTGAGTTCAGCTGGTTGTTAGCAAATCTACTACCAAAAAAGTAGTGCAATTTTAATAGAGCAAATTAGTTTTCAGCATGTTACAAAGTACCTTTAAATAAAACATTATTTTTGAAACATACATAGGAAGCATTAGAGGAAATACTTTCTTTTTTTATTATTAACAACTACTTTTATTAATTAATAACAATGTTAATAAGAATCTTAAAATATGTAGGGAGATTACCATATTTCAAATGCAGTGAAACTTGGGAGATGTTATATCAGATCATTGCCAGCATCATTGATTTCTCCAAAACACAAGTGGGATACTGCTGTCTGGGTATAATAACAGTAGTAATACTTTTCCTTTTTTCTTTTTTTTTCCTTTTTCACACAAGTAAATACTGAGGAAATCAAATTTCTGTTTGAAACACACTACAGGAAGAAATATGCAGCATGCTTAGAAATTCAAATGTGGTTTGTTATTAGTGGAATGTAGTTCTCACTAGAGAAACCAATTTGTTCATAAAGATTAGCTCTGTAAAAAGTCAACTGTTCCCACAATCTTATTTATGCTCAAAGAGAAAACACATTTAAGGTATAAAGCTAAAAATTCATTATTATTATCATTATTATTTAAACATTAAAAATCTAATTGAAAAATCATTTTTAGTCTAGATCTAATTATTACAGAAAAAAGGCAAATAGTAATACTTATAATATTTCCCTACAGAGAAGATCTCAATAGCAATAATCATACCATTAAAAGTATAACTCACTTATTTATAGTTACCGTTCCTTTTTCTTGAGGTTATGCTCACCTTTTCACTGTACTCTCAGGTCTTAAAGCCAGTAGTTTCAGCTGCTGGAGTGGGAAGCAAACACGCTTCTGGAATTCTTCATCAGATAATACATCCTGTAGATGTGCATGTTTTCTTCCACACTTTAGGATCAACTTGGTGTCACTTTCATGTATTTGTTAACAGTTTTTTACTTCACTGGTCTCCATATTATGTCTGACTTTTGTATATTTTAGATACTATTTCTTCTTTATCTTTGTTACCATTAAACCTATTTTTTTCCACCTTTGTTTACATCTCTTTAACTGATATTTTAGGAATTGCTTCTGTCTCTGAGCTTTACAGTGTCAGACCTATACCCCATGTTTTATCATTCCACATCTGTGCTCCTCTACCCTACACACTTGTCTCAGCTTGTCAGGGCCCTTTTTATCATACATATCAGGGCAGTATTTCTATATAGTACATCATTATTGCAAGTATCACCCATAGATTAATGCTTATTATGGCTGTAAAACTCTGGTATCTTTATAAAAATAAACAAGAATAAACCAAATTAGCCACAGATATTTGTTCAAGTAGAGAAATTAGCATCACACCTGCACCAAGAAAACAAACTGCAGGCATATAAAGTTCAGACATATCAAACCTAACAAGACTCAGTCCTGAGGACTTGCAAAGGTAGTACAATACCTATGGCCTGTCTTTAGCAGTGACAATATTACAGGGCTACATGACAAACAGGCTAAGTATCACTAAATTTTAATTTAACTCCTTATAGGAAAGAAACAGAACTTTTTCAGGACTTCTTCTATATGGTGAATTTTACATTATGAGAAACTAACCTATCTTAAAAAAACTTCTATGTCATGTTTCTTTTCAGGAATTCTTAAGCAAATAGGTACTCTTTTTTTACCAAAGGGAAATAGGTACTCTTTTTTTACCAAAGGGAGGAAAAAACCAATGAAAGAAATAACTCACCATTGGTGAAAACTAGAAAATCTCCAGGAAAAATTGCACAGCTGTTGATTATTCCAAAACAGGAAGCTGATAAAGTAAAGCAAAAGGACTCAGGTACCTTAAGAGATGACACAGATAGTAGTTACTCCATTGCTGAAAAAATATTTTCAATGTCTGAGCTATCACTTCTGGGGTATGGTAAATTTATACACCTAAACTTCTGCAAGATTTTAAAACATGGTAAGAGATTTCTCAATTTTTTCTTCACCATGGTTTTAAAAACTCCAAAGACTATTTGTCCAGGTAGATAATGGGCAGAGTTTGCTAGCCTGGTAGATATATTTAATAAGAAGATGGTCATACATTACTAATTGATTTAACTTTCACAGGGAAATGACAATGGGACCTGAAAATAACAAAGCTGTACATATAATTGACTTAGACATCAGTACCTCCCATGGCAGAAACCAGTGCATAAAATATTTAGGGAAAAAAGATTGGGATATGAGATACTTTGGATTGGGTTCTTAACTGAGTAACTGAACTCATATCAGAGTGCAATAGAAATTGTATACAGATAGAGCAGGGATAAAGACATAAGCTCCATGCAACTCTCAGTGATGGGAGACTTCAGCCATGCTGCACAGTGCAGAGGATGAAGAACAAGATGGAGATAATTATCACACATACATTTAATAGAAGAGATGAAAGAAGATAGACAATAAAGTGTCTGAGTAAAAATGGACACAGCTGAAAACCAGTAAATATTGAGTGAGTTTTGACTGGCCAAAGTTGGGCCCAGAAAATTTTAAAATGTGCACCATTTGGCTGTATCCTGCTGATGGAATAGGGACTTTTTTCCACTGAATTTAGTGACAGATTACACTGATGTGCGGGTAAAAATAAGTGAGACAGTCCTTGGTATTTTCTTCTTCTTTTTTTTTTTTTTTGTGTAAATTCTGTACTAGTGACACTAGTCATGAAGTAACTCTTCAAAAGGCAGTATTCCTAGCTAATTTATCATATAGATTTTCTGAATACCAGACAAATATTTATGACTTATTAAAAAGTCAGCTGATCTTTTCCCCTTGTAGGAATAAGCTCAAAAATCATCCCATTATTAACACTATTTACATATATTTTAATTAATTCTGAAGTGTCTTGTGGAACTGAAGCATTAGTACAGTACTTTTATATCTTAGAATCTGGATAGCAAAAGTACCCCTTGTAATTGTGAAGTCTTTTGATGTTAAATCCTTGGAACTTTACACCTCTTGGATCATCCAACACAGACCTTTAGAGTCCCAGACAAGCATAGTTTATCCATACATTTCTCAAGTATTTTAGTATTAGTTAGACTTCTTAATCCATTTGAACTGCTATAATATTCCTTTAATTTCCATCCTAAATATATATTCACAGACATAGTAGCTTTTTCCTATATCAACTTTGTTGTAGTGTAGCTCTTCATTCATACTTTTGTGAAAAGGAACATTAAAAAATACTGCTAAAATTTATTGAATGTTCACATTACATAAATACTGAAATATGACTCAACTCCATATTCATTACTTTTATTTTTCTCTCTCCATGTCTTTCTTTTTTAATCTATGCTCCATTTAGGCAGACAATTTACTTTATTACTAATTAACACATACTGCTGGCAAAAATCTGAGTATATTAACCTATGAATTGTCTTAGATGTGGCATTATAACCAGAAGTGAGTTTGGAATGGAATTTTACTTTAGAAAGGATAAGCTACTGATCCTCATCCCTAAAGGAGAATTTAAACCCTTTTGCTAATAACAGATTTTTTTCTTTTTATTCTTTCACAGGAAAAAGGGAAAATCTGTAGTGATTCAAATATTTTTCATGGAAATGTAAACAGGTGAGCCATGCCTCATCTGCAGTGTCTACCTGATTAATGTGGGATGGGTTGTTTATAATTTTATTCTGGTGGATATGGCTTTTGGAAGGAAGGCTATTCTAATCTTTCTTGTCCTGGCAGACACATTTATAAATAACAGCGTCTGGATCAAAAATAACTCAGCCTTAATGAACTAGGGAGTTACAACAAAGTATAGGTTATGTGTAAGCATTTCAGAGTTAGCTTTCTGTTGTGTCTTTAATTTACTATAAATTTTCTTATATTTGTGCTGATATCTGATATTCAAGACATTATTCTTGCACTTTCCATATGTAAAAGCCCAATTTTAAACCGTACTGAGTTTTTAGGTCTAGCAGGAAGGGAAAGACTATCTGAGGACCAAGTAGACCAATATTTTATGACTTAATTGATCACAATTATTTACGATTATCTCTCATTCATTGCTACCATATAGTATAGAAGATAGAAGTTATGTTTATAGTATGGAATGAAAATCAGCACTTTATTTGACAGAGGATATATAGTGCGGTTTTTTTTGTTGGGTTTTTTTCGTTTTGTTTGGTTGGTTTTGGTTTTGTTTATAATTTCTGCTACTGCAACAAGAAAAATGGAGAACGGGGAACTGCACATGAATTTTGAAAGCATTTAAAAACCTGTTCCAATCACCGCTATTATAAACTGTCCATAGGCATTGAGAAAGTCTAGACCTGTATGTCCATTGATCAGTATTGGAGTTTTCAAGTTTTTATGTTTTCAGATTTTTCTTTTTTTTTTTTTTTTCAGCTCAATGGTGATGTAAGAATGAAATAAATTCCACAAAATATTAGCTATATTAAACTGGGATTTTATGAAATATATTCTAGGCTGTTGGGCTGTATATGAAACTATTTAATTTTAATAACTTCTTTTAGAAAAACGAAAGTATCCCTTCAAAGTTAAAGTCTTTTTGTTGAAGTCAGTCAGTGGACCATGCTTTTATTTTTCACCATTTAACTGGATTCTGTTAAACAAAATTTGGTAAGTAATTATTTGTTTTCTTTCTTTTTCAATTGCCACAAGAAATAAATAGGTTATTTGGAAGAAAGACGAGGTCAGTATTTGGTTAGCCCCAAGGATAAATGCCTGCTCTTGCTTCTGTTGAAATAGATGAGGATATTCAATTACTGTTGTTATGTTGGTTCTTTTTTAAAGAGGTCTAGCAAATAAAAAATATTCTTCTTTTACTTCCCCGGATTTACTTCCTGAGATTATTGAAAGTTCTTAAACTTTTTTTATAATGCTAATTCTCACCAAGGTTTGTAATGTTTTTTTCTTGCATTGGTTTTGCTAGATTTATGCTAGTTTTTGAAAAACCTGCAAATACCATGATTCATTATCTCAGAATTGCATTTTAAATTTCAGATGTCTAATTTTTTTAAGGATAATTAAAAGTGATGCTTAAAAGAAAAGGTAAAAAAAAAAAGATAGAAGTTATGAAAGAATAAAGAAGAAAATTTAAAAGAGAGACACAAATATGTGCTAACACACAGTTTATAACATGCCATGCCTGAAAGAGTATCCAGATAGAGAATATTTCCCTATGTACTTTAGAATGGGAAGAAGTAAAAGGAAGGTGCAATATACAGAAATATTCATGAATCATGAAGAAAAATTAAAACAGAAACAAAACAAGCAAAAACCCCCCAACTATTAAAAAAATAAAGAAGAAAAATATACTCATCCCAATATTCATATAATTATAAAATGGAACCATAGTGTCTACGAAACTTTTTCAGGATGAGTGAAAAGTTGTTAAAAAACACCAGTAACCTCACATTAAAAGAATAGTTATAGTTCCCAGTGAAAACGAAAAGAATACAGAGATTTTTTTTCTTGGGGAGAAGAATTCTCATTAACCCACTTTTCATTTGATATTTTCATTAAAAACATAGATCATGAAAGATGCGCTGTGCACATTAAATACACGGATTAGAATACTCTGGTGCCCTGAGTCTACATTCAATCAGAGTCCTGTATTCAGCATGGAGCATCATACTACCAGATTGGCTGTGGATCAAATTAAGAGTGCTCAGAGGAAACATGAACAGAACAAAAAAAATCAGAGACTTTGTAAGAAAGAATGTATAAACTGACACTTGTAATAAAACAGATTATATGATAAAGCACTGAAAACATACATGTGTTAAAAAAGGTGAAAAATCATGTGCAATTTTATGTTAAAGGCGTAATACATAAATAATGACTTGTAATAGTCAGCAAGCATAGGAAGAGTCAGGTCATTTATTTTAAAAAGTCATCCAATTTTTCTAAAAAGTGTTAAATATCAAAACAAACAGCCCTTCCCCCCAAAAAAAAGAACCACTGATGGTTAAAATACATGTTACTTATTTGGCAATCCAAGTTATTTTCAGATTAATTATGTGTAAGACAATAAGATTTTCTGCAGAATCATGCTTAAACCATCAGGGAATGGAAAAATTTCCCACGGATTTCCACAAAGGAAAAACTTGTTTCCTCATTTGTCTGTTATTGGTGTCTTTTGTCAAGCAAGGAGAAGATAAAGATTATAAAACCTTGATAATAATCTTCCAAAGGCCATTTGATAACTCAGAAACACTATAAATTAACACTACACAGTTATTTGTGAGTGATATGAGAAAAGTTGTTATTCATAACTGCAAATTGCATGCAAATGAGGGAACCAAGTGCAGAAGTACTTTGGTTAAATCTGGATTGCTTTTCAGGAATCGGTTAATATGCAACTAAGGTAATGTATGCAACTGAAACCAAGCTATATCCCTAGGCATTTTCTTTCAAAGAATTATCAAAAGCATCATGACATGGGCTGTAATATTTATGACAATACAGATTATAGTATAATGCAGTTTTTAAAAATAGAACATTTTATAAACCAACTGGAGAGAAAGGAATATGCATCTATTTAAAGATACTTTAGGCCCTGAAAATTATTCTGCTATTTAGCAAGCCAGTATTTTTCAGCTGTGCTTTAAAATACAGAGCAAATATAATTAGAAATATAAATGAAAATTTTCCTTTGTTAAGAACATTGCTACAGTATTTAATTACATTACAGCTTACAAAATCCTGTTTAGAGCATCCAAGTTTTCCCTTTCTGATCTTCTCCCAAAGCACTGGTCTCAGTACAGTTCTACTCAGCTTTATTATTAATCTGTAATAATTTTAGATTTCTCTAGTTTTTGTGCAGGAGTTAAGTTTGCCCGAACAACCTTCTGTCTTTTAGTCGTCTTAATATATGATGGAGTATTATAAATCCCTATGAAATCAGTATCTTGATCAGATGAATCACATCTGATAACAATGTAAGTTTTTAGCATAGTTGCCACCATTTGAAGCAATACATGATCTCAATGTAGTATGTTGTGCATGCAATATGTTGGAGTTTTTTTTTTTAATTGTCATAGTTCTACAGCATGGCACAAATTATGTTGAAATTTTGTGCAATAACTTTATGTATATTTATAAATATGTTTATATGTACATAAAGCTCACAAGGAAAGAGCTCTAAGGTAAATTTACACTTCTGCTACCATTAATCAGACCCTTCAGAAGGAAGCATCCAATTACTGTTCAGCCAGTTCTCTTTGGGGCCTATTTCTTTTGATCTTTTATAGCAGCCTCTTTCCATTCCAGTGCCCATTTCCACATCCTCCCTGGATTATTTTCCACATCAAAGGATGTCTTTCTTGCCTCTGTAGATTTCTCAATTTTGATCTCTCCACAGTCATCATGAGAGAGAGAAAGAAGAAAAACTAATACTAATTATAAACTATATCAACCTCTATTGTATGCAGCATGCTGAAAGCTGTATCAGCTAAAATCCTAAAATTTTGTTTTACCAAAACTTTTGATGCCAAGAAAACTGCTATGAGAAGAAATAAGATTACTTATTATGAATCTGTCTTTTCCCCTCCATATTTAACCAAACGGTGGTCATTGTTGTTCAGTTGAGAAGTCACTGTCATGAGGAGGAAATCTAATGGACAGTTTCACCTCTAATGCTTTATTAAATAAAACTAGTTAATGCTTATTAGCTGACAAGTATGGAATTGCTGTATTTTGTTCAGCTGATTTATTTTGATAGACTGTAACTTAGGGAATTGGAAAAATATAAAATAGCCTATATTTTTATGGAGAGATGTGCAAAGGAACAAAAATAGCTATTATACTCTCGTTGCATTGTGTTGCGGTTTCACCCCAGCTGGCAGGCACGCCACACGCAGCCACTTGCTCACTCCCCCTCCACCAGGACTGGGGGGAGAATCGGGAGAGTAAAAGCTGGAAAACCTGTGGGTTGAATTCACTTGGGAGACTCCTAGAATGCATGGAGGATAACTTCTTCAGGCAGGTAACAGCCCTACTAGAAGGAACAGGGTACTGACCCTGAGGGTTACCAATGACAGTGACCTACCTGTGGGCTCAGGATTGAAAGCAGCCTGGACTGCAGTGATCACACACTGGTGGAGTTCGCAGTCCTGAGGGACATGGGTCAGAAAAACAGTAAAGTCAGGACCCTTTCCAGCTCTTCAAGGATATACTCAACAGCACTGTCTGGGAAAGAGCCCTCAGGAACAAGCAGGCAGAACAGAGATGGCAGATTTTTAAGGACTCCTTCCACAGAGCAAAACAGGTAGTGATCCCCAGGTGCAAGATTATTATTAAGATTTTCATAGGCTTTCTTCCACTAAGCTGTTGATGAATTAAATGATCAATAAAACTCTAGAAATCTTTAATAATTGTATGACTAGGTTAACACTTTAAATCCAAAAAAAGCAAAATAAAAGCAAATCCTGCATCTCCTCCTGCCAACAGACAAGATTACCTGAGTTACTAAACTATTGTATGGAACTTTAAGATTGAATTCAAGGAACATATTAATGTTTTATAAAATCCTCCCAAGACAACAAAGATTTTATCTGTATTAAATTTGGAATAAGAGAGAACATGTATTTAAGCTTTAATATGAAATCATGAATTTGTACTTCTAATGTCCTCTTTGTAATAGAGACTATATATTAACTGTTTGAGGAGCAGTTTTTGAAAGCATTAGTCAAAACAATATTCACAATAAAATCTCTGACTACATTTCTTGTAAATTAAAGATGAAAAATCCTCTTGTATTAGACCCCTTTGTTTGCTTTACTGAGAATGAGATTATTTCCCACAGTTAAAATTCAGTATATTATATTTCATATTAGTTTACAGCTCAGTGGATTGACCTAAGTAGGTTTGATACTCAGGTCCATTACAAGACTGAAATGCATGATACCCTCTATGAAGAAAACAAGACAGAAGTTAGAAATAAGCAAGAATTAGAACAAATGTCAGCCCAAAATGCACATTAAAATGCTGCTGTGACGTGTGCAGGTGGTGTATGGTGACATTGTCACTTCTATGAGACCAAGGCTTGAGGTCCTTTTCTCTCCAATGGGCAAGTGTGCAAGAAATAAAAATGAGACCTCGGTGGAAGTAGAGGACTTACCCCTACAAACTGTAAGGAGTGGCTGCAAGAAGTTATGGGTAAAAGGATCTCTTTTCTCTAAAAAAAAAAAAAAAAAAGCTAGCATTTTTCCTAGGAATAAGAAAAATAGTTTTTCTGTAAAAGTTTTGTCACTGGTGCAGCTCATGTGTGATAAAAACAAAAGCCTGAGAAGTGGACACTTTTCACACTGTGGCTTCCTTAGTCCTTATATATGTGAAATTCCTTCCCTGGAAATGGAAATGTTGGTGAGAAGGCTAGTGCACATCTTTATGATGTCTCGATGAAGGATCTGGACAGGAACAGTGTCTCTATTGAGACTGAATATAAATAAATCCAAAACTCCTGTTCCAAACTCTACAATTTGAAGCAAAATACTGTCTGAATACTAGCCGTGGAGACCTTCTTCTAGTAGCCACACAGCACATGAGAATCTGGCAATAGGCTGCAGCTTAATTTTTCACTTAATCACTTCTGATTCCTTTCAGCTTGCACTACATTTCCATAAACAGTGGTTTCCAGTAAAACTGTGCAGGTCAAAAAGTATTAAAATCTGTTTCTGTGGAACACTATTGTCTTTCATGCCACCAGATAATAGAGTTTGGAAAAGAAAAAAGAGTTTTGAAGCATCCTGTCACCGAATCACAGAATCACAAAAACTGGACACAGTACTTGAGATAATACAGCATATTATGTTTATTTTATGCAAATATATCAACATGTTTTTACTTTGTATATCCTTTTCTTCCACAATTTCATCAAAATTTGTAGACTTCCCACTTTTAACTGTTTAGAAATTCTGACTACAGTTCTTTAGAATTAAAATTATTATTTCATTGCTTGAATTCACTTTTCCATCCTGTAGTCAAAAGATTCTAGCCCTAGTCTATCTCTATAAACTTTTGCACTTCTGGACTGCATATTCACATTGACAGAAAATTAAAAGCCTAGTCAAAACATTTTTTTATCATCAAGACTCGCTTTTTGTTGTTAAGACCCTTGCTTCAGGCAGATTCTGATATGCTTTATTAAATTTATGAGGTGCTCTGCAAACACACTAACCATATGTACAAAGAAGTTCTGAAAGCTTGGTCAGAGTTTTATTACATTAATGCAACATTTCATAAAAACTGAACATCCCCTGAATTATCTTTTCTAAATTTCTCTCCAGGAATGTGCCAGGGAATCACAAATCTGGTAGTCCAGTGGAGGCAAGGATCGGTATTCTTAGGTCCAGCAAGTGTAATCCCACTAAGTACAAACACACACAATGCACATATAAGGATATATGGACACCCAATCATACAGAACAACACAAACAAGAACAGTCAGCACTCAAACACAGACAGCACCGATGGCTTCATCTTGTTCCCCTCCCTGTCTAATCAGGATAAAGGTCTGTTAGTGGGAATACACACATATGTGTACACCTAGGTGCAGTGTGGATCCCTCTAGCAACAGAGCTCAAACACTCAGTAGCTGCCCCTGGAACCCAGTCTCCTCTCCACCTCAGGGTCCCCAGGGTTTCTGTCACTGTACAAACAAGTAAGATGGATCAGGGCACAATTTGGGCACCCCCAACTGTCATCATTCCTCTATCCTCCTTTCTCTGTGGACCTTAATCTTTCTGCTGGATGTACTAGCAAAATATACAGAAGATATACTATATTGTGATTTTTTTTTTAATAAGGCTGAAGGACCTAACCCTCTGGTTTATTAGGAATATTGAGGGAACATAAAATTTTAAAATAAAGCTCAATTTATTAAAATTAAAATTTTAAAATATAGCTTTATTTGTTAAAATGTTAAAATCTGGAAAATGTCAATACAGGGCTAAAATAAATGAAAAATATAAATTTAAAAGATATTTGTAGCAGGCAATAATAATATTCCTTCAGTCTACCTAATGCTTTTACTGTTACCTTTTTAATATTATTTTTAAGTTTTAAAAGAGTACACTTCCAAATAAAGCCAATCATCCACCACCAACACACACACCGCCCCTCCAAGTTAGAAATATATTTCATGATACTATTTAGGAAAGGACTTATCAAGATTTTTCTTTAGACATAATACTCTTATCAGGCTTGGAGTCTGTCATTGACTTCCTCTTTCAGGAAATACTTTAGAAAAGTGCTGTGAACACTCTTGTTTGAATTGCTCCTATTAATTTTGGTAGGCTTTGGATTGAGACCATAGAATTCTCATTATTACCATAAGTTTGCTATTTGATGAAGGAATTCTGTGGACAGCTTACAAAAGCAACCAATGTGTGTGTCACTCACTATATGTGGAACTGTCCAAAGGATTGCAAAAGACTGAGAAGCAGTGACTGTGCCACAAATAAGTCTCTCCTTTAATCTATTATGGATTATTGTTACATATATTTTGTCACGGTGATGAAAAATAAAATATTTTTAAATCTCCCTCATCATTTACAAACTTTCCTCTTCTCTTACTTTATCCTTTTACCATTATCTCCTCAATGAAAGGAAAGAACTTGTTTACCTATTTGTTGTGTTTTTTTTCTCTGTCCAAGGATTTCTCATGTGCTGGAGATCGACTGCTGGTTCAGTGAAAAGATAAGATCTTTTTTCTTTCCATTTTTTATGTCAGTTTGAGCTGTTATTGCCCACCTCTTCCATTGTTAAGATGTTGGCAAATTCATATAGACTACAACATGGTAAATAATAGTAGTCTTTTTACTGTTCCTTAATTATTAAGATAATAACTTATTTCTCTGTCATTCTCAAATCTCTAATTGAAATACAACTGTTTTCTTACCTTCAGAGTGGCCAAAATTTTATCCTTTGTTTTTTCCTGAGTACATAATAATGAGAAATACCTTGTACAAACTATTACTTCCTCTTCATTTTGATTACTATGAAATTATGAAAAAAAAGCGTAAGTTTAAAACAGGTCCCAAAATTTGTAGTAATTAATGTTGTGGAAGCACTAAGGACTTCCTTTTTGTAAGCATGATGCTTCAAGTTAGAAAAAATGAAGGACTGAGACAATCTAGCTGTCTTAACAAGTACAAATGTGGAAAGAAAGGGAAAAAATAGACATTCATGCTTTCTAAGTGGGGAACTGAGACAAACATGAATTCTTCCCTCCAATTTCAGACATCTAAAGAGTAGACCTACATCAAAGATAATTGCCTAGACTCCTGTGGGAAACTGCTTTGATCTAAATGGCTTCAATTTCGATCTCTTTAGCTCATAATGTTGCAGTCTGTCCTTTCAATTCATAACCTTCCACCTACATGCCCTTACGTACCACTGTAACTACCTCTTCCCCTCTTGTTCCAAAGTATACTTAACCATCTTGTTTTGCAATTCCTACTAGTAGAAGGAAACTCTTGGTGACTGTTTAAAATAGAAATATGGCCATAGTGTGAGTTCGAAGAAGTGGTTCCCAATAATGCTTGTATTGTTTTGTTTTTTCTCTCCCATTTTACAGACCTTTCTTCACAATTTTTATTTTGCAAACGTATGCTATAGAGCAAACAGAATTTAGTAGATTAACATTAGCAAAGTACCCATAAGCATTTCACAATAATGCTTATAGCTTTAAAAGTAAATTAGCTCTGCAAAATCTGCAACTGGTCAAAGCATGTCTTTCTTGAGCAATATTACTATGAGAAATCAGAGCAACAAGACTGTGATACTGTGGAAGTTATTCTGCTTAGACTAGGTTTTTGGACTGAGTGGTTGTTGGACCAGAGAAATTTGCCAAGAAGAGGATATTCATCTAGAGAGGTACTCATTTTTGTCTTTGTTTACTGGTCACAGGGAAGATATTTTCATCTCCTTCTTTTTTCTTCTCCCTTTCTCCTTTTTCTTTTCTTTTAGTTTTGCTTATTTGTTTGTGGGTTTGACTTTTTTCAATTGTCCTTGAAGATAATTTTTACTGCCACAGTTGAAGGGTGACATCAGCTACAGGACCCACAAAAAAACCTGTTGTACATTTTGCTTGTCCCAGGATCCTCTGTGGATTCTTTTGTGGTTGCAGGAGAGAAGTAGACACTTCCTAGGGCCTGATTTCTCCGATCTTAAAGTAGAAACCTAAGACAGATCAGATTAATTGTTCCAGAAAGATTATTTTTCTTCTTTGATTTTAAAGGAAATTCTTGATGACTGTTTAAAATATAACTATATCCCCTACAGACACCTGAACTTACAAATAATGAATGCAGAAATATTCTTTATGTAGTCTTTCAGTTGTAATGGACGGTTAGAACTTACATGTCCAGCTCAGGACAAGTAAATCACTTGCATGGTTTATCTCACAGTCTTTCTGATAGATATAGTACTACATATATGTAGTACCAGGACAGCTGTGAATAAGAAATTGGCTAATTTAGTGAGGGGAGCATGGCAGACATAATTTAAATGAGGTTTTTGACAATTTCAGAAACTGGGATGGATAAGCAGTCCTATGTAAATGGAACTTAAAATTGACTGGACTATTCCACTCTGAGGGGAACATTAAATGGTTTGACTGATTGGCAGCCCTCAGTGAGCAGACGTACACCAAGATGGAGCCCAACAATGAACTGATGCTCAATAATAGGGAACTATTAAAATGCCAGTGTTAATCCAGAGAGACTCTGCTAGCAGAGACATATTGAAGTTCAGTTCAACAGGAGGAGTTCTTATCATTTCCCTCTTCATATTTGTGTGGAAACTGTACCTGGAATAAAATCTCTTCCCCCTGCCCAGGCTGATATAAGAATTATGTTGAATGTCCAGACTCAATTACTGTGGTTGTTAAGAACCTGAGCATGTGATGTTAAAGAAGAGGGTTACTTAGCTCAGTGAGCAGAGGCTAGGGGACAATGCAAAACCTACATAAATCTCCTTGAAGAAACAAAATGATGAAGCCAAACTGCTCTTGTTATTGACAAGCAAAACAGAAATGGCCGATTTTTGTGGTTTGTGTGGTTTGCACTGGACATTAGGAAACAAAAAGTTCTTCACTGGCAAGTGAGTGCAGAAGTGCTGAAAAGGCTTGCCAGGGAGACTGTGGTGATGCACATCATTCAAGGTTTTCAAGTCCTGGCTAGAAAGTCTTGACCCTAAGTAGTCATCTAAACAGTCTAGTAAAAATTGGAATCTTGGTTAGACTTTCCCCTGGGTGAACTGATCTTGAGTGACAATCATTGGTGACAGTACTGTTTCAGGCAGAAAGTAGGACTCAGAGAT
Source organism: Dicrurus megarhynchus (assembly GCA_013399195.1). NCBI lineage: Eukaryota > Metazoa > Chordata > Aves > Passeriformes > Dicruridae > Dicrurus > Dicrurus megarhynchus. Next base: position 189,988 of record VXAD01003126.1, read on the forward strand.
ATCCTGAAACTCCTTTCCATGATCATTTATATGCTTCTATTATTTTAGGATTCTTTTATTTGTTGTTACTTTTTGCAAAACTATTACTCATTTTAACGTAACCTTTCACCATAAATAGTTGCACCTTCTCCTTCATGTATGAAATATATGGTGTTCCTCATAAGGGGAGGAAGAGCACAAGAGAGAATTAAAGGTAGAATATACAAGTCCTTCATAGGTTGAAAATCTCTTCTATATATTATTTTTTGGAAGAAAAACAACAGAGCACAGGTGACAGAAAAATGTTGTCCAAAGGAACTCCAGTTTGACCAGCCTAACACCAGAGTAACTAAAAAGTTATTTAGGAATTTTTACTAAAAAAATAATGAAAATCAAAAATTACCGTTAATGTTTTCAGAAATATCAAATGAAAATTAAGTATCTTTTTTTTTCTATTTATTTGTTCCTGGACAGATTATAAAGGTATATAATAAAGTGTGATGACATAAAATGCATCTAATTAGAAATACATTGTAATTTTACTTATATCTATTCAATTTAGTTAATCTGTACCTTTAGATTAAAAATAGCCCTGCTGATAGATCTCCAAATGCAGTTGTTGGAGCAGAAAGCTGCTCTTTTCTCTTTCCCAATGCTTTCACTGCTACCCAGTTTATAAAATGTCTCTGCAATAAAATTTTCATGTGACACACATTTATAGGCCAGTAAATAAAAAACAGTTATAAATTTTATGGAGTGATCCAAACTATTCCAATAAATGAGCAGTGTTGAGCCAAACATATTTTAGTAGAAGAATCTTAATATAATAACACTTTTGGTGGAAAGAACATGAACAATGTTTTTAGGACAGGGAACTTCAGGCAAGGTTAACAACAACTCAGAGAATAATTTGAGGGTGTTTATAAATGGCCATTTTGCCACAAATTCTATGTTCAGTGTTGTAGCTGGTTTAAAGGTTTCTGTAGTCCTTCAGAGAATATATATATATATTTTTAATTGAGAGGGAGAGAATTGGAAAGCTTGTTTCTACAATGTTGTGTCTGATTCTAATGACAAAACTTCAAGAAGAAGTATAGAAGACAGTCAACAGAAAAATCATAAGTATTTAAATACCAGGAGAAGGCCTTAGCTGTGAGACTTGAAGGCTTCAGTCTGGTCATTTGGTGAAAGAGAAGTATGGGAAACATAACTTGGTCACTATGCACAATGTATAAGCAATCACAATCCTTTTTTAAGTCTTGCAGATAAAAGGATGATATGAGCTAATGTCTTGAATTTAAGGTTAGATAAAATTAAGCTTTAAATAAGATATGATTTCCTAGCAGTGAAGATAATTAAACATTGAAACCTTCACCACAGGTGGTGGTGGATAAGCCAAGAACTGGAATTTAAAATGAGATCAGATAGCTTTCAAGAAACATAATTTTGACTTTTGGCATCATTCTGCAATATTCTTTCACAGAAAGTAACTTTGATGATCATAGATTTACTTTTGACACTAATGTTTGAACATAGGTTTGCATATGAAGTGAATAGAATGTCATAATTAAATACATTGAAAAGGCATTAGGACAACAATATTTAACTGCATGCAGTGCTCTCTTCTAATGTGATCCAAGAAGAGAATGTCTACTGCTGTTACATCTGAAATCTATTTAGTTAGCTTAGTGTCCTATCCTTAGGTGGAAAAGCATGATTTTATTTTTTATGAGAGCTTGTTTATAAGCTGAGCAGGTTTATAAATTCCTCAAAGAATGGAAGTTCTATACAGCTAAAGTACATGGTATGTGTGTTCTGTAACAGTAAGAAAATATAGGTCAGTGAATAAATATGTCACTGTTGCAGCTCTTCTGATTCATCCAATAAGAATTATTATTTAATGAAGTTTAGCTCATTAGAGGAAGTGTGGTTTCTCTGACCTTCTTTTTCTGGCTTACATACCTGTAGAAACCCTACTTATTATTCTTTACATTCTTTGCCAAGTTCAGCTCCAGATACACCTTTGCCTTCGAGACCCAATCCCTCACAGCCAGGCAGCATACCTATAGTCTTCCCAGGGCACCTGCCCCTCTTCTACTGCCTGTGCAATTCCCTCTGCCCCTTTGCTTAGACAGCAGGTCTTGATTCAGCCATGCTGGTATTTTGCCTTCCTTTCCTGATTTCTTACCCCTGGGGACCTAGAGCTCATATGCTCTATGAAAAGTTCAGCCAATATGAGAGGTCCATCTTCAGGAAATTAGGTTGTTCAATTCTTCTTTATTAATCTAGCAAATGGAATGCTTCATCCGTCATGGATTTGATCTAAGGACTTGTTTGTGTTCTGTATTTTGTTCCATTTTTTATCTCCTACATTCTTTTTCTTAAACAATGAAACACGCAGCAAAGTTACTGCCAGAGGCTGTGACAAAATCTAGACAAAAACAAATTTTCTTGACTTTCAGCTTTGAATTCTTATGTATATATTTTTGGTCCTTAGTTGTATTAGACTCTTTTCAATGTAAACCTCAACTGATTTTGATTTCACTTTTGATAAGGTAGATAGCCATCAAGAATATTCAATCTTCTCAATTTGTACTTTTGGCAAGCAGGATGAATTGTTTTTAATGACCCACAATAAATGCAGGTGCAATTTTACCCCATTACAAGTGTCTAAAAGTTAAGATGTTCAGGGCACGATAAGGATCTCAATTCCCTGTGAGAGATGGAGAGACCCAAGTGATGCTCCAGTTCATTCAAATCAAGGTGATTGTTTTATTCTTTTAGTCATATTTTCAAACCTGAAATGTCCTGAAGATGGCTATACATTCTTGCAAGCTTAAAATACATCCACAAAGACACAAAATTCATTATCTTTTATGGAGATAAGAACTTTTGACAAACTCCGGTATTTGCTGAATAGCACATTTTAAGTCACACATTGTTATTCTATAACTGAATTAAATCTGAAGTAATATATCTGGCAGGCTGCCCAGGGTTTCTGAATATTGATAAACATTAGACTTTAGCTAGATTGGTTTTCCTTCCCATAAGCTGATAGTCTTTTTACTGAAATCCTAATTCAGAGAAAAAGACAGTATACTAAAAATCATGTAAGCAACTTCGCATTGACAGAGAACAGTAGGACAAACAAAATGGGTACAAGGAAAAAAAGGAATTAAAAATAAGAATGGTAGTAGTTTTCAGAGTAATCAGAATATCTTAATGTTTAGTGGCATTATAATACACATCTGGGGGTTTTTAGTTGGCTTTAGTTCTAAGAATTTTGAGGTCAGATATGTGAAAGGCAGATGGACAACAGAATGGTATCTTAGGCAATAATTGGTGAAAAGTTACAAACTGTGTGAAGCTAAGAAAGCACAAATCCTTTATGTAATAATATGACATCTTAGTTGCATACGCAGCAATTAAATATTTGATAAATATCAATATTTTGGGAGAATAGTCTTGCTGTTAATAAATGTCCAGTATTGTGTAACTAAAGTTGGCTGTCTCATAGATTATGTATTTTTGTCTTAACTTAGGTCAAAGTTTGAGTTATCTGAAGATTTTAAAATTAGTAACCGATAAAGTGACTATTTCTACTTTATTTCTTAGGCAGTCTTTCCTAGTAAATGGCTCAGACAATAATCCATTATTCTTACTATCAAAGGTTAATGAATTAGCAAAAAATATCTTGACTCTGAATAATAGTATCAAAATTATTCAGTAAAGAGAAAATCATAGGAAGTGATGATAATAATGAATAAAGTTTTTCATGGCCATTAAAAGATAAAATAAAGTAATTTTTAGACATATGAGCAGAAGACGTACTGAGATGTAAACTGAATAAAAAAAAATATATGAAAATAATCTAGATTATCCTAGATGTACAAAAATTGTTTTAGAGAGGAAAAAATAGATAAAAAGCTATATGCTTTAGTGAAACTATTTGGTTGAACATACAGACTAAACACAGATATGATGTAACTAAAGTAATTAGAATCAACTACCAGAATGTTGTGTGGTAGGTCAGATTCATCTTATCCTTTGCAGCAAAATGTAATCATATAAATATGACTTCCTGAGCTAATTGCTGCTCAGGGAAATTAATCATGTTTTTCTTTAAGGGTTCATAAAAAACCATGAAAATAAAATGTGAGGGCATTTTTCAAAGAGTCAGTCTTTAGCCCAGCTCAGTCTAGATGTTGAGCACTTCTGGAAACCATGTGTGAGTCATAAGGTTTTGATCATCCTTATCCAAGTTTTGATGCATATGTGGCATCCTGAGATTTGAATGTATTTTGTAATGGTTGCATATACTGTGTGTACTTCAAATATAAACCAATATAATGGCTGGGTAAGGGGAACCTAGAAAGAGATTTACTATTTTTGTGATTAGAATTCTGTATACTTAAGTTTGACAAGTTACTGCGGGAGATTATGGGACTGGCTTTAACATATTATTTTCAGCATAGTCAAGCTATAATTCTCAATTTTGCCAGTTGAGGCTGTGTTTGCAATCTAAACTCCATGTTTTGTAGTGAGCTTTCTGAAAGAATCCAAATCAAATTAGGTGTCTCCTGCATAGATTTTGGTCTTTCATTTCCCTTTAATGAAACACTCTCTTGCTGTGTTAGGAAGCCTCTTCTAAACCTACATCAGCCTTCTAAAAGACAAAGAAATTTTCTTAAAAGAAAATATAAGGTAGAGTGTTTTTTTAAAAAAAATATTGTATATACAGTCTGAAGCATTATACCAGCATGTGTGATCTTTGATTCTTCCATAATTTTAAAGATGTATCTCAGAAATTATAGGTCACAGAATTATTTTGCTTTAGATAAAAAAAACAGAAAATAATTTACAGATCTACATTTCAACTTCACAGTTGCTCACATTTTGTCAAGAAATATTGATTAGCAAATCTATTGTTGTCATGGTCTTGTTGAATAAAGAATATGTGTTCACTACCCAGTGAAATGGAGTTTTTGTCTAGGTATTAGTAAAAGAGTATACACAGATGTCTGGGTTACAGAGAAAGGGGAGAAGTTTAGAGCTGTGTGGTTTTGTTCCTCCCTTACTGGAAGGTGAGGGGGAAGGGCAGTGCTTTATTTGGAGTTTAATTTCCTTCTGGTGTTAAAACCAGCATGTCTGATTGGACCCCAATGTGGGTCTCAAGAGAGAGGTTGAGATAAAAATTTTGATCAAAGCATTTGTGTATCGGGTGCAGGACATTTGCTGCATATCATTGGGGTGATCTAATTACCTTGTGGCAGAAGTAGAAGTTCTGCAATGTCATAATATAGACAGATAAGTTGAAGCATTCTCATGACTCAACTTAGTAAGGACTGCCACTGGTTTAAACAAAATGCCCTATGCATTCATGGGCATTTGTGCATTCTGTGACTTGTATACTGTGATAAACTATGAAACTAACTCACTTCTAAAATGCCCAGTTACACATATGTAAGACAAATTATACACGAGTGCCACATAAAACAATATTGGCAAAGTTTCATGAAAACAGGGTGATAAGCATTTGCAGCGATATACATATAAAATGAGACAGAATGGGGCAGATCTAGAGGTGTAGATAACAAGGGCTCCAGCTTTCTTTCTTGAAGGAAAGATTTGTTCACTTAAAAAATGTAAGATTTTAAAAGCAGCATTGGCTTGTGTGATGGATTTGCAAACTCTATGAAGTTTAGGAGGGATGGAGAAAGGTTTTGCTGCCAGGTCACAACACTTCACCCCTGTCAGAACTACTTCTTCACACTGATCTCTGCTCCACAGTACACAGTACTGTATGAAGTTCTCCAATATAGTTCCTTTCTATGGGATAAAGTCCTGCAGGAATTTCTCCAGAAAGGGTCCTTTCCAAAAGGAACAGATTTTTCCTTCAGGAACAGATTTATCCAGTGTGGGTACCCCACAGGCCTCAGTTCCTGACAGAAAACTTGCCCCTGCCTAGGCTTTCCGTGAACTGCCTTGTGGATGTCTGCCCTGGTAGGATTATTCATGGGCTAGAGGAAAACAGTCTGCTTCACCATGGTCTTCTTCTTGGGCATGAGGGGAGTGTTTGTTTTTATGCCTAGAGCACCTCCTTCCCTCCTTCACTGACCCAAGTTTCTGCTGGGCTGTTTCTCTCAGGTTTTTTAATTTTCTTGCACAGCTACTGCACGGTGATTTCTGCCCATTCTCAGATATTTTATCAGAAAAGTGACACCAGCATTGCTGGTGAGATCAGCTTTGGCCAGCGGTGGTTCTGCTTTGGAGACAGCTGGAGTGGCCTGTGCCCAGTATGGGGGTATCTCATAGTCTCTTCTCACACAGGACACGCCTGCAGCCTTCTGCTACCAAAACCTTTCCATGTAAACCCAGTACAGGACTGAAATAAATGTTTTTGTAATGATGAATATCAGTAATCTATGCTGAATAAAATCAAGATGCAAAGAATAATAGAGTACTAAGAAGCAAAAGTGTTTAGAAGTTCCTCTACCTCACTGCATTCTTCACAGTCCAGTTCCTCACAAAAGATAAAGAAATCTGAAAATATTTGCACAGTCTGGCTCAGTTCTGCTGTCACTGAGCTCATTTCTACAACTTGCTCAGGCTTGTGCATGTTGTGCTGAAGAAATCCAGGATCAGTGGGAGAGTTTTACTTTGCTTCCCTTGCATAAAGCTCCCAAGACTTTGCTTCTGTTCAGATGAAACCTAATGAGTGAAAAGCTTTTATAAATTCCCATGGGTCAGATTTTGGTATGAATTTACTAGAGAAATACATGACACCAGAAATTATCTTCAGGGCAGAATTGTAGTTTCAAAAATATTTATTAAATAAATGCTGTTAATAAATAGTAGGGCCCAGTTATTCAACAGTGTTGTGGCATATTCCTTTATCAAATAGTTTCTAAAACAAAATGTGATACATTTTTAGACATTGTGTGGGTAAATATCAAAACTGTAATAGAGAAGCTGGACAAAAGAGTAGTTTTGGAAAATGTGGTTAGACCTTGGTCACGAAGAAGAGATATGTTGCAAAAGATTTCAGATTAACTGGGGGGAAAAAAGGAGGAAAAAAATTAAAAAAGGCAGACATTAATGCAGTAACTGGATAAGGGATTGAAGGATATAATTAATAGTCAATATGATTCAGTCAAAGATTCAGTGATCACTTGCAGCTAACATTCCAAGAAAGGGAAAAGTTTGCAAGGTCACCTACACCCAGGGAGCTGCATTTTGACTGGAATCAGTGCACGGAAGGCTTACAAAATAATAAAGATAATGGAGAGTTATCTTGATGGAAGAAATAAAAGCTTTGGCTCATTAAACCTGGAAAATTAACGTCCAATTCCTACATGACTGTTCAATCTAAATATATTACGATGGGGGAGGGGGTGGTGTCTGGAAAAGCAGAAAAACACTAGGAAAATATGTGAACTATTTAAACTACAATTAGTAAGAACAAACGGGTATCAACTGGCCATGAGTAAACTCAGAATAAAAATTAAATGCCTTATTTACTATCAGAGTAGTTATGGAATTTTTCTAATGGATGGAGATTTCTTCAATTATTGTTAAGAAGCTTGATTAGTTTATAAATTGCATTGTATAATATGCTTGCCCATGAAAGAAGAGGACTAGAGCCAGCATCTCAGGAAGACTTTTTCAGTTCAACATCCCAGCCTCTTGACAGGAGAGCAGTTCACCGTACCGAAAGCTCACTCCCACCCCCAGCATATAGTATAAAGTAGGGACTTCACCCCCTTTCCCAAAGCATGTATACATCTCCCTGAAGCCAGTAAATAGCGTGCATCACAAGTGCTGTTAATTTATTCATAATATTCCTGCCTGAATTAGTTGCTTTATATCCAACTGAGACTCATTTTTCTTTGCATCTTTTATAGCTGAACTATGTTACATGGTAGGTAAGCTGCCTTTAACTTGGTGTAGACTAAGTTTTTCTTCTGCAGCTCTGTGCAAAACCTAGCATATACTTGTTACAAATTCCAAAAATTCAGTGAAGAATTAACAAATTCACAGTCTGTATATAAAATGTGAAGTAAAATTAAAATCACATGTTAGTCCACTGTAAGTGGCTTGTAAGTCCATTGTGGAAAACTCATAAAATTACTGCCAGTACTGGAAAATAATTTTGTGCTTCATGGATCTGGATTTGGTTCTCTAATTGTACATACATTCTTAAAAATGGGTTGAAATTTCAGAACTTGAAAAGCTGGATTCTGCACCTAGGGCAGAGAAATTATGTGCCCAGGGTTCCATCCCATTGTAATGAATGTACGTACAGTTTGTGCCAAGCAAAGAAAATTATATTCATAAGCATTGCAAAGGCAAGACAGCATCACAGAAGTGGAATAACTCAGGGATGCCTGAATGATTAGAATCAGGTTTACTTATCATACATTAATATATTTAACTTTAAAATTGGAGCAAGACCAGCATAGCACCATGAAGTTTATAAGTGCACTGAAACCCCTCCCCTATGGAGACAGGTGAAGAAAGATGGGGTGCTTCAGCCTGGAGAAGAGAAGGTTGTGTGGAAACCTCATAGCATATTTCAGCATCTGAAGGGGACCTATAGGGAAGCCAGAGAGGGACTCTTCATCAGGAACCGTAGTGACAGAACAAGGAGTAATGGTACAAACTGAATCAGGGAAAATTCAGGTAAGATATTAGGAAGAAATTCTTTATTTTGAGGGTGATGAGATACTGGAACGTGTTCCTCATAGAGGCTGTGGGTTCCCTAACCCTGTCAGTGTTCAAGGCCAGTTAGGATCAGGCCTTGAGCAACCTGGTCTAGTGGAAGGTGTCCCTGTTCATGGCAGGGGGGTGGGACTAGATGCTCTTTAGGGTCCGTTCCAATCCCTTAATATTCTATGATTCATTCTACACATACTTGCAATTTTTTTTGAAAGTAAATATCAGCTTAGGTTCCATGAGCTAATTTAGATCTATCAGGCAACTTTTTAATGTTTTTTTTATTCTTCAAGGGATTTTTTCTGCTAGTCTAGAAGTCACAGAATTTCAGGAGACTTTTCTTATGGAGTAAATACTAACACAGAAAGAGAAACTAAATACTACAAATCTTTGTGCTTTTCAGTATAAAACCCCACAGTCTATCTTTAGGGGAGAGGAGACTTGGCAAATAGTATTTCTTCTAGTTCTTGACAGAAGCAATCATGACTGGGGGCAGACATTTATTTTCCCTACCTGAATATCCCTAGCGATTGAATAGAGATTCTGTTTATCCCCTTTTCTGAAATCATGAAGACTAAATTCCGAATAAAGCACTGCATGAGGGTATACAGTCTGACAAATCATGCATGAGTTTTGTTGCTTGGGGACTTGATTATTTATATATTTGCACATTCTTTTTTTCTTGGTCTTTGTTAAAGTAGTCTAAATGTTTACATTTTCTTTTTCATTTAAAGGAATTTGCAGAAGAACTGGAAAATGGCAGAAGAGCCATTATATAAGGCAATGAAACACATTTCATTGTAGGCAAATAGAAATGTTATCACCACAGTAATGTAATAAAGAAAATAATCCTTTACTAGCCCTAACAAACAACTTTTAATATAACCAAACACTTGATTATGCATTCACGGAGATTCTCCTGTTTGTTCAACGACTAACTTGTAATGGCATGTGGATTATAATTAAAGCTGGCAAGCTGTCTGCTGTGCAAAAAACAAATGCAGTTGCCACAGGAGAATTTGAAAATGTGATGTGAAGAATATACCATAAAAAATAGGCATTATGATGATTATACTGTGTTGTCATGTTTTGAGCCATCAGTCTTTGATTTGGCCAAGTTTTCTTATGAAGGTAAATTTTAAAAACCTCAATAATCAAAAAATGAGGCCATTTTCTCCTTTTAGGTTTTTAAAGAGTAATTCAGTAAAACCATATTTTCTTTTTCCAAACTTTGGATATATATTTTTTTTCAATTTTTATTGTAGCTCAACTTTAATTGGACTCACAAACTTCTGAAAACTGCTACAGACACTAAAAATTCAAATACAGCAATAGTAATAAATTTCTTGCTTTACAAGAGGAACACTAAAGGTATTTTCATATATATAGATAAATTAATTTTTTTTCTTTTTGGTGTCAGAATTGAGTTTTCAAAGAAAATCCCTCAACTGCCTCCACTCATCATGGCTGAAATAAAATTAAAAGATGCACCAAAAAGTACTGTTTAATGCTCCAGTTGCTAAAGGACATTCAGTCCACGGGATCAGACCAGAGCTACCACAAAATTACTGCTATGAAATGACTGTGTCAGTCTGCAGCAACACCAAAATTGCCTCAAAACACAAATTGTCTGCAGCCAGCAAGACTTTGTCACTGGTTAGCCATTCTCAGAATATGCCACTCTGAACAAGAGTGCAATGCTCTGATAGAACTTTTCCCTTTTCCTCCTTGCAGAAGAGCAGAATAGCTATCTGTTTCTTTGTCAGGATTAATACAATCATTTCAAATTCTTGTATGAAGTAATTTGAAGCAGTACAGGAAACTACTTTTCTATTTTATAAAAAAAAAATTGAATTATATCAGAAATTTTTTCCAAAGACTCAAGAACGTTGCTAAAAATATGATGGTTTTGTTATATTTCAGTTCATGGGGTCTTAGCATACGGACCCATATATTGGGTTTTCAATTTATGTCTGTTCAGTTTCAGCATTTTGCTGGCATTTCTAAGACACAGTTAGAGTTAAGTGTAATCTCCCCTTTAAACCTCAGTGTTGGAGCCAGAACTTCCTTTACTCTTAGATTTGGTGCATATGACTTGCCTTTGAGAAAAAGCAAAACTCTTTCTCTTTTGAAGTGCTGGTACTGCCAATAAATTTTATCCTTGTGGACCAATAGGTAAGTGATTGTAGTTCTTTCCAGTAACAGAAATCATCTTCTTCTCTCTAAGAGGACTCATATTCATGTTCTCCACTTCCCAAGAACATATCCATATTATCCATATCCAAATTATCCATATATTGTAGTCAGGAAGTAATCTATAAGTGATACTGGGCCACTTCTGTCTGTCAACCTTTTGTGGCCAGTGTTACTGGGTTTTGACTATTTTTTTTAATTTTCTGATGCTATGTATGGGTAAGTTTCAGATATCAGTTTTCAACTTAGTTACTTAACATTGTTTGGGCCTGTTTGTGAAATATTCATGGTATCCTTTGTGATATTTAAGACGCCAATGTTTGTTCTTAGCTTTATTGTTCTTGGCTGGGATAGAGGAGTAAGTTTTCTTCATTTAGCTTGTATGGTGTTATGATTTGGATTTGTCAAGAAACAGTGTTGATATCACAGGGATGTTTTCATTATTTAATCATTTAGTGCTCATAGAGCATCAAGGCCTTTCCTACTTCTCATGTTGGCCCACCACTGTGCATGTGCACAAGGATTTCAGAGGAAACACATCTGTGACAGGTGACACAAACAGAAGCTGGGGGAAGAAGGAGGAAGGGAGGATGTTTGGAGTGGCGGCATTTTCTTTCCAAGTAACTGTTGCACATGATGGAGCCTGGCTTTCCTGCTTCCCTGTGAGAAGAGGTGAATAAATTCTTTGTTTTATTTTGCTTGCATGCACAGGTTTTACTAATTTCTTAAACTGGCTTTACCTCTGCCCTTGAGTTTTTCCACTTTTACCCTTTGGATTCTCCCCTCTATCCCACTTGGGGAAGTGAGCAAATGTCTGTGTGTGCTGAGCTGCCCATCAGGACTAAACCACGTTAAACAGTTGTGCTCCTTAGTGTTCAGTAAATTGCTGTAGAATACCCATGACTTTCAGTTGGTTTGGGTTTGATTTTATTTTTGGCGTTTTGAGGACAGCTATCCTTGAAGCACAAAATTGCAACTGCAGAAACAGATGGTCACATGATGAAAAGTAGTTACTGAAACCTAATATAATACCGAGTACATTTTAAATGTAAATCCTGATCGTGTTAAATAGTGGTGCCAGCTGTTTCAGCCTGCAGACTGCACTTATTGGTGTACCCTGGGAATCAGCAGGTGCTGCTTGCTCTGCTAGTATCAAATTATGAACAGAAAGTTTTAAATGGACATTTCAGCTGTCTATCGCTCTGGGACTAGCAGTATATGAGAAAATGAAATATGAAAACCTGAAGCAGGAGATATGTTAATGGAAAGTTTTAGTTTTACTAAATTAAAATAAGAATTTGGAGTTCAATTCCTTTCCCATTCATTTTTTCCCAATCTTTTCTACTGCACATTTATCTGTGAATATTTTTATGTGTAAATATGAACACTTTTTGCAATAATCAAATGTAAATTGCTACATATAGGTTACTATTTTTTTCCTATAAAATCCACAGTCACAAATGCCACTGTTCTACCAATTTTGTTATGGTGGGTTGACTCTGTCTGGATGCTAGGTAACTACCAAGCTGCTCTATCACTCCCCTCCACAACTGGATATGGGAGACAAAATGTAATGAAAGGTTCATGAGTTGAGATAAGGACAGGGAGAAATCACAAACCAATAACTATCAAGGGCAAAACAGACTTTAATTGAATTTATTACCAATCGCGATCAGAGGAAACTTAAAACACCTTCTCCGTACCCCTCCTTCCTTCTTGGGCTCCACCTCCTCTCCTCCAGCAGTGTAGGGAGACAGAGAATGGGGGTTATGGTCAGTTCATCACAGGTTGTTTCTGCCACTGCTCAGGGAGAAGAGTATTTCCTCTGCTCCAATGTAGAGTTCCTCCCATGGGAGACAGTTCTCCATTAACTTCTCCAAAGTGAGTTCTTTCCACAGGCTACAGTTCACAAACTGCTGCAATGTGGGTCACATTTCCACAGGGTGCAGCTCTTCCAAAACAGCCTGTTCCAGCATGGGTCCCCCAGGGGGTCACAGGTCCTACTAAGAAACCTGCTCCAGCATGGGCTCCCCTTTCCACGGATTTGCCGGTCCCTGCCTGAAGCCTGCTCTGGTGCAGGCTACCCACAGGGTCACAGCCTTCTTTTGGGCATCCACCTGCTCCGGTGTGGGTCTTCTGCATGGCTTCAGGTGGATCTCTGCATCCCTGTGGACCTCCACAGGCTGTGGGGGCACAGCTGTTCACCAGAGGCTGCAGAGTAATCTCAGGGGGTGCTGGAGCACCTCCTTCTCCACTGACCTTGGTGTCTGTAGAGCTGTCCATCTCACATATTCTCACCTCGCCCTTCTCTGAGAACAATTACTTCTGCACTTTATCCTTTGTTTTTCTCCTTAAATATGTGTCTTGGTTCCAGCCAGGACAGGCTTAAATTTTCTGGTAGCCAGAAGGGGGCATGGCCAGGACCTGGAGTTTATTCTATACAACCTCACATCATTTTCCAGAGGTGGGGAAAGGTCTCCCTTCTGGGTCACATAGTGTGGCAGAGGGAGTGGTCAGGCGTTGTCAAGGGTTTTCCATGGGGGATAAGCAATAGCATGTGAATCATTCACCTTTTTTCTTGTACACTCTTATCGTTAGCATTGTTGCTTTTACTGTTCATTTCATGTCATTTCATTATGTTTTCAGCAAATTGTTTTTATCTCAACCAGTGATTTTTATCTTTTGTGCCTCCAATTTTTCTCTTCAGCCCACTGCAGCAGGAGGGGGAACAGGAGGCAGAGTGATCGAGTGGCACATGGTTTGGAGTGTTTCAGTGGGAACAAAAAACGGAGGAATATGTTTCCTAAACCATGACAACATTTTATCACAGAGGTACCTCTGCCATCTCTGATTGCCTTGGCCTTGGACAGCAAAGGATTTGTCATGGAACCAGCTGGCATTGTCTCTGTCAAAGAGAAAACTTCTGGCAGCTTGTCACAAAAGCCACCCCTGTAGCACCACACCCACTACCAAAACCTGGCCACACAAACCAAATATATTCTACCTCTCAATCACACAAAAAAACCCCAGCCCATGACTTAAGATAAACATGACTCAGCAAATAACAAAACACCAGTGTGTTACCAAAATCTTTATCATCCTGAATCCAAAACATAGCACTGTATCAGCAACTGAGAAGAAATTAACTCTATCCCAGCTGAAACCAGGACAATGGTAAAAAGAAAATCTGTATTGTCTTAGTCTGACCTAATTTTCACACATTTTAATGTATGTTAATACATCAAGGTGTAGTAGAAACCACACAGGAGCTACTCAGGAGCATGACAGAACGTAAATAACTATATTAGGCCAAACAGAAAAAAAAATCAGAAAAAACATCCCAAACATCCCCAAACCCCACCACATTTTCTCATTGAGGAAGGTATTTGTCATTGAAACTAACAATTCAAGTTGATTCTAAACAACAGTGTTCAGATTTTATTCTGTCTTTTTAACAGTATCTTATATAGCTCAATTCTTTTCTTAGGAACCATGAAGAATTCACTAGAATACAAGGAGAGGAATCAAACCCTGAAACTTCTGTCTTAATGAATATTACAGAATAGTAATGCACTTTTCAGTGAAACAAAAAATTTTATATATGTTCCTCTTTTCGAAGAAATATGGATTTCTTAAATGTCTTATGGAATGACTGCTTTTATCCAGGGAAACAAAAGAAAAATTGTATCTATGAGCCTTACAGTTTCACAGTGACCACTTTTGGGGTGCATAGGGAAAAAAATCCCAGAATACAAATGCAACTCTTTCTCAGTCATTGTTTAAGCAGCTTGCCTAGTGTCATAACAATTTTGTCTCATTCTTTATGACTTCACTGCTCTTGTCAATCACATTTAAGCACATTGCAATAGTGTCAGCTTTTATTTTTAGAACCTTCATGCCCTGAAGTAGTGTATGCTCGAAATATTGCATGCAATTCCCTGGTGACACTGTTCTGAGAATCTAAAAAATAGATCAACCTTGGTTTCATCTGGAGGTGACAAGAAGGTTCTGGTAGTACTATGTGTTTCTACTTAGATCTGAGTGTTTTCTTATTTGTCTGATTGTTCTTTCAAGCACTTAAATATGAAAAAATGCATTTTTGGGGGAATAGAAGATATTTTTAAATATAGACTGAATTTGACTAAAATAGGCCCAATTAAAATAAAAATAATAAAAATCTCAATACACTTTTGCTGAAAGAAATGTTTCAGAAATATAGAAACATTCTGACACCCAAATGAAACTTTTGAAGCTGAATTAGCATTTTTCCTGCTATAGACATAATTAATTTAATAATAGGGAAAATGCAAAAGTGGAAAAATTTTGTGACTTCCATTATGAAAAAGAATCAGAATTGTCACTTCATTCCATCAGTGATATGTGGCATCAACATACATCAGTATGTGTAAATATTCTTAGTAAAGATTTGTGTGTGTGCATGTTTTCATTTGTTCAAGTTATGGAAGTACATTTGGTTTTACCAGAACTATTTCCTGTCACTTGGCCATTACCCTAAAAAATACAATATTTGCTCAACTTTATAACCAGCAATTTTTCTGCACAGTGAAAAGAAGCATTTTCTCAACAGATATCATTGACAGTCCATATTTGGAAATGTTTTATTTATTGTTTCTTTGCTTAGAAGTAGCAAATGGTTAATTAAATTCATAAAAAGAATGATTGCAGGAAAAGAGATTGACTTATTTTCCTTAAACAAAAACCATCTGTTATGCCATAAAGTTAACAGTAACACCACTTTTTCTTCTGCACACTGCAAACTATGTCTGTCATCATCCCTTTTTTTCAGGAAGAGGATTGTCTTCCCTAAAGAAAACAACAGTCACAATCAATTCGTGGTTTGGTTGGCAAGATTCTCTGTTCAAAGTTGACCCAGATTAGGCATATCAACTCTTTTAGCAGGACCAAGTGGTTTATTATAGAAGGATCTTGAAACTTGTTGGTTTTACACAATCTGATCCCACACTGGGGAAGTTAATGTTGTTTTACTGGTATAGATAATTCAATTTTATTTCCACTACACAGGTAATTTTTTTTCCGAAGAAACACAAAACTAAAAAAAGAGGACAAAAACAATCCCTGGAATATTTCTCTCTGCATATTCTAGTATGAAGACCTCTGAACCATTGTTTCCTTTCATTATTTCATACTATTTATCAAGTGAAATTCTAATTGAATCATACATTTAAGGCATATATTTGAGCTCAAACATCTTTGTGAAGTAAAGTACATGCTATAGATTGTATTAAATGCCTCTAAAATCAATTGAAAAATACCTAGGAATTACCATTTTCATTGACTGGTATGGCTCTATGACCTTATTTTGTCAGAATTTGTAACTAAAGCAGTATAGTATCTAGAAAATCAAAGAAGACTCTCTGAATATTTTTGCAACTTCTTATTTTTATTGGAAACTTTCAAATATGTTTATTTCATTTGTTTTCTTCTCATTATTTTACATTGTTGACTGGTTTTATCTCTGATTCATGTGTTTCATTTTGATGGCTAGATACCTGAATGAAATTTCTGTCTAACGAGACCCTTTTCACTTTTACTGTAAATATTGTCAAATAAAACATTAATATTGAATTTTTCATGATGTTCTTCCCTCTTCCCCCCTTAAGCGAAAACTGAAAGAACCCATTCTTAATTTTGAATATTTCAGGGATTTTTTAAAATTATCCTCACTTTCTTGTTCTCATGTCAGTTTTCTTCCTTTCTTCTTCCTCCTACCTTGTGAGCAAATTTAGTATAAAAGCTGAAATGGAATGCTATTATAAAATAATGTTGCCATAGCAGCAAAAAGTAGTTTCAGTTTCTCACCTACAGCAAAAATAAAAGGTGAGTTGTGCAGGATTCTTATCAACTACAGAGAAGGTAATCAGACAAAATCAATCTTCATCAATAATGAATGAGCTGCTCACACAAAGACAAATCTGTGGTGGTAAAGAAACCATCCTATTATTTCCTGGAAAACTAGTAGTCGTTTGAAATAGCAACAAAGGTACTGCAGAACTTGCAGATAAAACATTTCTATTTGTAATATCTGATATTAGCAAAAAGATTATCGATGCTTTCTTGAATTCATCATTCGTATAACAAACTTGCTGTAGCACCTTGAAGGGGTATCAAATTCATCATATGCTAATTTATCAATCAAGATATTGAAAGGGGTTTTTTTTTGGTCTTTTCTTGACCTTTTACATGTATAGCATCAGTGACTGGAGACATATTTGGAACAAAGCAGCATAACAGGTTTTGGTTTTAATATACTCTAAGAAATGTTTATTCTGCTTACAGAGTTAATTTCTGAAATTCAGGTATTAAATTCCAGCCTAGAGCTATCACCCAAACAAAGATAAATAATGAGATATTACTGAGTAAGTGCAGGTACATTTTGAGTGCCATGTGAATTAAAATCAGCTTATAAATAGGTGATGAACCAGCTGTAAAAATAGCATATATATATATATATATATATATATAAAAATATAAATATATATATATGGATGAATATATATATTAACTATCCCTTCTGGAAGTTTCTGCTGTGATTGTGATATGAAAACTATAATATGTCTTTAGTGGTCAAAGAGATCCGATATAGAGGTGATACTTTTAATGAGTGTAAATTTTGAAGGGAATCACTGGATTTAATCTATTTGTATCAATTGCAGAAATTTGACAGTGCAGGAATTACTGTACTGGATTCCATATGTATAGAATTTCATCTTCGATGATCTGTGGGGTGTGAATCAGGCCCAAGTATTAAGAAATTTTAAATAGGTGTGTGGTGATTGAATAAACATTACTTAGAGATGAAAACATATGTCTCTTTGCTATATAAAACAGAAACAAAATCATACATTTTGTTCATAGTCCAGAAAGATTCAAGGAAAGTAGATTTAATTATTCAACACCTTCCTGCTAGAGTTCTCTGTTAAGGTGATGGGTTGCGTAATTATCCTCTTTGAGATTGTTGGCAGAAAAATAATCATTCAGCCCATCATTAATTTGCTTTCTAGAGATCACATACTTTCATTTGCAGCTTTAGCCTGTGTCATGGTTTCACCCCAGCTGGTAAACATCACAGGGCTGCTGACTGACTGCCTCACCAGCAGGATCAGGGAGAGAACTGGAAGGGCAAAAGTTAGAAAAGCCGTGGGCTGAGATAAAGACAGTTTAACAGGGAAAGCAAAACCCAAGCACACAAGCAAAGGAAAACAAGAATTAATTCACTGCTCCCCTCAGGCAGGCAGGTGTTCAGCCTTCTCCAGTAGAGTAGGGCCCCATCACATGTAATGGCTGTTTGGGAAGACAAACGCCATCACTCCAAACATCCCTCACTTCCTCCTTCTTCTCCCCATTTTATACACTGAGCATGATGTCAGATGGTCTGGAATATCCCTTTGGTCAGTTGGGGTCACCTGTCCTGTCTGTGTCTCCTCCCAGCCTCCCATGCATCCCCAACTTCCACCCCAGTGTGGCAGTATGAGAAGCAGAAAAGGCCTTGGCTCTGTGTTAGTCCTGCTCAGCAATAACAAAAACATTTTTATATTATCGACCCTGTGTTCAGCACAAATCCAAAACGCAGCTCCATACCAACCACTGTGAAAAAAAAATTAACTCTAATACAGCTGAAACCAACACAACTACAATTAATTTTTTTACTTATCCCTGTGACTGGGCACTGAGGAAGGATTGCTGCTAACTTAGGGTGCCACAATGTAAGGAAAGCTCTTACAGAAAGATGTAACGAAAAACGAATTTTCCATTCATTCCATTCTACTGAGTTAGGGATGGAGTATTTTGGTATTTGTTTTGTTTTGTTCTCTTCTTCTACTTCCACTTGGTCAAAATAGGCTATCTTAAATATGGGAATGTAGGAAATGGTGGATACAAAACCCCTCTGGGATCAAATAATCTTATTCATTTCAAACAACCTTGTCATTTAATCCCATTCACATTGAAATCAATCTCCTCCATTTTAGAACAAGAAGAGCTGTTAGCCCCTGATCCTTCTCCCATCTCCCATTCATATTTATTTTACAGTCTTGCCTTTTCCCAGAAAAAAAGAAATCACAGAAACTTGTTACTACCAGCAATGTTAATCTTGCTTGGTAAGCAATATTAGTAGAGATAAAAACAAATCCAAAAGAGTTTCATTACAGGAAGGATAGATGAGATATCTGTCTTAGAGATTCTTTCCTCATGGAAGCATGTTTCTGTGATTTTCTAGAAAGGTATAATTGAAAAAAAAATTAAAAATACAAATACAGTAGTGTAATGATAATAAAAATTGCAAATTCTTTGTTCTTTCCAGCTCCTAGGATTCCTTTAAATATGTTACTCCTCCTGTTTCTTTTGAAATCTTGCCTCAATTTTTCTTTTTTCCTGTGGCAAACATGTCCTCAATTTCTAAATATGGACTTTTAACAAAACCCCAAAAATTAACTGCCCGTCCATTCCCTTCTCTGCCATTTTTACATGCATTCTCCCTTTTATCTTCAGATCCACTGACTAAATCTTTGCCCTGACTTTCTCTGTATTGAAGCTCTCTTTCATATCCTCTCTTATCTGACATCTTCTCTCTTGGGCTATCATCCATCTCAGCTTGTCTGACATTTCCTTCTGGATGGTTCACTGTCAGCTCAATGTGAGTATGCTAGAGACAGAAGTGCCCATTACTTTTCCCATCTTTTTTGTATTTATCATATGCCTGGAAATCATAGAGTCTCTGTCTATTCTAAGTTCTCTGCATTACATATAAACTAACAACTATTTCTTAATTTCACTTAAGTATTAAAAAAAAGTTCATTAAGAGAAAAAGAAAACAAAAATGTTTTCCTATATGCTGATATTTCCTAATACTAAGTATACTGCTCTAAGGCAGCCCTTCAGGCATTCTAAAATGAAGATGACTAAATTTTTCTTGGCTGTTTATCCTCATTTCATGAAATTTCTCACTCATCTCTCATTTCTGTAGGTAGCTTCTCATTATTAACTTCAAAGTCTGTCATAGTTTCATTGTGTTTTCATATTACATTTGTCCTTCTTTGCCATTCTACTGTTTTCTATTTAAACAATATATAATTTTTTTTGCCTATTTTCCCAAACTGACGGTGTTTCCAGAGTATTATCCTAGCCTTTCCCATTGTTATATAACAGAAAAAAAGTGGATGACAGGTGTTTCAACATGCCTCCAAAAATTAGACTTCAAACAGGTTGATATTTGTGATTTCAAATTTATTCTGGTTATATGATGTTAATTTAATACTTTTTCTTTCCCTACTTAAACTATCTTGGATTGAATATTTCAAAACGCTGTCAGTCTACATTACAAAATAGTGAGAACTTTGTTTATATTAATATTTTCATATTTTATTAGACTCACTAATTTATAACTACCTGGTAGTGCAATGTAGTAATACATGAAAAGACTTCTAAAAAATTTCTGCTTCAGAAAAGTCCTTTACTTCAAAGAAAAATCTAAAGACTATATTTCCTAAATATTTTTTAAACTAGCTGGAAAAGTGCTGTAACAGTTGTACTCCTTCAACTTAAGATATCAAGGGTTACAGAGGAGGATTTTGTCTTTCACCAACTTTCAAACCGTTTTCTTGCAAAACATTCTCTATTTCTTCTGTCTGGTTAGCACCTTTTGTACTGGACTGACATCACATTAATATGATTCAACACTATTAAGGTACAACATACATATTGTAAGTTTTAAATTTTTATATCATAGCTCAGATATTCGGACTCAGATTTTTTATTGTCACTCAAGGAAGTTAACCATCCTTCTTTTAACAAAACCTGATGATTTTGAAGGCTGCTATTGCTATTTCATAGTTATAAAAGCAAATTTATGACAAGAAACTTTTCATGTATTTACTGGGAATACACTTCCCAGCCTAGATCCATTGATTTACTTATGCTTTTTACTTCATGTTTGAATTTCCAGTAATGTTTTTGCTAATGTTTTTTACTTAGAGTAGTAGCATGATAAATAAATAACACTGAATAGTAGGAATTACCATATCCTTCCCAACTCAGTCACTGGTAATTCCATTATCCCTTATGCTGTCTAAATCCTCATGTTTCCTTGGAAGAGGATGGCAATAGATCCTTTATAAAACCTAATTCATCTGACATACTCTTGTGGTTTAGCCACACCAACAACTAAGCCCCACATAGCCATTTGTTCACTGCCTGCTGCTGGGATGGGAGACAAAATCAGAAGGGTAAAAGTGAGAAAACTCATGGGTTGAGTTAAAGACAGATTAAGAAGTGAAAGCTGCAAAAGCACACCCTAGCAAAGCAAAAGAGGGAATTCTTTCACTGCTTCCCATGAGTGGGCAGGTGTTCAGCCATCTCCAAGAAAGCTGGGCTCCATCACACACAGTGGTCACTTGGGAAGACAAATGCTATCACTCAAAAGGCCTCCCTTCCCCTTCCCCCTTCTTCCCCCAGCTCTGTATGTCGAGCATGATGCCATATGCTGTGGGAAATCCCTCTGGTCAGTTGGGGTCAGCTGTCCTGGCTGTGTCCCTTCTCATCTCCTTTTGCACTTTTGCTTTATCTTCCAACAGTACTTGAACAGGATGTGAACAGTACTGGGGAG
Organism: Dicrurus megarhynchus; assembly: GCA_013399195.1. Lineage (NCBI taxonomy): Eukaryota > Metazoa > Chordata > Aves > Passeriformes > Dicruridae > Dicrurus > Dicrurus megarhynchus. The sequence continues at coordinate 211,517 of VXAD01003126.1, forward strand.
AGGCTTTCTTTGTAATGTAAAAAACCTAATGTACATAATTGCAATATACATTCAAACTAGTACTGAATCTAAATATTAGTAGTAGATCAAATAGTCACTGCAGAGATGCAGGATATTATGATATTTTAAAACCCTTTAGAAAAGCATGTAAAGCAACACTAAAAATTGAACTAATTTCTAGCACAACACTGTAGCTCATTTCTCCGTACAAATAGCATCATAACCAGAAACCAGCAGGCACACAGTTACATGGGGAATTGTAGTCATCACTCTTTTATTTCTTTTTTTCTTTCCTGTTTTCTATTTTTCTTTTCCAATTACTACTGCTGTTACCATCGTTATTTCTTGATAGTTAGGTATGGACAATCAGAATCTAACAAAGCAGTGTAAGTTTTACTGTAATGAGAACAAAGAGAATGTTATGCCTAGAAATAGTTTTGACTTAAATACTTAAAAGTTCTACCATTGGCAACAACGACCGTGAAATTCAGAATTAATTTAGGTCCTAAGATGAGCTCTTCTGATTTTAAATCCTAGTGTCAAAGAGAAAAGACATAGAATCACAGAACCACAGAATCACAGAATGGCTTGGATTTGATCTCATAGAGGGTTGTTCCTGTCTGGATGCCAGACATCCACCAAAGCTTCTCTCTCACACCCCTTTGAAGCTGGACAGGGGAGAGAAAATGCAACATAGACTTCATTAGTTGAGACGAGGACAGGGAAAGAACACTCACCAAATACTGTCACAGGCAAAACAGACTTGAATTAGAGATATTAATTGAATTTATTACTAAAAAAACAGGGCAGGATAATAAGAAGTAAAAACAGACCTTAAAAACACCTTACCCCTACCCCTCCCTCCTCGTGTCTACATCCTCACTGCCAGCAGTGCAGGGAGACAGGGAATGGGGGTTATGGTCAGCTCATCACAGGTTGTTTCTGCTGCTGCTCAGGGAAAAGAATCTTTACCCTGCTCCAGTGTGGGGTCCCTCCCATGGGAGACAATTCTCTATGAACTTCTCCAATGTGAGCCTATTTCATGGGCAACAGTTCTCCATGAACTGCTACAGTGTGGGTGACTCTACCATGGGGTGCAGTCCTTCAAGAACAGCTTGCTCCAAAGTGGGTCCCCAACAGGGTCACAAGTCCTACCAGGAAACCAGGCTCCAGCACAGGCTCCTCTCTCCATGGGTCTACAGGTCCCTGACAGGACCCTGCTCCAGCATGGAGCTCACATGGGGTCACAGCCACCTCTCAGGCATCCACCTGCTCCTGTGTGGGTCCCTTCACAGGATACAGGTGGATCTCTGCATCCTTATGGACCTCCACCATGGCCTTCACCAGGGACTGCACAGGAATCTCAGCTCCAGTGCCTGGAGCATCTCCTGTCCCTCCTTCTCCACTGACCTTGGTGCCTACAGAGTTATTCCTCTCACATGTTCTCACTCTGCTGTTCTCTGGCTGCAATTGCATCTACACAATAATTTTTTTTTCCCCTTCTTAATGAAGTATGTTATCACAGAGGTGTTACCACTGTTCCTGATTGGCCCCATCTTGGCTAGTGGCACATTTGTCTTGGACCTGGCTGGAATTGTCTGTCCTGGATATGGAAGAAGCTTCTGTCAGAAGCTACCCCGTGTAGCCCCTGCTGATACCAAAACCTAGTCTACTCCCTTGCTATGGGCAGAGACATTTATTACTTCATCACTGTCCAATCTGATTTTGAACACTTCAAGGAATGGGGAAATTTCTTCCGTATATTTAATTCCCTTATTTGTAGATATAACATCTTGATTTTTGGATAAATACTGTGACATTAGAAAAAGGATATTTCCTTTATCCAAATCCTAACTGAACAACTCCTTCCTTTTCCTCTACTGCAAGGCTTTTATGCTCTTCCCTTTTTATTCCTTTTGTAAGGAAAGGACTTTTTCAGCATCAAAAAAACCCCAAATATAGTCCTTAAAAAAGTTAGCTGCTGACCTAAATAAATTATTATTTTTCATGCATCTTTCAGTATTTCATGTAGACTTTTTTGTGTGTGTTCTTCCGAACAACATAAAATTTAAGTGCCTACTTTAAATATGTCTGTTTAATGTGACCATTACAACATTTACAAGCTTACAATAATTTCAGTGTATTAAAAAAATTTGAAAACAATTTTAATGAAACATTAATTTTTATTGAAAATTCCCTGGTTTTGTGAGTAGCTTCTCATAGGCTGATTTATCGTGTTTGTATAATGTGTCATTGCAACAAAAAATGTTGATAATTATATGTAAATAATTTGCTCAAATTCATATCCTTGATTATCCATGAGGAAGTTCCATGCTAGCAATAATCTGAAATCCTATCTTTATAGCAGTCTTTATTGCTGTAAGCAGATGCAATTGCATTCCTTACCTTTGCTGCCTTTTAACGTACAGTAATTTTTAGAATATATCAGATTCTCACTGTTGACCATTACTGAAAATAAATCAGTTGCATTTAACACCAGAAACTTAGGAATCTAATGCTCATTAGTACTCACTAACCGTTTGTGCAGCACAGTATTTTCAGTTCTCCTATACATTTACAACTACTTTTTCTTGACTTCAACCACGCAATCAGATTCCAGGAATTGGAAGATTGCAGATGACCAAAACTACTGCAAATCTAGGAAAGAAGTGAAATACATAAGTAGTTCTCTCTGATATTCTGAGTTGTCCTCTTGCAAATCGTATTCTTGGTATTACCTTATTTTAACAAATATCTGGCCAGTCAAATGCAAACCTTAATTTAAAATACAAGTGTCCTTCTTTAAATATAAGACACCATCCCCACTGGCATTATTCCATATATCTCCACTTCTATATAAATCTAAATAATATTTTTTTTTGGTTATTAACTTTATAAATATAGGAACACACAGTTTTAGATAGACCAAATAGATGGCAGTCAAATTTTAAATTGGAAAAGTTGAAATATCTTTAGAGAAAAAAAATAATAGATATACCTATACAAAATTATGTTTTCCAGGCAAGATTCATAGAAAACAGAAAGAAAAAGTAATAAGAAAAACAATTCCAACTATCTTTAGGAAAACCAATTTTTACTGAATTTGTTGATGTAGTTGCTGTCTAATCCAAGTCTTCAGAAGATAATTAATCTCACTTCTTAAATTACTGCCTCAATTTGTAAGGTCTAGATTATTCTTAACATACTCTCCCACTTCTCATGGTCTTTGGTGGATTTATTCTTTTTAATATTATATTTTTGAAAGAAATTAAGGTAGGTGTGATCTTTCACAGGTAAGTATCTGAAGGGATATAAAGTCACAAAATTATAGACTCAATTTCTGTTTGATTCACTGAATAGTAAAAATGTGGGCACAATACTATGCATTTAAAATGAAGACTGACTTGTATCGAGAAGAAAGTTTCATTTAAGAATTTTTTTTCTTAAAAAGAAAGGAAAAACAACAATTTGCAAAATTCATATGTTTTATTTTCCCCTGTATTGCTTCACAGACATTTAGAAAAATATTAGTAGTTTGTAGTTATTAAACTTTCCGTATGTATGAAGAATCAGTGAAGGATTGATTTATGCAACATTTTGGCACATGTCATATGCTGTCAGTGCTGTACCTGGAGAAATTTGTGTATTTCTAGGAAAAACAAAACTACCCCTTTTTTTTTTCTTTTTTTTTTTATCCCCTGCTTTCTAACTCAGTGAAAGAAAGTTCATATATGGCATTAATAGTGAGAAGGGACTTAAAAAGATAATGTCTCAAAAATTGATCTGAATGTGCAGGTAAGTGAGGGACATGCAGGATCAATTTTAAGCGTCAGGTCAATTTTATTAACAATTATCAAGAATTATGTGCTCTCATTCATCCTAACATCCTGGACATTTAATTAGTTCCAGTGTACAGGAACACACTTCCACCACCTAATCAATAAAGTATGGCATATCATCTTTCATTTAATTTCCTCAGGGGTCAATTAATTCTTTCATATTCTTCACCCTGGAGAGACTACAACCTCAGTTCTTCTACCTCCTTCAGAGCAAAAACTCCTGTCTTCATGTGCTTTTGAAATGGACGATTTTAACACTTTTCTGCTTCAGTAATTGAGCAAAATGAATTAGTATTTTTTGTCCAATCACCATCCTTTGGATTTTTTTGCCAAAAATATGATTCCACAGTGCTTCAGACAATGATGGCCAGGTTGGAGTTGTGGATGGTGTACCCAATTCCCACTTCTATCTAAGTATTTGCTTGAAAAAAATGGGGAAGAAAAATCAGGATATCAGAATAGGAAATCTTTAATTCTGAATCTTGAGGATATCCAAGTTGAAGTTGTTTGCACTATGGAGATGATAAAATAGCCAAGTAGCACACAATCATTAGTCAAGGCAGAAGGCTTTATGACTTTCATGGTTAATTAAATACAAATGCAACAGTATGCAATTGCTTTATGCTATGCTTCCTGGGAATTAAGTGGTATCTCCAGTAATTATGGTTATTACTGGTGTTATAAAGAGTCTGATCTCTTCATAGTCACGTAGAAAAGTTTTGCAAACTCCATTTTATAGAAGATGCAAAGAAACAAAAGGTAATTCTATGTTACATGTATCAGAGATTCCTTATATAGTATAGAATTAGCATGATAAAGTCTTGGTATTATAAAACCTCTTACAGCAAGTCTACACTAGTCAGCATTTTCTGGGGTTTTCTTTGTTTGTTTGTTTTGCTCTTTTTTTTTTTAGCATATACCTGAAGTTAAGTTCTTGCTAGTGAACAAGTACATGGATGTATGGATGTTTGTTTCTACAGGTAGGCTTTTTTTGTGGTTTTCAAGAAAATTGCCTACTCAGAGATTTTCACTTATACCTTCAACCTTTACCATGGAATAAGAGTATTGTAGAATAATAGAATAATTTGGGTTGGAAGGTCCTCCAGTCCAACCTCCTTCCCATGGGTGGGAACACCTTCTACAAGGCCAGGTTTCCCAAAGATCCATCTGATCTTGAATATTTCTGGGGATGAAGCATGGGGACTGAAAGCCTACAGTAGGGTCTCCCCAGACCCTTCTCATCTCCAGGCTGAGCAACCTCAACTCTCAGACTTTCTTCACAGGAGAGATGTTCCAGCTCTCTGACCACCTGTGCACCAGAGCAGTGGAGTCTTTTGCATTAGCTGAACATTTGAAAATCTACAAAAGTAGAAGTACCTACAAAATAATACTCTGGAAGAAAAAAAGCAAAACCAAAATGAATAAACAACCAATCCACAACCTCTTACAATATATGTTAGTTGAAGCATCTCATACTACCATTACCTCATTTACAAAACTGAAGAATCTCTTTTATTACTCCTCAAACTGGCAAGCAACAGGTCTCAGACAAATGTGCAATAGAAAAATAGATGTCATATTTTAAAAATACTGCGTCTCTGGGGAATTTCTGTCTAACTTCCTGAAATGAAGGAGTTTAAACTCATTCTGGTTTTGCTGTTTCACCTTGCTGTGGATGTTTACATTACTAAAAACTGCTTAACACTGAAAATCAGAATTCTCCAATCTGTGTGAAGTTCTGCAAACAAATTCAGGAGGGAAATCATATTTCCAAACACAGGCAAGTAGTAACGAGCAATTACAATTCAATCATAATATTTTTATGTTTTCTTGCTATCTGCTTTATTTGTCATTAGGTGCCTTCTTTCCTCAATTCCTCCTGAGCAGTTAAAATAGCTTTTAAAATAATAAACCACATTATTATTGTTTTTCAATTCTACTTATTGATAGTCATTATAATAAAAATTATATGCAATACTTGGATAATGCAAAGAAACATGAACTATATGTTGCAGAACCAAACTAGTATTTTCTTATTTTCAGTAAAACAGAAGTTGGTTTCAAATTTTACCTGGGTGTATTGGCAACAAAAGGTAAACAGAAGTTTTCTGACAGAGTCATATTGCTGTAACACAAAGGAAATACTGGAAGGCAGAACAGTTTTTGCTGTCATTAAATACAGATATTGTGTTTTTCTTGCCTTCTCATTAAAAAAAAGGCAAAAGAGAAAAAGAAGAGAGGGAGATGATTGGATAATAGGTGGCTAGAGGTCTGCTTCTTTTCAAATGAATGGAGTTCTGGTGAAAATAGTGAAAATTTTGCTATCAGACCCAAATATACAATTAATGGTATCACAGCTGCCCAAACAACCCATACAATAATTTGTAATTAACTGTGTGGGGTGGTTTGATTCTAGTATATTGCACCAAACAGTTTGGAGCTGTCAAAGAACTTTGATGGTTGTACATCTACGTGAAGGGAAAAATTCACAGATGTACTTTCTGCAGCTTTAGGAAGTTAAAGTTAACAACGTAGTGGCAAGTACTTGGTCTGGACATTGTTGATAAAATAGATAAATGCAGTATATATAATTATGTTTCAAGAATAGAATGTAGAATACCCATAGCAATCCAAGCAGCTCCTGACAGATTTCTATTTTAAAATCTAATCTGTGGGTACCAGGCACCTGGATGAAGCACACATTAAATCTCATACAATATCACCGTATGTCTTGTTCCATCAAACTGATGTTTCATGTTGAAACTGAATTAATTGAAAATTATTTGCTTTCTTCAATGAGTTTTTGCTTCATGTGTTACTGATATATTTCACTGTTTGAAATTATTTTGAATAATATAATCAAGAGGTCAAAAAATAATTTAGGTACGACAAGAAAAATTTTGTTAAATGGATTTACATAAGACTTATATTTATGTCAAGCTGTTCTTGTCTTACTTGCTATCAACTCGGCCACATGAAAATAAAACATGAACAGCATCAGAAAATTTGATGTATTTTCAGTGTTACTCTAAAAAGTTAATAGTTACAATTACATGCTACCTGGATGGCATTTACACATTTCTGAAAATTGCTTCTTGACAAGTTAAACACCAGTTTCATTTTACAGTGGGTTACATTACTTTGTGTACTTAAAGCTTTCAAGAGCTAAGGCATGACTAATATTTTTGCATTACTCTTCAACATGGTAGCAAATAACTTCCTCCTGAAGAAGAGGAAGTTGTCTGTGAAGCCTTATATATATATATTTCTGTACTGTGAAAACAAGGACTCTCTCCATAACCCACTGCATAACATAAAGTACGGAGAACAAAAGAGTTCAATATTAATTTTCTTTAACTTCAATATATAATGTGAACTTTGGACAGGAGGAGAGCAGACTTCAGGCTGCTCAGGGAAATACTAAGTCCCCTGGGTAAAATGTTTTTGCAGGTTCTGGCGTACATTAGTGATGGTCACTTTTTAAACATCATGTCCTAAGGGCACAAGAGCAGGCAATTCCTAAATGTTGCAAATCAAGCAGAGGAGGCAGAAGGCTGGCTTGACTGAACAAGATTCTTCTTTCAGAAATAAGATGGAAAGGGAAAATGCATGTTCAGTGGGAGCAAGGTCTCAGAAAAATGTGCAAGTGGAAGGAAGGTGAAGTTATGTGGGAAGAACACAAAGATGCTGCTTGCCACTCTAAGGAGAAAATTTCTGTGGCCAAAGCTCAACTGGAGATGAAGCTGGACAGAAATGTTGGGGACAGTGAAAAGAGTTTTTTCAAATATTTTAATGGCAAAAGGCAGTTGGAAATAACATCGTCTCATTACAGGATGAGGATGGTCATCTCATAAACAGGGACATGGACAAGGCAGAGGTGTGTTACGCATTCTTTGCCTCTGACTTCAATACGGATGATGGACCAAGGTGATCTCAGTGTCCTGTGAGAATGACCAACCCCCAGCTGACCCTGAACTTGTGCAGGATCTGTGTTACCACCATTTGTGAGTGGCCCTGCCTTGGCCGGGGGCACACCTGTCTTGGAGCCAGCTGGCATTGGCTCTGCTGGACATGGAGGAAGCTTCTGGTGGCTGCTCACAGAAGCCACCCTTGTGGCCTCTCCAAAACCTGGTTATACAAAGCCAATACATGTACAATTCTAGATTAAAAGCAGGCTTGTCATGCTACACCCTTTAATCTGGTTTCTCAACCTGTCCTAGAGCTGTGAGGAGAAAGGACTTTTCTCCTCCACTTTTCCAGTGTGTTTCCTGTTTCTTCATCATCATTTCCATTTTTCTCATGGAAAAGTGCATAAACACACTATCCTGACAATCTGTCTGAGGTTCTTTAGCTCACACTAATTTAGCTACCATTCAGTTCCGCCTGCAATATGCCTTGTCCTACATTGTATCCAATACGGCATTCTGTTTCTGCACAAGCTTATCTCAGGCCTCTGCTATTGGGACAAAACTGAAAGCAAGGGGTACCAAATGATGAATAAACTCTGAAATGGGTCATTTATGCCCATTAAATTAAAACAACATTACAGATTAATAATATCTGTTAATGCCTTGGAGGGGGCAGTTTCAGTAGTACTTCAGAGTTTTTCTGAGTAGACAGGTATCCATCATCAGCTATGCTAAGAAACCTGGGAAAGCTGAGACATTGAAGTGTACATAATCTTGTTTTGGGAGTCCAGTTATACAGGAAAGCTAACAAAGAGCTAACTATAGGAAAATTACTCATAAGAAATCAATTTATATGAAAGCTAAAGAAGAAATAAATATGTTTTCTTGGCCAAATATGAAGTATTATGGTAACCCAGAAGCCATCAACTGAGCAATAATAATTGATATTCCAGTCATAAACTAAAAAGAACATGTACAGTGCATTTATTCACTTTGCAACTTTCAAGATAGTTCTTGTACCACTGTTACCTTATTTAAAGCCTGAATTTGTTTAGCTTCAGCTTCCTGCCAACAAATCTAATTACATTTTCTATGCCTGATAAAATAATGTTTTCCAACTAACATTCTTTAAATGCTTGAAAACTGTCATTGAACCACCTGCTAACTTTTATTAACAAGCAATTAGATCAGAATCTCTGGGTTTAGATCTCAGGGAAAAAAAACCCAAAACGAACACCCTTGTCAATAATCCCTATGACTGTTTCTTTGCATCTTTAATTTTTGATAGCTATTTAGAATTGGAGATTTTAGAACCAACAGGAGTGATCCCATGTTGGTCATATATGGAAGTACTAATTTTTTCCTTCTGTGAAGTTACATTTTCAGTCTTATTGGACCAACAATTGGATAATAATGGCACAGGTAGCTTGTGTTTTGTTGATTTTCCTAATGACCATAAGTCTTCTGTAAGCCACTGTTTGCAGAGATAAGGTTGCTGTACAGAAAATATAGCTTGTAATTAATTAATTTTTCTTGCAATTGTATTGGGAGAAACCTTGTTCCACTGCAAAAGGCTTACTAAATGACTCACAGCACTATACAGTAATTGTTTCCTTATTGCTGAATACCTTGAGTCATCTCCAAATAAAATGTGCGGATTATTTTTTTTCATGTCATTGTTAAGAATAATCAATGAATGGTTAAGAACCAAGAATCAAGATCTTCATCAAGATCATGTCTTCGTTTAAGTTGTACTTTTACATTAAGATGTGAGTAATTTAGTCATTTTTAATCCCCATAAGCAGTGTCATTTTAAATTCCATTCTATCATTTGCTGAGATGTGTGTGATTTGTAACAGATCAAGTACCTTATGATAATGAAAGTGAAGCACATCAAAACTATTACTAGTACCAAAAGGGAAAAAAGAAGTTTTATCAAAAATGTTACCAAAATAGTTCTAAAGGATGGGGTTTTTTTTCTATAAACTTTTTCTTTGTAAGGTGTTCCTTATTAAGACCAAGATCAATATTCTGATGACTCAATAGCTAAGTAAGATGCATCTGTAAGCGTTTTCAAACAGTGACACATTAGCTGTCTTCCAACTCTAGAACATTTCTAATGTCTTATGACTTATTGAAAACCAATTCACCTGGTTCTTTTGAAGCTCTGAAATGATAATTCTCACCAGTAAAAACGTAGTGAGGCAAGATGTCACATGCAATCATGGTAGACCATATAGTAAAACCTAGAGGGTTGTTTGCTGAGGTTTTTGTTTGGTCAGTTGGTTAGGCTTGTTTTGCTGGTTTTTTTCTACAAAATGGGCTAATTCCTTTTCCAGGAACTGAAAAGAATGTGATCTAAGATAAACTGTGCCAAAAAAAATGCACATAAATCAAAACACAGCAGTTGATTCAGACTGCTAGAGTGAATTATGTGCCTCATAATCAGTATGTGTTCTGCTACTGACTCCCATCAAGACAGGATTATACTCCTCTTCTTTGTACAGTAACATTTTGGTGTGTGAGACAGTTTGTTTCTCAGAAATACATAGAGGGGGTTTTTTAGCACTTTTACACATTCTTTATTCTCCAACCTGTAAAATTATTTACCTGGGGAGTTGTAGAAAGCCTAGGGAAAAGCTGCATTTATTTAATAATTGAATTGTTTCATAAGATTACTAATATAATAGTAGTTATTATTGAGTATATTATTGAGTATTATTATTGAGTATAACTACTAATAGTAGCTATACTCAACCAGCTTTCTGAAGCTGGCACTCAATTTAGTCATTATTTGTCTAATCTAACATAGCTACTTGGACAAAAATCAGTCAATAACTATCACTAAAACCAGTTTTATTTAATATACAAATATATTTGATTAATAGGCTTCATACAGAAGCTTTGTGAGATGGTTAATAAACACACACAGAGAAAAAGAATACTCTATCCTAAAATAAACAGCTAATTAGCCACAACTCATGAAAAACTAAAAAAATAAAAATAAATAAAAGAAGGATGTTCTAACATCTGTCATTTCCTTGAAAGCAGAAAAGGATTACAAAAATTACAAAAGAGCACAATATTTTTGCATTTAATATCTTGTTTGCTTTCAGGGTCATGAAAAACCCTATATTTAGAGATTGAGGTGAGTGGAAGATTTTTTAATGGAATTGAAGGTCACAACAGATGATTTAGTAGTTTTATTGCCACTGGGAAGAGAGCTCAGTGTAATGTCAAAATAAAACAGCAGTACAAGTGAAAACAAAAGCAATTATAACATACATGATTTAGGGTCATGTTTCTGTGCTATATTTCAATTCAGTTAAACTAAGCAGTCCTTGGATAGTATTTGTTCCAAACCTAAAATTCCCTAAGGCTACTCTGACAAGCCTAGAAAGAAATAAATTCATAAGGAAATGATAGCTTAAACAAGAAGTTCAAAATGAGATAAAAAGTGTGTAATTGCATTATATTAATTCAAAGCTACATTTGTCATAAAAAAACCTCTTCACATATTAACTAAACTATAATGTTTTTAAGTTCAAGATAAATATATATAATTACTTTCTCACTTTGAAATAATGCTTCACTTAAAAAATGCAAGTATGACAAAATTGGAAAGTTTTGCTTTCAGCAACATTAATTCCTACTGGTTTCTAAGTAATTTCCTTAAAATCATTATCCAAAAATAATTTTGAAAAAATGAAAACTCAGCCTGTCCCTTGAACAGACTATGAATATCTCAGGATATTTGGAATCTGGACAGAGACAGGTTCCAAAACTTAGCATATATGTATATACATTTTCAGAGCTAATCATTAGGAGACACCTTGATGATCGTTACACTTAAATTCCATTAAGGTAAATGAGATTTAAATACACACTTAGTACCTATGTTGTACATAATACATCTGCAGAGGGATTATCACAGTATAATCTAAACTTAATTTTGAAGTTTCCTTTACAGAAATGAAGAAAACATTGGACTTTTTATACAACTATTTAAAAGATGAAAGATTCCTTATACTCTGACCTTTTCTTTTTCCATGCACTGTTGAGGAACACCAGACAATCAGCTGCGTCTAGATCACTAACATTTAATGACAGCTAAAACTAGGTGATTGTCAGCCTTAATGAGTGGAAGAAGAAAAGGTACTACTTGAATATTCTAGTTTTGTTCTATCAAATGACTTATTTTTCATAGACTGATGAATAAATATTATTTACTTACATTTCTAAATATATTATTTTTATACAAAATACCTTTGACCAACAAGGCAGGACAAGGAATTAGCAACATTGCCTTTATTTATTCTTTTTCTTTTTAGTATCTTGAATCAGGTAGTCCTCCTCTGGCAAACCTCCATCTTTATCCTTTTCCTCTGCATTATTTTTCTAAGAGCCATGTATTGCTTCTACCAATAAATCTCTGCTGGAAGCTATTATTAAGTACACGAGACTTTCCAGAGAGCAAAAGAACTTGCAGAATTAATAAAACACAGCTACTGACATGAAGAACTATAAATTGGTTTAGTATGCATCAATACTATTGGAAGAATTTTCAGCAGGGATGTTAACTTGGCCTATGAAGATAGTGTTACACTAATTCTAAAAGAAACATTAAATTCTATAAGAAACAAACAAACAGAAAGAATGCATCTTCCCTAAGTAGTTTGTGGCTGTTGAATGCTTCTGCCACTTTTTAACCACTATATTTATGCCATAAGTAATAAATTAAACAGTGTCATAGAACTTGGCACTGGCAAAATATATTTAAACTGCAGAACCTAGTACACTTTTATTCCATTAAAACTGCTCTCCCCAATAACCCTTGTGCACAGTTTGGGAGATAGGCCAGGAGCTGCTCTCAGTAGGCAGTTTACTGAAGCCACACTTTTCAGGGGTCTGAGAGCTTAATGGCATGGCTGTGGGCCAGTCTGACAAAAGGCTGCGGTGCTAATGAATGGCCCCAGAAAATTTTTAGTTATTACTGCAACAAGCTAACCTTAAAAACCTTAACAAAAAAGATAATTTGTGAGGAAATTCACAGAGCATGTGATTAAAAAAATAAAATAAAATCCTAACACTAAAGAGAAAGAAAGATAAAGCATTTTGTACATTGAACGAAAATCATCTTAAAAGGCCATGTTTAGAGAAGCATAAAGAATGAGAGAATTGGTCCAACCTATTGTTTTCAAGTCCAGCACCTCTTCAGAGAGGTATTTGTTTTTGTAGTGACTCAGAAGAATGTAGAGCAGCTTTTATTGGGTTATATAATTTGATGTGTGTATATATATATATATGCATATGGTATTACAATGACAAGATCTTTGTTTTATAACATTTATCAAAGATAGTTAAAATTATACCTTAACAAGAAAGGAAACCATGAGGAAAAAGTAAGAAAGATAGCTATAGAGAAACAAAGGAAAGAAAAATCACCTTATGAGAAGTTCTACTAATTTCTTATATTTTGAATTGGACCTTCTATTAAAATAATATAAATAGGACAGGGAAGTAGTTAAGAATGTGAAGCATAAAGATACAGCAGATTAAAAAGCAAATCCAAGAAGATGTGCAGTAAGATTAAAGGCTTCTCTTGTAAAAATCTTCAAACAGAGTCCAAATTATTAGCAGATGCAATAAAGATATGCCTGCATTTGGAAGGTTGGAGTATGTAGATCAACAGAGAAGTAATCTTTGCCTGGAGATTACTGTTGAACAAGATGATTTTGAGAGAGAGCATTCAATAACTCATTAAAAAGCTCAGGCTATTAAAAGGCCACCAGTAGAACTAAGGTGATTTTTTTTCAGGGTATCAGCATTCTGTGAAGGAGATAGAAATGGCATAATCCAAAATATTATTTAATTGAGAGATGAGAGTTTCTGTCCTAATTGCTGTTGTCCTTAGGTATGTCTGTTGAGGAGGAGGACAAGGGGAAGCACAAATTCTTTTTCCTTCACCCATAACATAGAATGTGAGTGAATTTTCCATAACCACCTTATTGACATATCTGAATGAACATTGTCATTCTCCACTAGAAACACCAAAAAGAAATTGGTGGATTTTAAGGAAAAAGCACATTTTCTGCCAGGCCTGAAAATAGGTTAAGGGTACAAAAAAAGTCTGTATGGTGCTGGAGTAAAAGAGAATTTGATGGCAGAGAAACTGGATGAGTTGTTACCTGTATTTTCATTAAGGAGGTTATAGTCAGGAAAGAGAAGACTTTTTTTAAAACATTGGAGGAGTCTGCTTCAAGTTCAGCCTACTTTGAGGTAGAATTGACCATCCCTCTGTTCATCAAAGGACACTGAAGACTTTCATCTCTAAAACTTATGCATGTGAAAATGCTTAAGTAAAAAAGGCTGTCTCAGTTCATTTTCATCCTAATTCATGTATCTTTACAGATTGGATGATTTCAGTTCTAGCTATTCCCTTTGAATTATCAATCTTCAAAGGTGTTTTCCTAGAGTTAGCTAGCTCTTCACCAGATGTTTGCACATACATAGTGTAGTATAAAACAAAGAAACCAGAAATGATAGTTCCACCATGAATGTTTGCAGTCCCAGGTAGATAAAGATTATTTCTTCTTCAAGACTTTCCAAATGCAAGTAATCTGTGAGTTTCGTGTTTGTCTTCAAACCAGTTCAGCCAAAAATATAGCATTTAAAAAGAAATAAAATTAATAGGAGACATATTAACTATCTTCTGGGTAGTATTCAAGGAATTTAATTTTTTTTTCTCCTTAAGAATCAAAATTTACAAACTTTACTGTGACACACCAGCCTACTAATTCCTCAAGTCCAGGCTTTGTCAAAACGGCTAATGCTTGCTCTCTTGTTTCTTTTATATGTCCTGTTTTGTTATGTTGAACCATGAATAACTAATTTAAATAACTATATGATTTTTACATTAACTCATATGATATGCTGAAAACAAACAAGTAGCTGATTAGTTGAAATTTCATTCAGATCAAGAGGTAAATATGTAGATGACTTCTGAAGAACATGCTTCTTGGTAATCTTTTAATCACAGATATATGCTCTTAACTAAAGATAAGACACAGGGATTATTCTCTTGATCCAATTGCTTACCTGACTGGTCATGTTCTGCTACTGGAATTTCAGGTAGAGTTATTCTGCTCATGCCTGTATTTAACTACTTGCTTGTACTTGAACCTGCAACTTGTGTTATGCACTTGTGTTATGCTCAAACAGAACTTTTGTGAGCCAAATAAAAGAAAACCAAAATCTTCATTCCCTTTAATAGTTAAATATACACAGAAAGATTTTAAGACACATAAATAGAAATAGCTTACAAAGAAATTGTTTACAGATGCAGTCATTTGAAAGCAGAACTGAAAAAAATATGGCTGGAATGATTTTCAAGAACAAGCAGCAGAGAAAATTCCTATCTAAAAGCTCTGACACAATCAAGCAATAGAGGTTGCAAGACTGCATGAGCACCTAACGTTGGGCATTAAAAGCCAAAGTATTAAATTGCTGAAACCCCAAGAAGCCTGTGTCATCTTGTTAAGTGCTGGATTTGTAACTATTTTAAATCTGCTAGAATCTGTGTGAAACCATTTGGAATATTTTCCCATCAAAATGCAAGGTTTCAAACTAGCCCAGACATGCAGCTTAAAACAGTATATTCCTGAAGTGCTAATTGGTACAGCTGTAAAAATCAGTGTGCAAGATTCGAGCTGAGAAGGGCTAGCTGTATAAAAGACAGAAACTGGAAAGATTAAAACAGATCTTGACTGATGGGACTTTTTTATACAATGAATCATAAAAAAACAAGGAAGAGCTTGCAGAAATGATTGAAAGAAATAATATGACAATATCTATCCAAAGAAGGTGTAATCTTTTAGTAATCAAGTATCTAAAAAAATGTAAGAAGTTAAAAACAAAACCAATATTTTAAAAAAGAAAAAAAAAGTTCTTAATGGATAAGAATTTCTTGAACTGAATATTAAACATATTTTCCTCTGGTGTGATATAAATTGGTGCCATTTTGAAGAAATTTCATAACAATCAAAATGTAATTGGAAAGTAAAATAACAAAACAGAACCTGCCACTGTGTTGGCAATAACAGTTGTGTTCTCATTTCAGTTGACACTGTCAGATAGTACAGTAAGCTTCAAGACACAAGTGTTATGTTTGGTTCTTATCTACTGTACAAGGAAGATTTATTTATTGTGAAATACTACATTACACATTTTTAAATGATGATCAGAGTTAAGTTTTTAAGTAAGGGCAGAGGAAAGAAATTGTCACACTTCAGGTTTAACAGTTGTGTTTATGACAGAGTGAAATAAAACTGGATTTGATCTACAATAAAGATTTGCACTTGAGAAGTCACACATTGCCTTTTCAATGGCAAGTTCATGTGGCATTTTTCAAGATCACTTAGAGCATTTGTTTATTAAGGACTTCTTTTTTTGTGTCTTTGTGACTAAGTACAGAATAAAAGTTAAGCTAAATTTGATCATTGACATTTTGCAGTTCTTGTCTTAGCTCTGTTTAAAAGCAATGGAGATAAACAGAGTACACATCTTCTTTATTTTCTATTCTATTTGAGTAATTTTTCATTAATGCCCTTTCTTCATTATTTCTTTACAAAACTCAGTTTCAAATAACAACTCATTAATTTTAAGTTTTTTCCATACATATTAATTATAAATAATGTTCAGAGTCCATGAACATTTAAGAACATAAATATATTTTTTATATCAATTCAATGGTCCTCTCTTTTTTACAGGAAGGCCTCAAAAATAATAAAATCTCAAAAGCAGCATAGGGAATTTAGAGAAGAAGATTGAGTTATTCAATCAAAGCTACATCTTATTTCCTTCATATAAATATATATATTTGTGTGTGTGTATGTGTGTTTTCTTAAGCTAGCACTGAAAATACAACTGAAAAAAAGATATGATTTTTAATCTACAATTATTTGGAAAGTTTAGTCTTCTATATGCATAGCTGAGCTATAATTATTTTATGTACTTGAAATAAGTGTAATGAACATAAAGATGGAAGTAGTGAGAAAGACTTGAAAGAATTTGCTTGTGTAATAAATTGAAAATTTTCTGAATAGAAGAAAAATTGATTTTATATAACATAGACCTTGCTAAGAATATTAATCCTGACCTATACTTCCATTTGTCCAATGGAAGCAAAACACTTTATAAGATAAGAGAATATGGAATTCCAGAGGCTTATATCCTCTGTTATTAAGCTTCATAGTTAAAAATTGTTATGACACATTAGCATTACAGCTTCATCAGTCTGAGTTACGTTACTTTTTAACCCAAATTTTCATTGTCTTCTATTGTTGGACTGCAGATTCAACCTCTACAACAATCTCTGAGCATCATCAAAAAAAGTCTATGTGAATTTTATGACTATTAAAAGTGTTTATTAGATTTTTTTCTCTGTATCTACTGGAAAAGAAATACATCAAATAAAAATTCTTTCTTTCATGGGAGATAGAGAATTCTATGAAACTAATAAAATTTGCCTGAAGAATGTCACAGCTAAACATAATATAAAAACAGAGCTATATTTTAGCTTGGTGTTTTTATACACTTTATTGCAAAGAAAATACAAGGTTGTTATCAAGACTTAAAGGAAGTATATGCTATATCATTATTAGGTTTGAATTTTAAGAATAGTGTAAAAAGTAATCTTCAATATACTATCCATACACTGTTGATATGCCTATGATGTGAGAAAAACATGAATGTAAAAAAAAAGAGTGAACTTATCCAGACATTCTTGAACTTCAAAAAAAATTTTTCTAAATACAAGCAGTAGTTAGAAAAAATATATTCTTACTTTATCACTCAAAACTAATTTTTTACAATTTCATCATTACTGTCTTTAACATGAAAATTTGTTTTGTTAGTAAATCTGCCTAATTCAATTTTTTTCAAACCCTTCATTACCATTTGGATTTTAATAAGAACAGAAAAGGAAAAGCAAATCTAAAAAATTAAATTTTCCTTTTTTTCTAAGGAGAGACTATCAGTCAGAATGTAAATTGCATAATAAAATTTACGTCAAAATGTGATTAGTTAAAAGAGAAATTCTGCAATCAGAGCTCGTAAGTTTTCTTGTAGCAAAAACCTACTCTTCATTGGATTTCTATCACTTGTGTACCTCTAAGGAAAACAAAACCCACAGGAAACAAGATATAGGATTAAACACTATGATGTAAGATAGGGGGCATAAAGTATTTTTCTCAACTTTGAACTGAGCCTGAAATTTCTTAGTTATCCATTTAGCTATAAAAATTTGCTCATACTTACAAGATATTTCACTTGAAAGAGAAACATTATGAGGCATTATAGTTGCCAGTGAAAGAATGCTTATGATGGAACATTTATTTTTATCTAGAACAGTCTTGTCACTTGCCAGTGGGATGTGACACTCCGCAGCTTTAAAGGTAGTGTACCAAGAGCTAATAGGCAGACATTTCCTAAGAACACAGTTAAACAGCATGATTAGACTTAAGTGCAAGTGCAAATGGGAAGATATACATGAAGTCCTGTCACTCAGACCTGTTATTTTATCAGTGTTTAATGACACTTTTAAATAAGTTCAGGTAGAATTGTACTTTAAACAAAGGTAGGATTCCATTAAGAGGTGGCATCGTAGGATTTTTCCAAATATCACTGGGGAATGCTGTTGCACCTGTTAAAATCTAAAGGCAAATATTTGCTGAGAAAAAGGAAGAACTTTAAACTTGAAAAATATTTTCATTAAATTTTAAATAACTCTTTCTATGGACAAGACCTATTATGAAAACTCTAAGACAGAAGAGAAAATAGATGCTATTCTTTACCTTGAGTAAGCCTAAAATGGGTCCTCAATATTGTTGAAAGAGGCATTAGGCTGTGGAATTTATGAATTAAACCATGGTTACTGCGCAGGGATTTCCTGAAAATGTAGCTAATTGCATGATTAGATCTGAACATTTCCTCAAATGGATCCAAATTGTTTGTCCATAAAACCTAATTTCTTAAAGAATTTCTCATCAATATTAAGTAATTGTATCATGACCAAGTAGTAGAAATATGATATTAATCTTGAATGCCACATTCATATGTCATTTAATATAAAACATCAACTTGATAATAAATTAGTATCTACCAGAACCCACACAGTCTGCACCTGAAAGGTGCTGACAGACATTTTCTAAGTAAGTTTTGTAAATCAGCCATGGACTTCAAGCAGATGGGTAGAACAAAAAATAAACAGCTGGGTTAGGTAACACTTTAGTGCCTTCTAGCATAAGCAGTTCTACTAAAAGTGGATTATAAAAGCATTCTTTCTTTTTCCCAAAATGGGGGATGTAATTGAGAACAAAATATTGAGGAGATGAAACAATATGTTTCATGGTGTGTTTTTCAACTTAAGGATTTTCTCTTATAGCCAGAGACTTCATGAACTTTTCACTTCATCAGCACTGTTATTGACAGAGTGTGGACTATTGTACCAACTTTGATATTAGCATAAACCTTACAAAACAGTCAGTTAGGTTGTTATTATTTAGGATTTGAGGTTACCGCAACATTTTTAGTAATACACAAGAAGACTATGTAAGAATTGTTGCAAGAGTTTTCTTTAGTCTTCATAATAATTTTAAAATATAGGTAAGAAAACAGTTTGAAATTAATTTTTCATAAAGACTGAAGCAATTTCAGCTTCCAGTTGTTCTACTTAGTCATAATGTTACAACTAATTCTTTGTCCAAGAACTACATTCTACTTATTTACTTTATGCATTTTTTTCATGCAGACAAGATCTCTTGAAAAACATGGATTTGTTTTACAGCTGCACATTTAGGAATCAGATTTTGCAAAGATTTGAAGTTGGTCAGCAATACCTGTGGGTGCAATAGAGAAAATTCTTGGCCTGTGAGAAAAAGATTAGGCTGATGATGGGGAAGAAATGCTTTAAAGTGGAGACAGGGAAAAGATCTTCATTGGAAAAGCTTTTCCATGTTTGTGAATGTAGGAAGGCAGAGAAGTCCAGGTTATAGATGAGGACAACAGGAATTTTCTGTTATTCCGTTTGCATCTTATTTGTCATTCTTCAATGAGGAAAGATTTTCACTATGCTAAGAGCTAAAGACAATTAACAGATAAAGCACCAGCCCATGTTGCCATGACACGTGGTCAATCCCTGTGGAATTCTGAAAATAGAGGACTAAATCTTGTGAGAGAAATAAACTGTAATCTGGCTGCTGTGTATAGAGCTTCTTCCTTCATTTCTGCTTAGGCATGTGCTTTGTTGGCAAAGAAGACCAAAAATTTATGTGAAGTCCCACAAATAGGTCCACATTTCCACCAATTTAACTGCTTATACATCTAGTAATTTTAGCATAGACTTTTATTCTGGATGTATATTTAAGACAACATTGTGATGACTGTATTGGTAGATAATTTCCACAATTTGTGATACTCAGAAGAATAAATATGTAATATAAAGGAAAGAAGCAATGATCATGGGCAGCTGGAATTTTGTTTGCTATTAGCACCTTTACTGAGCAGCCACTAGCCTCAAACAAGTTTAGCCTTGTCCTGCATGCTAAGAAATATGATTAAAGGACTGTGAGAAACATTGACCTTAATTAACTGCATATATGTAGCTTGTATTTGAGCATTGTCCTCAATGTAGAAAACTAGATACTTGTGTGGCATGTCATAACTAACCTAATTTGATGTTTATAGTAGGTCAATGAAAATTAAAACATGAAAATTCCTGCTTCTCTGCATTCACAATAGGAGCTGGAAGTGACTCATCTTAACAATTAAGATGTCTTCAATCAAGCCAAACCAAGCATGCCTTAAATTTCTGTAGTCCCAGATTCATCTCACTTCATATTAAACTGATTTTAAAGGTCATTTGGAGATATATAATTAATTCTAATATATGTTACTTTTACATATATACGTCTTTATAAAAAAACATATATGTAGCTTTCATTTACGATAGTTAAATTTGCTAAGAAAACAGGAGTTTCCATTAGTTACTGTATTTTTCACTCCTTCAGGACTTAAGGAGAATGTTCAGCTCTGTGCTCATAGTATTTACTATTTCAGAATTAATTAAAGCACTCATATTTTAAAACACAAGGCACAGATATACAGTTTCAATTTTGATAGGGATTTGGATTACTCTCAGGGCTCTGTTTCCTGCTGTAATATCTGAACACTTCAGTTTAGTCTAAAATATTAAATGTAGTCGCCCATCAACCTAAAAGGTAGAGAAGCATGCTTAGGAAGTAAGGAAAGGAAGTATTGCAAAATGCCACACTGCTTACCTAAACAGT
Source organism: Dicrurus megarhynchus (assembly GCA_013399195.1). Classification (NCBI taxonomy): domain Eukaryota; kingdom Metazoa; phylum Chordata; class Aves; order Passeriformes; family Dicruridae; genus Dicrurus; species Dicrurus megarhynchus. The sequence goes on from VXAD01003126.1 coordinate 232,610, forward strand.
CTGACTGATAGTACAGGACTCCCTAACTATAGATGATAGGATCCATCTGTCACTTTCCTACTCGATTTCCTTTATTCGATTTTTTAAAACTATTTTTCCTATTATTTTGTTAGCTTCAAAATTAGCATTTGCACAATGCCAGTTATGTAAACCTTACTATATGACAAAAGTAATGTGTGTCTAATATATTTTTTTTTAACATAAAATCAGAGAAAACAAGCCTCTATATAAATTTTTTCACTTATACAGCTTCCACCCATCAGATATGCTATGGACATGGACTTTTCAAACCACATTTTCTTTAAAACTCTAATAATCATCAGAGAACTTAAATACTCTGTAAGAAATACACGACTAATACATTTATGGTCAAGTTTCAGAAATATTTTCAGGTCTACATGGCCATTCTTGACTCATGTAGTTTGTTTCACCTGTACAAATGACAGTTATTCACTGAAAATATAATCATAGCTATTTGGACTGTGATAGTTGGCCACTGATGTTGCTTACAGTATCAGAGCAATGCCTTATAACAGTTGTAGGCAGTTTAAAAAGGAATCATGAACCTTACAGACCTGAATGCAATGGCTGACAATTTCTTTTAGAGCTCAAGAAGGATCAAAAGATGAATATATGTTTTTGTTTGAAGGTTTCAAGTTTGGGAAGATGGGGTGCAAGGAACTGGGGTGGCAGAAGAGATGAAATATTTGTACATAACCTTTTTTCAAGTGAATTAGAAACAAATGCCAGATAAATTTATATCTGGTACACTATAACTCAAGCAATATTTTGTACATTTAACAGTAACAGTATGGAATAAAAGTTCTTTAATTGTTTCTCAACTTTATAGAGTTTATTTTTCCTCCTTTGAAAATACCTTTTCTCGGGGTATTTTCAGTGTGTAGACAAACTGGAACAATAACTTGAAGCAGTTATGAATTTCAATATCATTACAGAAAAAAGATAGGGGTAGATTAACTATGCATGTCTTCTCTGTAGTAGATTCAAGTAAAGTCAAATCCAAAATATTCTTTAAAATGTTGCAAGATCTGAAGCGTTTTCAAGATGGACAATGCAAGACAAAAAGAAAAGTGACAGTATACCGCCTTTCCAGAATTCTGTAGAGGCTATTTTAACGTTATAGAAAAATTGAAGGAATGTCTTATATACCAAATCACATAAGCTTATAATACAGTGATTTCTTTTTAAACACCATAAAATAAATAGTGGATTTTTTTTTTTTTATTGCTTTCAAAACTTTGTGCATATTTTGTCCGAGACTGCTATTATAAACCAATTACTGCCACTGAAATGGATATTGGGATATTCAAAGATCTCTCTGCAGGCAGAGTAAAAAGATTTGGTGCACCTGTGGTTTAAACTAAATCACTCAGTGGTTTGTCTTCACTGTGATTGTTTTCACAAGAGAATTGAAGGGATAAATTAATCTGAATGAAAACAGTTCTCAAATATCAAGCATGATTTTCTACACTGTTGTGGTTAGATGTCTTTGAAGGCACTACAGTAATAGGCACCACAGAGAGACAAAGTAGAGTGCTATATTCTTCTACAAATTAATCAGGGAAAAAAATGTCTAGCATAGATAGTAATAAAAAAAGGAAAGTGCAAAGAAAACAACGGGATATATTTTTTTCCCTAGGATATTATTTTTTGTAAGGGTCCCATACAGAGACACTGTTAAACAATGCACAGTTTTAAGATCAAAATTTTGAGATTCTTACAGAAGTTTAGAATTGGCAAAGCTTTTCAGGCCTAATAAAAAATATTTACACACTGGGAAATATTAGACTTACGTAGATTAAAAATTGATAGGAAATTTATAGAGTTCTTTTAAAATCTTGATGGTCCCTGGCTGTCTTGCTGGAGGTATAAATCAATGAGTGCATACATGCTGGGCAGTGCCACCCAAGTTATTGATCAGAAAGGAGACCTGTTTTTAACTGCAGGTCAACAACACTGACCAGTCAAATGTAGCGTACCATGAGGTGCTTTCTCCACATAAAGCTCAATCTCCCTCCCCACAGCTCCTCCCCCAAGTCATTCTGCAAAGAAAGATGCATTACTAAATATAAAAATAATGTTTGGCCATGGTCTTCCCTTAACCAAATCCATAATCCTCTGGTTTTGCCTCTCCATTTTTTGAACAGCTGTATGACTGAAGGTCTGGTAATTGACAACTTCCATGTGACAGCCTAGAGTTTTATTATCTGCAATCAAATGCTGTGCATTAAAGTTCTTGGGGTTTTCCTCTACTTTAGCTAAGAACTAAAATTATATATTGATTGCTGGGTTTGGATTTTGTTTGGTTTGGTTTTGGGTTTAGCTTTTTCTTCATTTTGTCTTTTCTCTGAAGTACATGCAAAAAAAGCTCTAGGAAACATAAAATAAAAGAGCAAAACACATTTATTTCATTACAAAGAATAGGCTAGAAAGCTGTAGACAGGGAGGCAATTCAAAAGGTGATAAAATCAGGAAACCGACTAACTTCTTTCTCAGAGTGCGACAGAGTGCCTCTCAGCTTGCTGAGGCTCCCTCAATGCTGCCAGCTCTATGTATTTCAGACATAGAGTAGGTGTTTTAGTGGTAGTCCATCTTACTCTTTTGAGTGAAGATCAACTGACTTGCTGGCTTTATGGAATTCTTGGAAAATAACCACTGTTCATGCAGAATCCTCTTCATGTGAAATACTGAGCATGTAATAGGAAGATGATTTAAGAAAGTCAAATAAGGCTCAGGATGTGGAATACCAATGTATAATACTATTTATGGTTGTGTCAATATTGACAGCTCTACTGTTCTTCATCACTGAGACCCAAAACCTTTGAACTTCTAAATCCAGTGACTAAGGATTGTTTCTGCCATATGGCATTCTGGGTCTCAAATTTGCATCCAAACTTGGTATCATTTGTAAATAACGATTTTAGCATGGTATTAGCAGTGGTAACAATTTCTGCAGATGGTGGCCATGGCTGTTAATCTCCATGACCAATGTTGAACCTAAAATAAAGGACTGTACTATGTTTTAGCAAGCATTCTGATACAGAATTTATTTGAAAGCTGAAGTCAGTGATATGAATTAAGCCACAGCATATGCCAAACTGCCTTTGGCTTCTAGGTTTGGTTTGTTTGGGGTTTCTTTTCTATGTAGCTTTGCTGGTGAGAGGGAGAGTGTTGTTTAATCATTAGTTTTAAAATTATATCAGGAACTATTGGCCAAAGATTAGCTTTTCTGTGTATGCAGTAGCTGTTTGCATAGGAAGATCAGCTGTTTATAAAGAATCTGGTTTCTTTTACTACCTCGTTTATTGGCTTGTAAGCCTTCACTGCACTTGCTAATGTATTGTTTGGACACAGGCACTTCTTACTTATGCTACATTATGAATCCTTCACTTTGGGTGAACCTTTCATATTCAGAGAGTGCTGATGTGCCTTGACTTCCAGACAGGCAAAGGCACAGTGGAGCACTGCCTTGCCAGACTGCACAGCTGCACTGGTAGCTACTGCCAGCTCCGCAGCAACTTCAGTGTAAATAAAGCAGTCTCTGAGTAGTGTGAATTTGTTGCTCAACGTGACAGTAGCTCAGTACTGGAGAGGCATTCGAGCAGTTGTCAGCCCTGGAAGGCACACCTGTGTATTCAATGTTTGAGACTTTTTCCATTCTCTGTATTATTTTTAGAGTCGTGAGGTTCACAGCTTTTTGAATTCATGTATTTCTCATGGATCATTTATATGCGCCAGATTTTTGCTCTCTGTTAAGCTTCCCCTCTCACATGAAGCACAATATAAATGATTCTGAAACTTCAGTAACTCTTGCTTAGTTTTGGTTCACATCAGGATTGGATTCTGAGTAGCAGCTCTAAAACTAGATCTCTTCTTTCTGATTCTGTTCCTATTTACTGTGAATTCTCTCAAAAAATTAAAAGTTCTGTTAATGAATTTATGACATATTTCATTGCAAATTATATCAAACTATATTTTTCTTCTCTGTTTGCAATTTTTCCATGTGATTGTAAAGAAATTAGTGCATCTCTGCTACCATTGTTACAGTTTACTCTGGCTTTACCATGTAATGAAATTGGGACATGAGAATATTGTATACGTATGCACCTCTTTATTTAAAGTAGAAATCTGTATATTATCTTAAAATATGCATGGTGAAAAAAAAAACAGACACAAAAATCTGTGAATATCTTGCTTTTGTGTCATGCCATTCAAATAGCAAAGGAAAAATAACTAATTACTTTCATTTCTGGTGGAAAAGATTAAAGAAAATTAATAACTCAATGAAGTTAAGACAAGGTAAGTTTCCTACATGTCAAAATGTAGAAAATATAAAGCCACAGAAATGACAGCTTAATCTGCAATAGATACAAGAGGGAAAAAACCAAGGTAATATATAAAGGAAGCTAATCAATACTGTAGTAATCCATGACAGAGGTATGAGTTGGTACAGACAGAGTTGGAAATTCAGAAGAGCTCTAAAGACTTGATAAAAGGATGCAGTGAACAACTGTATATGAAAACTAAGGAATACAAAAAATTTACATGAGAAGGCATTATTTTAATCTATAAAAGTAAAGAAACAACATGTCAGACTACTCTCTAGACATGCTTGCTAGACTGCACTCAAGCTGTACAAATCTTATGTGAAGATTGATGTGTCAAAGGGGTAGCTTTGATATACTTAGCTGTTGGGGAGTCTCAGTAGAAATGTTTCTCACAGACAGGTATATGAGAGTGTACTTTTGCAGGGGTGCATGTGTGTGTGCGTATAAGGCAACGGAGTTTTCAGAGACTACTGCACAAAACAAAACCAGTCTAGATTATTCATTATCAAGAAAATAATGAAAAGATTTGGGGATTTTGCTGATTGTCTCTAAACTGATAGGGATTAGCATGACTACTTTGGCTCAAACTGAAATGAAGCATATTGGAGAAAGTTCCTTTGCAAGATTTCCTCTCCCCATCCCATTTTCTGAGACACATTAACTAAAGATTCTTTCCTCCTTAGTACTCTAAGCAGCAAATTAAACATACTGGCCTTTATTTTCATAATATTTTTCTCTTAAACATCAATGGTATAATGCTGCTGTTACTAACAATACCATGTATTATTAATAAAGCATAGGTAGAAAAAAAGTAAGATTTTATGGAGTTTTTTGAGGGATGGGCCCTGCTATCTTCAAGGTAACATCCACTATATGTAATGGTATGAGGCACCACACACAAAAAAAATCATTAAAAGAGCAGAAAATTAGGAGAATGAAATAGAGCAAAAAGATTTACAGTACTGTAATTACATTACCTACTTAATGCTTTAGAACACGGATAAATGTCCTGACCCTTTGGAAGCAAAGTAAGCAGCACTATATAAATCATTGCCATTAAGCTATTAAAAATTATAGGTGGTTTTGCAGTTCCCCTTTGTACTATTTGAAATTGAAGGAATTCCTCTTTTGGTTGGCTGGGGTTTTTTTTTGTGTGTGTGTGAAGGCATAAGACATTTCTTCTCATTTGGAATGATGTTTCAAACAATAAAAGGTCAATTTGCTGACTTCATTATTTTCTTCTCTGTAAACTAAGCTTTTAATTGTAATAAAATGCACCCTATTTCTCTCTAAAATCTTGTTAATCTTTTATTTTAATGCTATAATCCCATCTAAACTCTGGCTGGCTTCAGCACAAAATTTAACTTTTTACTTTTCCCTCTCTTCAGTAGTGATAGAGTCAAAGAATAACTTTGGAAAGGAAGAGTTATCACATCATCTAATGTTAATGGAAGATATGTTTGGGGAAAAGAGTTCTACCTCCTTACAGCAGTTGCAATATTGAGTCTGACAGGCTCTTTATTTTAACTATTATGGGGTTTGTTTTATAGGATTTTTGTTTGTTTGTGTGGTTTGGGGTTTTCTGTTTTGTTTTGTTTCTTTCTCTTGAAATCTCTTCATGTAGAAGAGTCTGAGTAGTAACATCTTACTCTTATACCAGAAAACAGTGGTACTCAGTTTTATTGGCTTATTTTTCTTCTATCCATTCTTGGCATACAGGTCAATATCCCCAAAATAGTTGTATCTCAATCAGCAATATTCTTCAGAAGTTCTTTACTGATTTTAGCCATTGACATAATGTAAACTATTTGCACAGAATATGTTAACGGCGTGTTTCTATAGAATCTGTACTAATTTGGTAGTCTGTAGCCAACTGTCTTTTTTAAATCATCTTAAATATAGTACCTTAATTGTCTTCACTCTTGGGTTGTCAGAACTGAAAAAAGGATTTTCCAAATATCCCAGCTGCATCTTGTAAAGGCAATTTTTACCCTATAGTTTCCATTTCTTGAAGGATACTAAGGTTTACCATGTAACCAGAAGGTCAAATATAGATAAATACATAAAAATAAAATGCGGGCTATATCTAGATACTTTGGCAAAATAAGCTAAGTAAATCAGTATTGGTTTTACCAACCTGGTCAGATGGATAATTTTATAAAGAGACAATATATCTTGATGGCTTACTATTGTAATAATTACTAAATGACCTTGCTGTTCCATAAAATTTTACTGTATTCAGGATTTAAATATAGGGCCACCAACGTCAGCATTTATTACTAATAAATGAAAAATGTAACACCAAATGAATGTTCAGCAATCTTTCTGCTGGAATCTAATGAGGGTGAGATAGTAGATACTAGGTAAATTCTTTGATGCTTGTTGAGACGTAAGAAACAAGAATGGAGTGAAATACTAACCTCTCAGCAATCATAAATCTGTCTCTAAATATTTGTAAACCTGAGACTTAAGTTCATAGTTTGAACCTCAAATACATTGGTCTCAGTCTTCCCCTGAAGTTCAAACAGTAGCCTTTTATTTCAAAATAAGATGAAGAGAGATTCTGGAGTTTACACTTTTCTCATTAGAATATTAGTCCAAGAAATAAGAAACCTTGCAAAGCTACCTCTCTGTGAGTATAAGATCATGAGATGGTTGCCCTAAACTTCAAACTTATCTTTGCTTTGACACTCAGATCTTCCTTGGAGATAGAACATGTATCAGACTAAGAAAGGCACACCACGCAAGTCTCTCAAGTCTGGCAGGAACACACCAATCATGCAGATACACACGTGTGCTTATCACAACACCACCATTATGACAGGTTCTATGGTCATGCTCAATTCATCCTTGCAGTCTATGTCACTGATTTAAATCAACACCCCACAGGGAGACAGGGATATATTTCTGTTGTGCAGGTCTGAGTAACAACACAGGAAGAACTAATGTTCCCAAAATGACTAGAATCCAATGAAATTAATTTTTGTTATAAAATAAATATTTTTCTAGAGCTTAAATATTTAAGGAAAAATGTGAAAATTTTTCCTTAGAAATCAATAGCTAAATATTATATATTATAGTTTTCCTTACCATTTTTTATTTTCAGTCATATTTAAAATGTCTGTGTATATCAATTAATACAGGCAAATCTACAGTTGTCAAAGTAAAATATTGGCAAGTACCAGCTTTTCACTTTCTGAATGCTATTGATTAGATTTGTTTCTATCTCAATCTCTCCTTATTCTTTTATTAATTTTTTTATCCCTCATCAGGTCACATAAATGTAGTACCTTTTAAAATTGAGTGACCAGCGCTTGCAATTGGTGAATGAACATGCACATGTGGCCATCTAAACAAAAACGAATAAAATTTCTCCACCAAATCGTCTCTCATCCTTTATATTCCACATTTTGTAAAACAAAAGACGATGCAATCCATTAAATTGTTTAACCTATGGAAAGTGTGTGTGTAAGACTCACTGGGAGAAAAATGTGGAAAGCTATACAGACATAAAATTACTGCATAAGAATGCCTGGCTTGGCCTTGGAAACTACAATACCTTTTTCTCTGGAAGGCAGAATGAGTGGCAGACATAAGTGTGTAGCTTTTTGACACTCATATTCCAATCTGAGACAAGAAAAGCCTGCATACAACCATGGGTGAGGCCCTGCACCCTGCCTCAGAAGCTTTGCTCTGGTAGAATATAGAAGAAATGGTAATGCAATGCCTAAAAGCAAGTATAGGTATGTTTGATAGACATTGCTTCTGAGATGTATACTCAGAGTGATCTGATAACTGGGATTCCTTGGGCGATCTATTGGACAAAAAAAAAAAGAGTTGTTTTGTTTTTTATTTTCCTGTGAAATCTTTACAATTTTCTGCTTCTTATAGCATAAATATTAATAAATGCTGAGAGAGGGACAGGAAACACAAACACTTGTTTACAAAATGGATGTTTTGTTTCCATTTTTGTGTAAATTTTGAAACTTTTTTTGATCACAACAAAAATATTAGCATATAAAAAATCAATTTCTAGACTTTCTTTTTTGAGTGTTTGGATTCAGATTCACAGATTTATTTGACAAACCTAAAACTCAAAAAAACCCAGTCATTAGAATCTAATCATTCTTTACTAAGAGAACAGCATAATTCATCAGAAGCATATTTCCTGGAAAAAAAATGCATAAAAGACACCATTTTCTGCTCAAAATGTCCCAAAATATCTTTTCTTAAATAGCGCTTCTTTGTATTTCACACCAAAAATCAAGTCAGAAGCAAAAAATGAAATATGGAGTTTTCTGGGGAGTAGTCCTTAGCAAAAATAGTCTTCAAGGTGCAGTTCATCAAGATTTTAGAGGGAATAACTATTCAGCTGATTGTTTAAAACCAACCATTTCACAGAAGCTTTTTCTCTGAAAGGCTAATTGTTTGCGGTAGAATTGTCTCAGTTAACTACTTCTTGTGGCTTTTCACTGCTGCATTAACAGCATGATAAATTTAACAGAGATTGTGAATGCTATGAAACTGACAACAAGAAGCTGCTTAATAACTTTCTCTTGATATTTTTTTAACTGAAATGTAGCTTCAGTGACTTAGAAACATTCTCATTAGAACAAAAAAAAATGAACATGAATTTTCAGTCACTAAAAATGATGAGTCTTCTTCACAGTTCATAAAATATCTCCATCCAGTCTTTAATACTAGTTATTTAATTTATTAATTATTCAGCTTCTGTGTTCATCATTAGTTTTAATTCTTGCTATAAATGAGAGTGACAGTGCAGGAAATGAGGGGTGAATAGGCAAGGGGACGAGAGCTTAACTGTGGTTCTTAGCACTATCAACTAATTGCAGGATATGAAATATTTCAAGAAATAAAAGGAAATTATTCCCACTCATCTTTTCTTTATTCCAGAAATTCTCTCTCATAAAGGAAGTTACAGTCAAATATTAAGAGATCCCAAACAAATAAAACCACAAATAAATAGAAATCCCAAATAAGAAAGCAAACAAAATAAACCAAAACAGCAAAACAAAATGAAACAAAAAAATACCCAGATAGAAACTGAAACAAGTTAAAACTCTGGTCTTCTTCCTCCCTGCAAAAGCAAAATGAAAAAAAACCTCAAAAATAACAAGCCCACTAAAAAATCCATCTTTCAAAACCCCAAACACGAAGATGTTCTATCTTTTGTTATAGATTAGGAGGAACTACCTGCCATGAGAGTGTTTGTAATATCTTTTTCATACTGTGGGGTTTTATTCTGGTTCATAGACATCCCTGATCGTTCATTTTTCTTGATGAGAAGAGACAATGGCACTACTGGGAAAAATTTCTCTCCAGTGCTGTCTCTTTAGAGTTATCCAAGAAGATCGCAGAACAGGCCAAAATCTGCCTTCCTATTCTTGGTTTTTTTTTTTTCCTTTTTTTTGCCTCCTCTCAGGATCCCAAACTCCGTCATTTCATGATCACCACAGCACAGCTGCATCCCGCCTTTCCATCCCCACCCAGTTAATTCTGGTGTGTAAGTATCAGCTATTGGGTCCAGCAGAGCAATTCCCTCCTCAGCTCTGCAGTCACCTGTGCCAGGATGTTGACATCAATGAACTCTAGAAATTTTCTGGCTTATTTTTGTCATGCTGTGCTGTTCTTCCAGCAGATATGGGACCAGGGCCTGCAGGCACAAGGCTTCTTTCAATTATTGAACGAGGCCTCACCAACTTCTACCTCCTGACTGGTAGGTCTGCAGCAAACACTAAGCACAATGCTGCCCATGTTGTTCTACCCATTAATCCTGATCAAAAAGCTCTTAGCTTGCTCATCACCCATCCTAAGGCAGAGCTCCACACATTCTCACTGTTCTCTCACAAAAGGGGCAAAACCCCCTCCTTGACATTCCAGCCCATCCTTCCCAAAGAGACTGCATCCATTCATGGCAGCATTCCAGTTACGTGAACTATGTCACCAGAGTTGCACGATCTTCTTTCACACAGACCTCTAATTCTTCCTGTTTACAAAAGTAATTCTGTAAGTTTGAGAAGGAAAGGTTCCTATTCCCAAATAATCTTTTTTTTCAAAAGCTCTTTCCTGATCATTCTCTTCCTTATGAGCATGTAGAAGATACAGACTCAAGTTCTTGCTTTCTGTAATTTGGAACAAGCTAAGAAATTAATTCACATATCATTGTAAGATATTTAACACTTTTTATCTTTGCCAACAAAGGCTGTCATCTGTATGAACTGCCTCATGTGAAGCTCCAGTCCAGAAGCCAGGTACCGCATTTTAAATTGTTTGATCACCAGCTCCTTATACAACAATAAAACTTTTAGATTCAGAAATACTCCTCCTTTTTACCATGCTGCTAGCTATAACCATGGAAGGAAATCCTCTTTGTGTCATTATTAAACAGTGCACAAAAGTTATCAAAAGAACAGGACTTGGATACCTTGGGACATATGAGAACTCAAACCATCTAAGAATAGAGTCCTCAGAGAAAATGCAAGTGACAGCCAGTTCTTAGTGCTGCAGTAAGCTCCAGCAGGTCAGCCACAAGATTTTGTTGTTTGGTAGCTTCCTCTGTAAATGTCTGGTTTCAAAATGGGTAGCTGGATTCTCTTAACCTCTAGTTAAGGCAAAGCATCAAGTCTAAGTATTTGATGTTTCCCTCGTATTTACCTATAGAATGATGTAAACTTCTGAAATCAGATGAACTTTAAAAACATTTAATAAACTGTAATATTTATTGGGAGTTACTAAAATAAAAGTCAAAGCAAGCATATGTCTGTGAGGGAAACAGTCAAAGGTACATATAAGATATTAACATTATCCCTTTTCTGTTTATAAGCAGCAGATTTTTTAAAAAATCACAAACTCCCTGAATATTGTCTTTTAGTAGGTTTTCCAGTATTCTGGCTTCAGGGCCCTAAGACAGACATCCCAGTGTCATTGAAGCTGGTAGAACAACTGAGCAGGAATACAGTTATGTCTGTTTTTCATAGGGGTATAAAGCTGATCATAGCTGGTCAATAGTTGAGAGAGATGTTAAAAATGTTGGTCAAAAGCATGAAACAAAAGAAAAGTCAGAAAGAGGGCTGAATAGTTAGCTTTAGATATTTATTATTGTTATCATTATTGTCTTTCTTCTTTTTTTTATTGTTGTTATTATTCTTGTTGTAATTGGTTTTCTATTTTTGTAATTCTCTATGCTTTTGAGAGACTGGAAGGCTAATGGCTCAAATAATCTGGGTGCAAATTGATGATGTGCAAAGTAACTGCCCAGCTGCAGAGGGTGTGAACACCTGGCACCTCAGGTAAGGGAAGGAGCTGATAAAAGGCAGATAAGATCTTTAACACAGCCAAAGTCCTTGCTCAAATGGCTCAGTTGTGAAAACTCCTTTGTTGAGAAATAACGGGACATTCACAGGTAGCCTGAAGGCATTTATCCCTGCTCACGGGCTAAAATGGGCCATAAAGTATTCAACCGCTGACATAAAAGGCAGCTGTAACATCTTAGATCATCAAAGACTCCAGAAGTGTCCCGTGATGCAAAGTATTACATCATCCACTGCAAAACTCCCTGCCCTAGGGAAAGTATCTCTGTGTTCCCACCTTAACCTGAGTGAATATAAACCCCGTGGACGGTGTATTTTGGTGGTTTCCTTCATGGGATCAAGATTGTGACTGTCACTTTGACCAACAGACATTGAAATTACAACAACAAAGTCTTGTCATATAGTCCACCGGTGGTGGGATCTTTCTACTCTTTTCCTTCCCTGTTTTCTTAAGTGAAATTTTTATGCTTTTAAATATCTATATTACTATACATAGTAAACAAAATGGCTACATACCTGCTTTCCATCGCAACCAAATTCTTCTAAAATAAAACCTACGTATAAGTATTTGCAAACACCAATGACTCAGTGTCATTTCCCTCTAATCTGCCCTAAGGGATCTCTAAACAAGAATCTGGGTTACTTTTCCTTTCTGGGGTGGGTCACTGCATTGTTATTATAGACTCTATTGGAAATTTGATATTGTAATTTTAAAATTTTTTTTCCTCCAAAATAGACCTGTTCTAAGAAGCCTATTTTCAGGCTGAAAAGGGCAGCATCATTTCTGTGTGTCTGCCTATGTCTCCTTTTTTTTTCTCTGGAAGTGCTAGAAATTCCTGTATCAAAAGTAATTTCTACTGAAAAGGTCAGCAAAATCAGTACACCTTTGCAATGTTTTAGGCTTTCATGAAATCTATATTTAGATGAAAATGTGTAATCCAATTGTTATATGAATATCTTTGTTTTACTGCTCACAGAATCTCAGAAAGCTTCCACTACCACTGGAGAGTTGTTACTGGTGCTCAAAGAGCTACTTTACTCAAAGTCAAGGTTGGGAGTTAGTTGTGTGACTCCTTTTGCATTGCTGTTTATGGATTATAGATAATGAGAACACTTAAAAAAAAAATCTGCCACAAAAATCCTGCAATAACCAAAACTTCTAATTAGGCAAAATATTATTTTTCCATAGTCTATGTGGGATGGACAATGCTAGTTGTTATTAGGTCTCAGCCTTATGCTTTTTGTTCTAATAGAAATTTTGTTCCAACTGACAACACAGAACTGTGTCTCATTCCAGACAGAGACTCAGATACCTGTGATTTTATAGCCATTTTTGTTTGTTTCTGGAGGAGTCAGAGCTTTTTCAGAACTTGTCAAAATCTGTAGCACTCACTTCCAGTCAAGGTAACCAATACACTTCTTCAGCTTTCTTAATTTTTATGAAAGTTTCTCTCTTGGAAGATGCTTAAAGAAGAAATATAAGATGACAAGTGCTAGTTGCATCACTTAGCGTGACATGCACTGATATGATGGGGACACAGGGCAAAGGATTCTGCATAGATCAGATGCAGGTTCCTGAACAGGCCAAAATAAAATCTTAACAATTGCTTTACACTGGCTCATGTTTCCAAGTATTATTTTTTTCCTAGTAGGAAAACAGCTAGAAGATATTTTTAGCATAAAATTTAGCAACAGCCCTGTCATTTCTGGGTTTTCTATATAGCATGTTCTTGAATACACTTTCTAGTATGACTAATTCACACAAACAAATTTGTTCATTGCTGTGGTGCTCTGATAGCATTTTTGATGGATTCTGACAACTTCTTACATCCCTTTTGTCCTCTCCACAGCATCTTCTTTATCTTCCATTATCTGAGAGTTAAACCACTGTACTAGTTTGAAAACAGATCAGTGGGAGATCGCAAGACAGAATTATAATTTAATAGGAAAATTAAAACAAATGCAATAGTACAAGAACACTGAGAGTCAGGATACAACCTGACTCCCTGTTGGTCAGGGTGGTGGTAGCAGTCCAGATGAAGTGGTTCTGCTGAAGCTGTGATCCTATAGAAGGGTCTGGTTTTCACCTAAAGATTCAAGTGGTAGCACTTGTCCTCTGGGAATCCAGTAGATAAAGCTGAGTGTGGTGCTCCAAACCCCAGATTATGTCCAGGTAGGAATGCTTGGTTCCTCCCCCTGGGTGGAGCATCTAACAATGGGGTGATGTAATTTTATGAGTCGTGCAGTGAGGCTTGATATCCCATTAACAGAGGGTATCCCCTGGAGGGAGTTATCAAGGGTGTGTCATGGAAGAGATAAAGAACATTGCCCCACCTGGTTTTAACAGAGGGTGACAGAATACATACTTTTGGTTACATCTTACATTGTAACCTAAGACAACCACACACATTTTTTTTTTCTTTCTTGTTTGCAAATGTAGGTGTTAAAAATGGTGTTAATACATTTTATACTGTTTTCAGCAGGCCTCTGAATGGACAAGCACATATTTTCTTTTGCCCGCTTTTCTTTCTCCATTTCTCTTTCCCATCCTAATCACCAGTTTTGTTAAAATGGACTTCAGACTTGTGGAATTATTTCAACTTAATTTAAAAAAGTCATGGAAGGTCAGTAGAGGTTAGTGCAAGATTCTAAGTCACGTATCTTTATATTGTTGTCCATTTATCTGTCGTGACCACGAGGTTTATAAGCAGACACATTTAGAAAGAGTAATATGGAGAGAAATATTACAAAGGGTTTATGTTTTTTATTTATGAACCCCAAACTCCTTATGTTTTTTTTCCTGATAAAGAGGTGATAAGTAAAAAATTTTCTGCAAAGAGGTTTTTGTTTTATTTTCCAGATTTCTCACTAGCTTTAATATAGATAGTTATAACATAAAAGCTAGAGGGTCTCTCCTGAGGGATAACATGTATGCTGACAGCTGAGTACAACTAGGTTTGCATTTTAAAATATAAGGTTCTGGATTATCAAAGCCTGTTTGAAGACAGAATTTAAAATATTTAAACAATAATCTTAAGTTTCTTCTTCACACCAAACAAATTTGAAGTTATCACTATTAAAAGCTCAGAAACAGCACTTGAAATACATAATTACTGCTTTTCCATCCATAAACAGTGTATTTCTAGCAAAATTATCAAAGCTGTATGGTCTGTTGGTCTCATAAGGGCTCTTGGGCAGCTTGTGGAACCAGCTCAACTGAGGATACATGGTTCTGCTTCTGGCATGACTAATGCAGTTGGGAAATATGCCAGGCATCAGGCTCTTGAGGGAGGAGGGAAGAAGAAGAGAAAGCTAGAAAGAGCCTGGAGGGGAAGATCCAAGCAAATGAGCCAGCAGGCTTCACTGGAACACCATTTGACATTTGCAGGGCTGTAATGTTAGAAGCCTGCAGCAATACTGAAGCCGTGCTGCTCAAAGGGGCAACTCTACTGCAAAGCAAGCAGTGAACCCCATGGAAACAGGGTTGAAACATGGACATGAAAATGAGCAAGCATAGCACATCAATCCTTGTGTTGCACAGAGATATAAAGCAGTACGGGAATGGCAGCAACAGTGAGGGACATTTGTTTCTCTTGTAAAGAAAATGTAAGGGATTTCATCTTACAGAAAATGCAGGTAGCCTTTTGTGATGGGAAACAAAATTTAAAAAAAAAGTCTTAGCCAGACAATTTCCCTGTGAATTTCCTTTTGAAGCATCAATTAATGCAGAGGAACAACTGCCAGAAGTAGTTGCTCTAAGTCTGGATTCTTTAATTTAAAATAACCTGGCAAAATAAGGTCACTGATGTTGCTAGGAAAGATGCCATGAAATTTCTCTCTCTAAGCTACCTCAGTGCATATCAAATACAATTCTCCCCTTCAGTGAAATGATAATTTTATAGCAAGCTGCCAGCCTCAATGTCAAAGGGGTTCGGTTGGTGATTGCCCAATTTGAACCATCATTGGTTTTTTTCTCTCTTTTTTCTTCCCACTTCTGTATCTGCTCCTGAAATGCTGCCTACCTTGGGAAAACAGATCTTTATTTATAGTGCTGCAAAGATATTAAGGCTGCTAAACTCTGTGAGTTTTTTAAGGTTCATGGCCAAAAAAGCTGACAAAGCTGTGACTGTTTTCCTCCCCTAGAGGGAAGAAAAGAAATAGGGAAAAAAAAGGGAAAAAACCAACCCCAAACCTGTATCTTTTGTTCTAGAAGATGACAAAAAACTGCAGCACTGATCACTGACAGTAATTTCTCTCTAGTGTACTGCATGAGAAAATGAATGAGAAATTAATTATATGATCTTGTGACAACTGGCTTTCTACGCGGCTGGGAGGTAGCATTAAAGGCTGTAGGATTTCAGAGGAGTTAAACAGTTTCTCAGCTGCAATGCAGGTAATTTGAATGAATTATTCTACTTTCAATATGCAGTGTGTAGGCATGCCTGAACTGGTCAAGGTTACAGTGTCACAAAGGGTATCATTTCATAATCCAAATCTGTTACAGGGAACACTGGCTGAAAACAATTTGCATTTTACAGATTTTTTTTAGGAGCTTGTGATCACCAGAATACTCCGTTCCTCTGCTAAAAAGGCATTTCCATATTCTATACAACAGGTATAACCCTCTGTTCAGCCAGTTCATGCTGTCTCTTAGCCAGACATGGCTGGCTAGGATATGCATAGTACTCTGCATATGCACAGCAATAAATGTGATAAGTACACCTGAGGGGTTGTTTATGTTGCATGCACAAGATGGTGTTTTTCCATGTTTTATTTTTGGATTTTCATATTATAGGACAGTAAGACTCAAGTTCTATTACTTTCTACAGATAAAGCTATTCATAAACTGTCTTCTCACATTCTCCATAATATATCCATAGCATTATAGGTCATTTGGGTGTGTTCCAATTTACAGGGATTAAAGACAATGATAACAAAATAAATCACAAAATATAAACATCTAACTCATTACCATATTTCTGGAAAACTGGAAACAAAAAGTTGGATGTGCTTAAGATTGGAGTTTACTGCAGGAAAAAAGAATCTTTAATATCAGTTTTATCTTATTTCTGATAAATAACATGGTTTTGTGTAACTAGCACCAGTAAATAAGAAAAGAGCTATGACTATTACTCTCTTTGGGAAATATGTATCTATTTTTGCTGTCTTTAACCTAAGATTTTCATTATGCTCATAGTTATATCAATGCTGTGTAAGGAAATGAGATAAAGAAAATTATTTGTAACTTCTGGCATTTTTTTAATTGCTAACATTTCAAAATCACCCTGAGAACTGACCTTCAATAAAAGGAACTGCCCTGTATTAACTTATCTAATTTCTACAAAGGGTAGGGTCTTCCCCAAACCTTGTCTTTTGAATGTAACTGCAGTGTTTTGGCACAGCCTGGTTTCAGGTAGCAGGGGGGCCACAGAGATGGCTCCTGTGAGGAAGCTGCTGGAAACTTCCCACCATGTCCAGCAGAGCCTATGGCTGATGGCTCTGAAGATGGACATGCTGCTGGCCAAAACTGGGCCAATGAGAGAGGTTGGTAATGCTTCTGTGATAGCATATTTAAGAAGAAAATAAAAAAACCAAAGTCACAAGGTTTTGGGATTCTAGTCAGAGAAGAGGAGGAGGTGAGAACATGTGAGGGAAAACAACATGGCAATACCAAGGTCAGTGAAGAAGGAGGGGGAGGAGGTGCTCCAGGCACCAGAGCCGAGGTTCCTCTGCAGGCCATGGTGCAGACCATGGTGAAGCAGGTCATCCCCCTGCAGCCCATGGGGATCCACGGGGGATGCAGANGGGGGCAGAAGGTGTTCTATGGGCTTATTTTACTTCTCCTTATCCTCCTCTGATTCTGTTAGTAATAAATTCACTTTGCAACTTAAGTTGAGCCTGTTTCACCCTTGAAGTGTTTCTCCCAGTCCTTATCTCACTCTTGAAGCCTTTGTTAATTTTTTTCCCTTTTCCCTCCTCTGCCCAGCTGTGGGAGGGGAGGGTGAGTGAGCGGCTCTCGTGGGTGCTGGGCGCTGGGCCAGTGTCAAACCACGACAGTAACATTCATATAAATGCACCTTGCCTAACACTCTGTTTTGTTACATTAATCAATGAATTGAAGTTAGTATGAGAAATTTCCTGCCTACCTCTGAATGTTCTTGCTATTTAAAATATTGTTGCTAACAGGCACTGAGTAGAAAGTATTTTACAAGGCTTGTAAATGGGAGAAATATGTTTTTCTTCTTAAATCAATGCCTGGAAGCTTGATTTTTTTAATATCAGTGCAAATTATCTTTTGGTCAGGTATTGCAGTGGGTGATGTGAGACATCACACACAGTTCCATCAGTCATGTCAAGAGACGGGTTTGTCACATAATTGAATGAAACGGCAAGACAGAAAAAAATGCAGAAAAGAAAATGATGAACGTTGATCTGCTGTGGAAGGGTACCTCAGGCTATAACAAAAATAGGCTTTGTTTTATACCACTGGCAATGAATACTGCAGTGTTCATTGTTTGTGGAAAAGGATTTTACTGATGATGAAACCAAACTGAACACTGAGATCTCTGCAGAACCTTGAAGGCACTTTAGGCAACTTTGCTGAAACAGGCCACAGTTTAAAAGAGGAGGACAAAATATATCTATGAGAAGAATCCAGCAAAGAAGTAGTCTTTAAATTGCTGCATTTTTCTCAACATGGCCGTCAGTTTAACCTTGACCATTTATAGCACAGATGAAAATACCAGAGAAGTAGTTTTTATTACTACAACTTCTATTCCAGCTTAGAGTACATCTGCATAACATTGGGGTGCTCCTTCCCACTGAGTCTTGTTCATAATAGTACACCATGTGCATAGTCATGATAGCAATGGTGTAATGACATTTTTGTGTTGTGTTTTTTCTTGTTTTTAATTACTCAATAAGAGTTAGACTTGGAATTTACTCTTGGTCTTGCAACCCATCTCCAATGGTAATTAAACAGAATGGGTGGAGGAAACAGTAACCTTTCCACAAATATCAATAAGCAATGTTCGATATATGTGGTTAGGTTTTGTCCAATGACTATGCATTGGTCAAATATGCACCAACTATAACACCACGAATCTGGGTATTCTTATATCCACATAAACATCCAGTTCCTTTTAGAAACTCAGTACAATCTTGGCTTCCACAGCAACATATCACACTGTCTGATCCAGCATGTTTTGTGCCAGTGCATTTTACTTTGAGTTGTAATTGCTTACAGGTTTTCAGAACAAACAAACAAATTACACATTTAACCAAGTAGATAAATGTCTTTGATCTGCATGAAAAATATGCTGATTTTTTTGTCTTGTTTTGGTAGGTCTTTTCAGTGTGATAGTTTCTACATGCTACTGTTGGTGTTAGAAGATTAAGTGAAACCAAGTAGTGATATCACAGATATGATAGCTACTTGTCCTTTACGAGGGAGATACAGAACAATTCAAAATTTGTGCGTTTTTAGAATCAGATGCATACTTGTGACATTGCTGCAGCCAATAAATACATCCCCTCCATTGGATATTACTGCCCTTCAGTTAGAATTTAAGGGTTCCCAAGGTCTCACACTACAGGTGATCTGTAAAAATCCAGTTTACTTTCTAAGAAAGGGGTATTGGTGCTAAAATCCTGAAATACAGTTTTTATCATGTGTTACCTCATCAAATAAGTTTTTAGGCAGGGTTTTTTTTGTTTATTTGTTTTGGTTTTGTTGTTGTTGTTTTGGTTTGATTTTTGGTTTTGTCGGTTGTTTGTGTTTTTTTTAGCATGGTATTAGAGATTATGCATTTCCTGTGCTGGGACGCTGCACAAGAAAATAAGAAAGTGCTGAAGGTTGCAAGTCTCATAGGACAGCATTTGAGGGTTTGGCAGGTCAGGCAAAAATCAGGGTCTGTTGTGGTCTCATGCTTACTCCTATTAGGAAATGATCATAGCAAATTATCTTCAAACCTTCCTTGAAGTTGTCTCAAACATAGATGGTTGATTTACTCCAGAAGGCATAGCAAAAGTAAATTAAATGTGTCTGTACTAGTGCTCCGGTTCAGATCAAGAGGGAACTTTTGAAGCATATATTCCAAAGATGCCTTTGAATGTGCCATATTTCCCACTGCAGAACAGCTCTGGGTACAAGCATCATGATTTTTGAGGAACTAGTAGTGAATCAGGAAACTGAGATACTTGTTGCTGTGATAAACCAATGCACACATCGGTTATTCGTTGCAATAAAGTAGCTCTCATATAAATATTTTTTTTCAAAAAATCCTTTTTTTTCCCCCATAACAGAAACAGCTGAGAGAACAATGCATTTTCAAGAATCCATATGGGGCACTTTTTGTCATTTCCTTGGGTAGGTATCATCATTTGCTTTCTTTAAAGTACTTTTACTTACCTTTGTAACACTAACTTAAAAATGAAAGAAAACAAAACTGTCCTAAATGATTGTTCTTGTGAAGATTCTGGGATTTACTCTGGCATGCCCATGTAGTTGGAGACATGGAAGAACAACAAAATATAGAAATAAGCAGGGCTTTTGTGTTGTGGTCCATTAGTAAATACAGCTGAGCCCAGCTGCACCCATCTAATTCCTTCACATTGCCTACATGTCTAATGGAAAGCAGAGCAAACTGGCCAGCTACATAGAATGTTAACTTTTAGTGTCCCTCTTGAATTTACTAAATAGAATACATTTGTCAGGTAAAACCTTAGATTTTCTAACTGCATGATAAACTTGACCTATTTTTAATTCACATCTCTATCACCCAAAGTGATTGCCACCAGGACACTGAGGGCACCTCCTTAGATCTCCCAAGTCTAGGGGTTTAGCTGTCTGAGTTTGAGGACAGCTCTGATGTTTGTAACTGTGTAGCCTTGAACCAGAAAGCTGTGGGAAAAAAAACACAAACCAACTGCTGTGAGAGAGAGCTCTAAAAGGATCCTTGCTGAGGGCCCTTATGGTTTTGGTTGGGAGGTACCCTTAAGCTCAGACATGCACATTGTGTCTTGCTGAGCTATATCACAGGGATACTCACTCTTGGCAACATCTTGCTGGTACCAACCTGACCCCTGATACTGATCGCACAGAAGAGAGTTTCATCCACACCAGACTTTTTGACATCAACAAAACCTTTCTGAGTTTTCTCATGTGTTAGGCACAACAACATGTATGCCAGTATAAAATGCAATGACACAAACCACTGAAACAAAAGGTATGTAAAGGAAGAAGAAATTGTTCTCTGCCTTCCTATGGGGATTCCCACAAACTGGAATTCACTACAGGTTTCATTGTACAAACTTTACATGGAATGATGTTCTAGAAGACATTGTCTTTAAAAGCATGTATAAACTGACTACCTGCATAGTTCCTCTCTTTTCTTGAAATGTTTTTATCTACAATTTGAATCTATTGCACTTAAGTTTTGTTTCAATTCTTTTTAGCGATAAGAGCCAATAAGGAGTATTTATTTATTTATTTCATTCTCATTATGAAACCTAAGAAACTAAACTACAGGTTTTCTCTTATATATTTCTCTTATATTAATTACAATGGCAACTACCGTCTGTTGTAGTGGTGTGGATACTCTAACATAAAGAATATTAACTTTTGATTAACAAAGTGTAGGAAAATTTCTATTGCTGATATTTTAGTTATGATTCAAGGTTATTGTTTCAGTCAACAACACTTTTTCAATAATTAAAATGCATTCAATATTTCTATTTCACAAAAATAAAAAATTGTGGGTCTATATCTTGACATTGTCATACATTCTCAATTTGTATTTTCCTTTTGTCTAACAACAACAAGATTGAAGTGAACAGAATAGATTTTTATGGCATCTCTTAATAATATTCATATTAACATCCTCAGTATAATAGTTTGCATCAGTTTTGGAAAAAATAAGTGATCCATTAAAGATGCTAGGGCCCCCATTACTACTTGGTAATTTTCCTATAATTCAAAACACGGAATATTAAACAATGATCCTTAAACAATAGCTAAATAAATTGTCACTTATTTCAAGCTCCTTAATATTTAGAATACTTTCAGGGGATCTGCAAATTAAACTAATCCCTTACCACACAACATATCACCAATTCACTTTTGATAAGACATTAATGTAATTTTTTTCTCATCTTCAGTGGTTCATAAGCACAGTAAAAACAGGAATGCTCATTAGTTTTTTTCTTATCTCTAAAGGGAATTGAGCACATACAATATTGGAAGTACAAATTCATGTGCATAAATACTGCATACTCCAATTCATCTTCTTTGCGGTGTATTTCTTTCCTTGATGGTTTCATGTCAAGTTGATGTCTCTCATCCAGATAAACAATTACAAAGCAATTTTTAAAAAATGAAGGAAAATCAAGCACTGTCATATTTACTCATTGTATGATTCATCATATGACTGATCTGTTATATTTTCTATTATGTAAAATCATTTTTATTTGCAAGATATTTCTAAATGGTGAACTGAAGGTTTTCTCCCCCCTCTCTTCAATGTTCAGTAGAATTATTGTTGGTTTAGACAAGGGTAGAAGCAAGGCCATGGAATGCTATGAAAGATCAGATTAAATGTTCAAATAATTTGGAATCTACTTCTATCCTAACATGAGCACTGGGTGCTTTAGGTAACATTTCCCCCAGGCTTAACAAAGGAGAGAGTGTTGATCCAAAGAGGTACCAGTGTACATCCAAAATAAGTTTTGGTAAATTACACTATTCAAATATTATGTGTGTAGTTGGTTGCATGCTAAAATTTCTGAAATAATGCAAAAAAAGGTTTTTACCTACTTATTTGGCTCCAATGCTAGTATTACTAAATGTAATGCATAACCCACTTAGAAAACAAGTTGGAAAAAAAGGGTAAATAGTGAAGAACCAACCACTGACAACAGTGTGAATGTTTGATCTACTCTTTCACATCACAGAACACAACACACAAATCTTTCTTACATTTTTACAAAAGCCTTTGTATTTTTTCTCACATAGATACTGAACAATAAAATGTATAAATGCTAAGTTGTGTTTGCTTGCTTCAGATTGGAAATTCTTTCAATAAGGTAGCACTGTCTTAACTGGTACACGAATTTGATATTTGTGCTTTTATGCTAAATGCATACAAGAAATGTTTTTATTATTTTGAAACACACTTGAAGCTTCAAAAAATATTTTATTTTTTCCCAATGAAGTATGGAATTCCTCACTCATGAAAATTAGAGTTCATGTTTGCACTAACAGCACTATGTTAATCACACTGCCTTGGAAAATCTACTAATATGTTTGCTAATAACTTGTCTGATTTTCCTGAAACCAGATATTTCCATGAATGTTCAGGAATACTGATTTTGTCCTCATGTGTTGGACACACAGAGGCAGGACAGCTGATCCCAACTGAACAAAGGGATATCCCACGCCATATGGCCTCATGCTTGGCATACAAAGCTGGAGGAAGAAGGAGGAAAAGGGGGGACATTTGGAGTCATGGCGTTTGTCTTCCCAAGTTACCATTATTTCATCATGGGTCCCTGCTCTCCAGGAGATGGCTGTACAAAGACCTGCCTGCCCATGGGAAGCCTTGGATTAATTCCCTGTTTTTCTTTGCTTCTGTGTGTGGCTTTTGCTTCATCTCTAAATGGTCTTTATCTCAGCCCATGAGTTTTCTCACTTCTACTCTTTTGATTCTTTCCCCATCCCACCGATGTGTTGTGGCAGGGTGTGAGAGAGCAGCTGTGTGCGGCTGGGTTGCTAGTTGGGGTTAAACCATGATGCATCACAAGTAATTCTCAAAATCGGCCTAGGATCTGTGACCCCAGAATGAAAATAAGTTCATACTTCCAAAAGGAAGATAAGATATAAGAACATAAAAGTTTGCTTATGGATTTAAGGGAATGAAAAATAAGAAAAAAGCCCTATGCTTCTGTAGTCAGAAGCTGACATCAGGCAGACTTGTTCTAAATTCCGAGGGAATATTTTTTCAGTCCCAAACCTGCTATACGTGACTTCTTTTTCCAGGCACTTCTGGGTATTGTTGCATTCAGTCTTAGTCACACCAAGATTTCAAGTCAAATAAACAGGAAATAAAAGCCAAAAATGTATTGAGGTAGGTATTAAAACACAATTCCCTTTTATGATGCTCAGTTTTCTGTATCTGGTTCTTCAGAGAAGAAACATATGCACAATGAATATGTTCAATGAAACTTGCTGCAGTCCTGAAAACACCTAGCTATGGCTTCACCTGTGCTATTAGTTATAGTCAACCTTGATGATTCATCACATGATTCATTGTGTGATTCCGGTACAAGCTTAATATGGTTTCCCACAGAAAGTACCTTTACTCTTTAATTTGCTGTTCATGCAATTCTTAAATGCAATTTTTTCTAGATAGTTTGCTTGTATCTCATACAATTCTTAAATGCAATTTTTTCTAGATAGTTTGCTTGTATCTCATGGATAATACCTTTTCTTAGTTGTTCCAAAGTCATATGTATGCCACAAATCGGGATATATTTGTCTACAGATGCATATAACATCCTTTCAAAACATCATCTTCTGCAGGTTCTCTTCTAAATATGATTCAAAATAGTTCCAATGTATATTTAGTCATGTATAAAATAGGCTTCCAACACTTTTCAGGCTCTTTTGATACTCAATTTACCTTGCAGTGTTACAAGAGTAGGTAGATAGAAATGTATGTAGGTATAACTAGATAAATAATAGTAACATGTTGAAGAAAAAATATATATGCATACATATATATACAAATGTATATTTGTAATACCTTTATAACTAATAATAAATACCATCTTCATATATAAGTATGGTAAAATAAGGGTCAGCTAGACATTTTAACTTGAATTTATTTGATTCTCTTCAGCCTGCAATATGATGATATGTGTGGTCAGGATCATTAGATAAACTTTGAGTTTCAAGGGACATGCAGGATCAGGAATTCATCAACATAGAAGAAACAGGCAGGCTGTATTTACTGCAAATTAGGCTTCTAAAGGCAGAGCAAACAAGGATAAATGAGTTTAGGAAAGTGAATTCAGAACAGGAACCAGAATCAGGGATGAACAAGCATGTGTCAAGACAGGAATGAGATGAATGATTGCAACTGCACCCTAAACACTGAGCAGCCAAAGATAGAATTGTCTCAAAAAGGCAATAGTAACACCACTGACCAGCTCTGAAAGCAGGCTGCGGCTACATGAGAGACTGACAGCTTCAGGAAGTTGGGTGCAGATGCATCATCCAGCTGAGGATGCAGGAAGATCACAACTTCCATGTTCTCTGGTTTTTCAATCTAAACCTTCCCCATACATCCCAAATGCTACCCATAAAAGTCAAGGTTTCTTTCCTTTTTTGGTGTGTGTAGAAAGTATAAGCACTGAGAAAAGCTTTCTCACATATGCAGCATTTATACAGCTTTTCTCTTTCCTACTGAACAGAAATGGGGAGGATTTTATTTTTCTTTGAGTTCCTATCTGTCCATGAGATTGCTTGAAAGAAGCCAACATGATTTTAGAAGAATATCAAATTAATTAAAGCATGGAATTAAGAGAAACAAAAGACTGAGATTACAAATGAAATTTTTTTTCATATAATTGAAAGGCTGAAGAGCAAAGTTAAGCATGAAGAAACTATCCCTTGTATCACAGAAATATGAATAATTATGTAAAAAGCAGCCAGATTGAGCATACCTGCAATTAAGTGTCAAAATGCAGTGTGTCTCTTTTGACCATGTGCTGTCCATCACAGTCTGAAAATAGTTCTGATATGTATCCTGAACAGTGAGGAAACTTGTAGTTCTGTAGTTTTATAGATTTTTTTTTTACCCCTGTAAAAAAAAATATCTTAGTAGAAAGTGATCCAGTGTTTAAGCACCTAACATTTGTGTTAATATATGGTGGCAAATAAGTAACTAGGAAAAGCATTGGAACTGAACAAATATATATAGAAAAGAGCAACTCTTCTGCGTGTGTGTGCTTGTATGTGTGTGCAAAATTTGTACACTAGTAAAACAATATCTTCAAACCAAGGAAGCAGGGATTTTTTGCAAAAATCTTTATGACATTCTATATGTACAGTTTAGAGTTCATTTGAAGCATTTTGATAAAATAATCCGAAAATACCTTCCAGTATGGATTGAGCAATTGAGTAGATGCAAACTAAACAGAAAAAGAAGAAACATTTAAAACATTTCAAATTAATAAAAGTACTTAACATAGCTTCCAAATTATTTATCTTTGATAATTTTTCTTATATAAATACTGACAGTATATATGATCTCTACATTGTAGTGTTCCCAACTAGAAGACTATTGCATATTGAGGAGTTAGCTCAACTCCAATAACAAGCTGACATAAGTGCCAGCATATCCTGTACCCTGCACATTTCATTTGGTTTTCAGGACTGTGCCACACTGGGATGAGCTTAGCCAGATAATCACAACAAAAGATCTTGGGGGTATCACCCACGTTGGCATTACCAGTGATACCAACATGTCCTTGGCTTTATCTTGAAGGAAATTAACATGAATTCCTCCTATGCAATGATACTTTTAAGAAAAAGACCACCTTTGAAATGTGGCAATACAAGTGAGCCAAGGCATGGTTATGTCTAGAGCATGCTGTGGCCTGATTGGAGGTGTATCCAGTTTTGTACTATCTTGTCATTTCCATCCTCAGAAAGGATTTAAGATTTGTAGAATAAAAGAACTAGTGCACCTCTTTTTTGTGCAACATGTATGAAC
This sequence comes from Dicrurus megarhynchus, assembly GCA_013399195.1. Lineage (NCBI taxonomy): Eukaryota > Metazoa > Chordata > Aves > Passeriformes > Dicruridae > Dicrurus > Dicrurus megarhynchus. Next base: position 259,064 of record VXAD01003126.1, read on the forward strand.
TAAAGGTCCATTATTTGAGAAGTTCTAGTAGCAAGATATCTACCCAGAGTGCCAGACAATTCGCAAAACAGCTCTATCCACCAGATGATTTTTTTGTTTCTCCTTTAAGAAATGCATTTGTCGAACACACACATCTGTTCATTATTTATTTGGAGGTTCTGACTTGTTACGATCCTTATAAGAAAAGTATTGGGGGTCTGTATCTCAGCACAAGACATGGATCTTTTCAAGTGAGTCCAGAGGAGGAACACAAAAATGATCAGAGAGATGGAACACCTCTCCTATGAGAACAGGCTGAGAGAGTTAGGGCTGTTTGGCCTGAAGATCAGAAGACTCTGGAGACACCTCATTATGGCCTTAAAATAATTAAAGAGGAACTAAAAGAAAAAGAGGGACATATTTTTTAGTCAGGCTTGTTGCAACAGGACAAGGGGAAATGATTTTAAACTAAAGGAGGGTAGATTCAGAGGGTAGATATAAGGAAGAAAATTTTTATAATGAGGATGGAAGTACACCGGAACCGGTTACCTGGACAAGTGGTATATGCCCCATCCCTGGAAACATTCGAAGTCAGTTTGAGTTCATCTGGGTGTAGTTGAAGATTTCCCTGCTCACAGAAGGGAAGTCTGGACTGGAAGACCCTTAATAGTCCCTTTCAACCCAAACCATTCTATGATTCTACAAAAGGTCACTTACTAGAGCTAACATCGTAAAGAAAGACGATAGCGTTGACAATAATACATCCCTTCAGATTCTGGGAACCCCAGAATCAGCAGCATTGAAGAACTGTCAGTCAAGGTGCAGCACACTTGTGATAAGATTAGTTGACATTTTGGTCTTTTGAGCTGTTACAAGATTTTTTCAAAGGGTCAATTCTACTCATAATTTTTGCTGTCCAATAGAAAGGATGTTCACCTGAGAACTTGTTCCTCCACTGTTAGATAAAGGCAAAGACACACAGGTGGCTTAATCTCCAATACCAAGCAGAACCTGCCTACAGGCTCCTCTATACCAAGGAGATAGTCAATTGTGTTCTGCAATGAGGGATGTGAGCAGCACAACACGCCCCTGTGCCTGCTCAGGTTACCTGTTATGTGGACCACTATCTCCTCCATGAACAGCTGGCACCCCATCAGTGTCACTACATCCATTCAGATTGCATTAAACTAAGAGAGTTTCTCACCATTCAGCTCTATTCAATTGCCCTTTTCCACCTCAATGCTCATTAAATGGTCCATTCAAAATTGAAATATTCCAAAATTGAAATGTCCAAAAGTGTAACATTGAAAAGCAGTAAGAGTGGGGGTGGCAAGCTGGGGGACAAGGAAGGAGACCTCATGACAGTCTAAATTCTGTGTATTTTACATTTTCCACATCCTCATTTAGGTCAAATATTTCCATATAAAACCCAAAGTTTGGTGGAACGAAACTACTATTATTGTATTAACTCGGCTGAGAATATAGTTTCTGCTGTCTTCATATGAAGTTGTTCAACAATCTTAACATTTTGTTTCTTAGAACTAGGACATGAACTTAGAAAAATAATTATTAAAATGCAAGCTTGAAAATTACAACTACCATTTTGAAGCATTGAATTTGCATAAAATGTTTTCTTTCAAATGCTTAGTTCTTAAAGCAATTTCATATAACATGTAAACCATTACTGAATTAAAATTACATTTCAAAGTGGTACACTGATCTAGCTGCTTACTGTCACTGGTATTAATAAGAGTCATACAGCGATACTTGGATAGTTTGTTGCCATGTGTCTCCATTAATCACATCATAGAGGGAAAATCCCATACCAGCTTTTTTTTTTATTAAAAGTGCATTTTAATACTTCATTTAAATACTCCATTTAAATATTTTATACTTATCTATCAATTACTGTGCAGACACCCTCCCTCAAGCAATTATTTTCTATGAAATTTCGTATTTATTCACATGAGCTATGCCTTTACACTTAGTGGAAAGCCCAAGGTAAAATTCTAATATCACTTATGACAGAAGAGGTAACTGTAACTATTTTATGATTTACTAGTTTTCTAGTAACAGCCATCTGTAGTGATTTAATTGCTTTTGCAATTTCTTTATTCAAGCAAATTTTTTTTTTTTTGTTATATCATTGGTGTATGGAAGATAGATATTAAGCATCCTGGTTCTGTGAACAATCAGGAAACTTGAAACAGAAGAGTGAGCTGATTACAAAGTGACGAGGATGGTGTTTGGGTACACATTTGGCACATGATTTTTTTCTGACTTACCTCATTTATAAACATAGCAGGAAGACAGTGGATCTAAGTCTATTAATGGAAATGTAAAAGCTACTGAGATCCCATGATTACTTCAAGTATTTAAAGACACAGGGTAGGCAATATTTTTCATTAAAAAAATAAAATAAAAATGCCACCAAAACTATCTGTCTTTCTTCACTTTTACCCTGCATTTTCCTCACTATTTTTGGTGAAAAGCCAACAACAAAATCTGCAGTGAATCAGTGGACAAAGAGAAACATGACTTTTCTTAGGGAAAACCATGTTCATCAGTTGAATATTTTTGTAACCATTTTCTAATGGCTCACAATTCCTGTATCCTCTTGGAAAGCTATTTTAAACTAGTTACTTCCTCAGTATTGGCTAAACACAGACGTTGTTCTCAGTTTCTAGCACAATAGGTTATTTGCCCTTAATCACTAGGTTAAAATAATGTCTTGATATACAGCAGTATAGATACATACATTCTGTGTAATTTCCTAGATCTTGACAACTGCCCCCATATTTTCTTACTCCTATTTGACATTTCTAAACAATATTTTCAAAACAAGCTTTGACAAAACTAGCATTTTGAATGATTGGCTGGTAGAAATAGGGTTACTACTTCAGAGACTTAAAATAAATATATCTCTCTGCTTAGTATAGGCTTCAAAATGTTTTTGAGATGGATATGGCTGCTGAATGAAAAATGTTTCAACGCCAGTCCAGACAGTACTTATTGAATAAAACATATTCCTGTAAAATAAATAAATATGGTGCTTACATCAATTCAGAAAAAGAAAGGTTGAATGCTGTAAATAGCTGTATTGATTTAGTTTGGTGTTAGCTCAGATAACAATGATAGTAGCTATAGGTTGATTGGGTACTTCAATTAATGTATTTTTGCCTGTGAGGACTTTTTCAACAAAAAAAAATGCTGTATCATATGGCATTAAATCATTTATCAGTATCTCCTGTCACTGATTGTCAAGACTTTGTCCAAGAAGGCATTCAGTATATTGCAGTCATACACATAGTTCAATAGATTTGAATATTTTTAGTAAATTTTAGTTCTGTTTCATGAAAATGTTATATTCTGAGGGGCTTTGAATCAATGTTTCCCTGTAAGATCACTTGCACCTCCAGCTGACACTACCTAAATGATCATTTTATCACTTGCCAAGGAGGAGGTGGTTTCCAGAAAAATATGTAAATTAATTATTACCTACATGAATACATACATGGGTAAAAATGCAGAGAGTTGAGACTGTGGAAATAATAATTTTTTTCTTTTTTTTTTTCAACCATACAACCCATACATCACATAAGTAAAAGTAATGCCCTTTGAAATCAAATCCTCAGAAAATCTGCATCAGATGAGAGGACACAAGCAATAAAATGTAATAACTGGAGAAGGGCCTCCTTACGATGGCAACATGGGTTTCTCATATGTACACACAGCACACAGTCTTGTTAAATTTTGACACATTCTTTTTTACAAATAAGTAGAGTTTACACATAGTTAAAGATCTTCATTAAATTGTAAGATAAACAAAAAATAATTAGGTAGGCCATGACTGCATTTACTTTGCCATAGGTTTATACGAGCCCTACTGCCTCAGTGGCAGAACTATTCATTTCTAAAGACACAGAATATTTCCCACTATGAAATATGTCTCAAACATTTTCACATTCTGATTAATAAAGAAGATGCTGTAAAGGCAAATCTTAAAGCAAAATTTAAATACACAGTAGAAGCAAAGAAACAGTAATTTCCATCTTCAGTCTTGAAAGTCCTAAAGAGAAAAGTAATTTGTGTTTTTTTGCTGTCATTACTGCTGAGTCAGGAAATGAAGATGTTTGGAGACACATAGCATTCATTGGATTTCTGTCCAGAAAAGTTTTAGTTAATACAGCATCGTATTTAGAGAGTATTTCAATAATAATCACACTCACAATGTGAGCCATTCTTATAATACTTAGAAAAACCTGAAAGATGCATGGCAAATCTCTTGTGGGTTCAGGTTTAGAACAAAGACCCTGCCTCTCAGAACTGCATTACTGGTAGGTCTTAGGCAACCAGATACTCTTTGTAAAACATGCCAGTGACAACTCTAAAAATATTGCTGGTCAGAAGGGATTATATAGCAAACAAGAGATGCATTTTCTTTAAATGCTTTCTGGAAAGGAAATACTAATCCTATTTCATAGTTCTTAAGCCCCATTGTTAAAATCTTCAGTAAGAAAACTACCAGTGAGTAACTTCAACCCATGGAAAGTAGAATCACATAATGTATTTATAATCTCATAAAAATAAATCCACCAACTGCCAACATTAATGAAAGTCAAAAGACAATTTTAAGAAACTGTGATCACTTTAAAATAAGGAAGACATTGGTCAGGTGTCTAGAATTTGATTCCTTACAGTAGCTGCTTAGCTACTATCCAAATACACAGGGAATCATAGGATAATAAGTTGACCCATCTGGTTCCTTGAAAATGTAGGTCAGGTGTTCACTGCCCGAAGAAATTACCTGCTAGGTGACTCAGGTGGCACGGAGCATTAGCCCATCCACTGGCTGCTCGTATATCACTGTCATATACTGGAAAGAATGTGGCAAAACACAATAAAAGTGAGGAAAGTAATTATAGAGGAAGACAAAAAGACATCTACTTTAATTAAGCTACAAAGAAGTGTACCGGTTGTATATGAATTTTTCAGGAAAGTGGATTTGATATAAGAAAGCATCTTTTGGTGCAAAATTCCTATCAGTGTCCACATTATAATCTAAACTAAACTGTACTGCAAAAATAAGTGTACCACAATGTGACAGAAGCACATGTTCACTGGGCTAATATTAGAATAAGAAAGCAATAAGAATTATCCTATTGTTACAAGAATTTTGTTCTAATTTTGTAATAAAATTGTAAGAGATTGTTAAAACCTATAGTTAAAAAACCCATCTGATCTTAGCAAAGAATGGACACTTCAACAAGTAATGATATTATTAATAATCTTGTTAGAAAATGTGCTTATATTTTTGTGGTCTTAGTCTGGCAATTATTTATGTGAAAATTAATCACATCTCCACTCAAATTATAGTAAAATAGAATATCTGCAGTCCTGAATTGAGTGAATGAAGGTGTTAAAACTATTACGGACTCAAAGGATTTTAAGCTCTACCATATTGCTTTATAATTTTCTGAATTAAAGATTCTTCCTCAGAAAAGTGACACTTTAATTAAATAATTGCTGGACCTGAACAAATGATCTTTGATAACTTACACTTAATTTCCTTACACCTGTCACTGAAAAACTTTGTTTATGTAATTTTTTTCCTGAAAAGTATTGCTCTAATTTTCAAGTCATTTGATTGTTTTGTAAAGATTTGTAGAATGCCAGAATGAAGAGTACAAAGAAGAAATGTAAAACCACATGGAAAAAATACAGAATATAAACTCACGGAATGGGTGGGAAGGAACCCTTAAAGGTGTCATGGTTTATCCCCAGCCAGCCACCCAAGTACCACACAGCTGCTCATTCACTCCCTTACCAGCACGATTGGGAAGAAATAGGAAGGGTAAAAGCAAATAAACTTGTGATTTCCCAACAACAAACACAAAAGATACTTTTATATATTGCACTGCTTTTCAGTCAAACCTGAATCATTCAATTTAATTTCAATTTGAGGAAACTGAAGGTACTGATACTGTATCAAGCCCATTACAAGCATAAATTATTTTTCTACCCTTCCATGGCCTGAGAACGAATGCATCCATGACATTTGTATCATGAGTCTAAACACTATGGGCTTATAAATATTATTGGCTGATCTACAGACAACATTATATATACATATAAGTGTCAGAACTCTTTGCAGTGGATCTTAGTCTCCTGCTCTGCCTGTTTCATATAGATGTCAGCAGAAAAATATGTATTTTACTCATTTTTATAAAAAGCACATGCAAAACAGGAAAATTAAAGTTGTCATTTAGAATATACAGAAGTGGAAGTTTGAGAATGGCTGAATGACACAAATTTATCTTACTTTTTTAGGGTTCTGCATGGCTTTATATGAAAAGTGAAACTGGTCATGTAGAACTGAACGGGTACCTCTCACTGTTACGAGAGAATGTAAGCACTACTTTAAACAGTGGAAACTACAAGGCCAACTAAAATAAAAGGAAATTACCGACAGTAATTACACTATGTTTTTGTATTCTTAAATTAACTTCACAACAAATTGATCCTAATTAAAATACTTTGATTCAGGAATAATGTCACAGAAATCTAGTCTAAAAATGACATAAAATCAGACTAACTGGGGGTAGAACATGGTCAAAGTACATAGCCTTCTCTTGAAGAAAGTAGGAGAATAATTTTACCTTCTATTGTCTTCGTGTCACCATGTCAGGAATCACAATTATAGAATAAAAATATGATTTTTAGGAAGTTCTGGGTTAAATTTATTCATTTCAGCCTCCATCTAAAACCAGTCTATTATACATAAAGCTGCAGTTTTCGTTATGAGTTCCTAATTTTGTCTCATGTCTTTAGGCAGAAATATTAGCTAAGTACTTGCATAAATATTTGAGTATCTTTTATGTTAGATAATTTATCTGATTCATTACATCCAAAGCAAATAATTTATTTAGGCCACTCCCCTTCTTTGAAGCACGAAACACTGCACGACGCAAAGGGACTCACTTTTATGTACGTAAATATTTCCCTGAAGTAAAAACAAAAAGACAAAAATATTTTATTATCTGTGCTTTTTTTTTTTTTCTCACAGATGACATGCTCTTTGCTTCCACAAGGAAATAATTTCATGGACAAAGCTACAACACAATTACTCAGTGCTTTCAGAAGTTATTAATGCTATTGAGCCAATTCCTTCTAACTAGAGGGAGGGTGTCCCCTACCATCTCTCCAATTCATTGCAGTAAGAGAACCTCTTATGACTTCAATTAGAAGAGAAATATTAAGAGAAGTAACAGGATAAAAGCCTTCTAAGTTTTCCAATCCCACTTATTCTTTCTGTGCTGTGGTTAAAATAGTTAGACCCTCTATTTTTCATGGATTTTAGGTCAAGTGGAGGATGCTAGGAATTCTAGCTAGTGATTTCAAACTGTCTTTAAAATACTAAGAAACACAATTGCTTTGTAAGGCAGAGTCCACAATCTAGAAACATAAAAACTGTGTTGCAAAGAAAAGCAATTTGCACAAAAGACAGTCTGAACCAGTTTCGAGGTTAGAACAATGTAGCAGTGCTAAACATGCGATTTATAGCTTGTTTGAACTTATTTGCTGCGGTTCACACAGAAGAATTTTTAGTTAAGTAAAAAGAAAGAAGGTTGAACATTGAACAGTTAAGAATAAATTACAATAGAAAATTTTGAAGAAGGCTGTTTTATTTAGTGCTTTCATAGGCATCCACAAAAGGGGAAGTTAGATGCATGCATGTCATAAGGTTAATTTCAAGAACAGTCAGATTTCAAAGCAAGGTTATGAAGACAAGGTTATGTGATATGCATTGTTTTGTAGACCAGGCCTTAACACTTGAGAAACAAAATTTGGAAATACAATCTGGCTACTGTTATCTTTGATGGTCAGCAATTATATTTTCCGTAATTATAGGTGATACAGGAGATTTCATATGATTGTAGAAAAGGAAAAAGTAATTTTTATTAAAAAGGAAGAAAGAAGAATGCAAATAATTATAAAGGAAAAAGTAATTTTTATTAAAAAGGAAGAAAGAAGAATGCAAATAATTATAAATGGTAATTATAATGGTTAGTGTAACTTTATTCTTTCCTTAGATTCTGGGAAATTGTATTAAAAATATATTTCTAAATGCCTAGAAGAGATATAACCAGATCTTAGCATGGATTTTTTTTGGTGAGTATCTCTTGTAAAACAAAAGCTGTTAGCTCTTTTAAAAGGATAAAAAATATATGCATAATATGAGTATTAAATATCACTGGCTACTGTCCTCATGCTAGACCTGTTTCAGCTCAAGATTTATGTTTTAAACTTAGAAACATAGTGGTTAATAAATTTATAATGCTTGTAAAGAGAATATCTGATCTTAGGTACCATCAAAACATAGAAATCAATATGTAGAAATATAGGCTGAAAGATACATAGGTAGCAATAATCTCAGGTTTATGATCAGGCACATAAAGTCTGCTAAAGTACATAATGATTTTACATAAAAGGAAAAAAACCTGATATAGAATCTCTGAAACAAAATCTTTTCCACTCTTGCATTACCATACAACTTTTGGTTACCATAAAAAAATGTGGTATTTAACATAACTCAGTACAGACATGCTTATATAAAAGAGGAAGTTATCTGGACATAATGATGAAATATACCTCAATTTTAGGGCCAGTTCAGTTCAAAACATTTATCAATAATCTGGATGTAGGAGCTGAATGCATTTAAGCCTGCTGATGATATCAATTTGGGATGTGCTGATGACTCTGTTGAGGGACAAGAAGCCTTAAAGAGGGATTGAAATTGTTTGGAGCAGTGGGCAATCATCAATGGTCTGAAATTTAAGAGTCCAAATGATGGATTCTGCACCTAGAATAGAGTAACATCAGGCACAAGTATAAACAGAAAGAAGACCTGAAGAAAGGAATCTGTGGTTGCTGGTCAACAGTAGGCTCAGCAGGGATCAGCAGGGTGCCCTGGTAGCCAACAGGGCAAACCACATCCTGGGATGCATCAAACACAGTACCACCAGCTGCTCAAAAGAGGTGATTATCCCACTGTATTCAGCCTCACCGTGGGTCCTGTGGGCAGTTCTGAGCCCCACAGTTTAACAAGAATGTGAAAGTTCTTGAATATATCCAGAGAAAAACAACAAAGATGTTGAAAGGACAGGAAGGAATGTCCTATGAGGAGCAGATAAGAACTTTTCATTTGTCTAGTTTGGAGAAAAGGAGGTTGGAGGGCAATTTCATTGCTCTCTTCAACTTCCTGCAGAGGGAAAGTGGAGAAGAGAGAGAGGTACTGATTTCTTCTCCCTGGAGTGCCCTGACAGGAATTGTTCAAAACTGCACTGGAGAAGGTTTACATTGGACATTAGAAAGCATTTCTCCACTGAGAGAGTGGTCAAACTCTGGAACAGGCTTCCTAGAGAGATGGTTGATACCCTGAGCCGATCAGTGCTTAGAAGACATTTGGTCTTTAGAATGTGAGATGTGTCCTTAACAACATGCTTTAACTTTTGATTGACTTATGCCTTATGGCTTTGTATAGAACTTAGCAGTTTGACACAGCAGTAGTAATGCTGACTATCATTCAAATTCACTTATATAGCTCCTGCATCAGACAGTCAGATCAGATTTGTAGCAAATCAGCTTGGACCACAAGCATTCCCAGTTCACGTGAACCTGTCTTTTGATAGGCTTGAAAAAATCTTAATGTAACTTCTCCACATTCACTGCAGTATGGCCTTAGTGCTCTCATACATACACAATATTAGTATTTGTTAATAATTATACATATATTACATGAAAATATTTTTACATTTTAAGTGCAAATATGTTATCCACTTATTTACTGTTAGTAAAAATACACAGAGGAGAAAGGATGAATGGAAGAATAGTTGCAGTATTTAAAGAAAGTAGCATCTTTGGCAATATCTCTCAGACTGGACAAATAGAAATATCTGTATAGAGTAAAGCAGTTGACAGGGAAGACCTGATGGAAATATTCATTTAAGAATATATTTTTTTTTGCTTTAGGCAAATTACAATCTAGTACATACCCTGAATGTCCATTTAGAGCTGAAGTGTTCCTGAATTGAACCTTCCAGGGTACCTAAAAGTATACAGTTGATGCTGTCTGGGACTACTGAACAAAGCACAGTAACTATAGACAAATGAGAGGACACAGCCCTGATGCCACCTAAAATTGTATTTAACAGTCATTTTTATTTGCATTCCTTATCTTTGTAAAGAAATCCTGGCCACAGTTTCCGTAAGTCTCACCATGAGTGTATAATGCACCAGGCTGATAACTTTGCAGTGCTTCGAATGTAATCACTCTCTTTTCGTCAATCTTTTCTAAACAGGTTTTAGATTTTGTAGCTGTTTTTTGCTGCCTGAGTTTTATCTGGGTTTTCCCCCACCCCATTACTTGCATGACAGAAAGTCAATGAATCCAATATCTGTACTGCAATACCAGCTAAATAGTAAGATTCATTGACTTATGTAGTATTAGTTTTTATTAATTACTCCAGTAACCAGTTTATAAAACAAATGTCCATACCTGTTATAGATTGCATTTATATATGCAGATTTTTACCAAAATAAGTCAATATGAAGCTCCTTTTCACCTTGCCTTTAGTCTTTTCTAGAAGAAGGTTCCATATGCTATCACTATCAGTAAAATATGAGTAATTTAAAAGTTGTATAGACATGTTATATTAAAAGTAGAAATGACTTTGCATATTTAGTCAAGTGTACATAGTACTGATATTGCCCTTGAGAACTCAGAGATACAAACATATAAATCTCAAAAAAACCCTTTCCAAAACACGCAAAAACAGAAAATAGGAGGAAATTTCAATTACTTGTTAAAAATGTGAATAAGCTCCTGATTCAACACTTAGATCTAGGTGTGTATAGATTATCTAGGTGTCATTATACTTGACACGCTAGAAAAGAGTAGATGGTTTCTGAAGAGCTATTCAAGACACCCTGAAGTACATATCTACATTTGGTGAGCTATATGGCTCTATTTGTAGACACCTAAATTTAGGCCAATAGAGTTGAAATACCACATTAATATAATTTTTGTTGGTATAATACTTACTTTTAAGTTATGAATCAGATTTTGATTTTCCATACCATATTCTCTTTGGAGGGTGACTCTTACACTGATATAACAACTTTTAATTTTATGTCAATGAATTCCATTTCAGTGGGTCATATCCCACTAGGTATGAACAATTTTTTAAAGATCCTATCTAATTCCTGGAAATTTAAATATGTTACTTTTTGGTTTTTAACCAAGTCAGTAAAATATAGTGTTAAGGAGAGGATCTAGGACTGGGGAAATCCAAGCTAATGTCTAGAATTAAGTGTAGATAATGATTGAGTGTTTGCTGTTAAACTTATTTCCAAATATAAGCCGATCACAGTGGTGGTGCTGCAGTACTCTTGATTTAGTAGCCTATGAATTATATCCTCAGCTGTATTTTTTTCCCTGGGATTGGTCACACACTGCTGATTTGCCATATTCTAAGGAGAAAGAAAAAATAAGTCTGACTAACACAGTAAATAATTATGGAATAGGTAGCAAAAATAGTGTCATACTTGAATAAAGAATGCTTCTAAACCATTCTATGATTGTATGATTACATGACTGCTTTGGTCACAACTGCATGTTCTATAATGAGGCAAACATAGAATGTTATTTTCCTCTCTCTGTTAATTTGACTGTTCTCTTAAATTTTTTCTCTTGTTCATTTCCATTTGAGTCTATTTTCTTTGTCTCTTGGGCTCTATTCCTCAATTTTTTCCAGACTTTTCCCTTCCCTACAAACCCATCATTTCATATTCTTTTATATATATATATACACTTACATAATAGTCTAATTTTTTTTTCATGTCGACCTTCACATACAGATAAAGACAACCCAGAACTCCCTACATAATTTTCTTCTCCTTTCATAACTTGTAAGACCAAGGGTAAGAGGAGAGGACACAGCTATTCAGCATTGTAGTATCAGTACAGTGTTCCATGGTACAGGAAAGGTCCCAAAGAGTGAAGGTCATCGTAGGTTTGCCTTATTTTGGTTCTACAATGAGCACTGTCAGACCTAGAGGAAATATGTAAAAACCAGGACAAAAGTAGATAATTCTTATGCTGACAGTTTTGGGGTTTTTTTCCTGACTTATGTTTTCAGCGATGACAGTTCAGGTGAAAAGATTACTTCTAGAAACATATTTGGCTGAACATTGCTGGAACCAACAAAAAATAAAAACACTATTATTTACCTTTTTTATATAGATAATGTGTGACAGTCTGCACTTGTCAATGAGCAAGCAAGTCCTTTCCTCAAACCTATTAAATGCTGTGGGTTTTTTATAGCCTACATTAGAAAAGAGGTCTCCACAAATCTGTTGTGCAGAAAAAATGTCATCAGGTGACAGTAATGGCATCTTTTAAGGTACATTAGCATAGGAGACAGAAAAATCCATTCATGTATGAAGGCACAATTAGAATGCGAGAACTACTACTATTTCTGAATCAAACTGAAAAATATAAATATTTAAGGAAAGAAAGCTGCTGAGAAGAGGATTAAGGGTTCACAGCAAGTTAAAAATCACCTAATTACTAATTACTTAGTATTTTTTAAAAAGTGGTCTGAAAGAGGAGGTAGTATCAGGTATATTGGTAAAACTTGCAGTTTTATTAGAATGACTGTTTTTAAATTAAATGTAGAAAACTGCAGCTAAGTAAATCTGATTATTTCCTTAATTTGGCTGCTTGCCTTTGCATTCATAGTACTGAGTTTATGTTTGGTTTTTTTCATTTTTTCATGTGAATCTGTATAAAATTAGCCAGGCCTGAAACCATTTCTAGGAGATAATGTTGTATCTGAGAAGTGAATGGCAAATATTCCTGGATTCCTTTCTGCAGCTAAACAGCATGTTCATCATACAATTATACCAGCATTCATTTGATGACATCTACAGGAAAAGCAGATATAGGTAAGTTTGCCTATCCTTTGTGTTAGACAGATATCTGGAAATCTTATAATAGTTATAAAAATTTTAGAACTGCCCTGGCCCATTTTTAGTCCAGACCAATCAAACCCTGCAGAGATGTATGGTAATAGTATTTTATTTTAACATCACTAATGTTTCAGCTATTAAAAAAACCCAAAAAACACAAAAAACCCCACAAACCAAGCCCCCCCAAAACCCCACCCAAACCCACAAACAAAAAACCTAGTTCTTTTACTCTCAAATTTGGACATTTCATCCTACTCAAAGATAAAATTATCTTTAAAAGCAGCAAAAATAGTACATAATTGACTATATCAGTTTAGCATTTTATCATTTAAAAAATCTCTGTACGAGGAATTAATTTCCGTCATTCTAATATTACATAGTACAAAGCACCAGATAACATCTACAAATATGATAAAAACTTTGCTACATACCTACATTTTTGTTACTCCAGCACATAAGCATGAATTCAGATGAGGTCTGACTCTTAACAGATGTGTATTAAATGCTAATTTTCTAAATGATAGCAACTTGGAGAAATAGAAGAAAACTGATTAATTACATATTAAAATTTCACCTTGCTTAGCAAATTCTTATATTTTTTTCAATTTGGTGCTTATCAATGACAATAACAAGTAATTGAGCTCCAAATACCTTTCTTTGTAATAATTTAAAAGGCCGCATAGCAGAGACTCCGCAAATCTTCTTCTGTTACTGAGTAATACAAGTGCTTCAAGCAGCAATCTTCCTCCCTATCCTCCTTCTTTTCTCCTCACTTTCTGGCTACCAAGTAATTAACAAGAGGGAAGGAACAGTGTTAATTAATTAATCTCTCAGAGAATTTGTGGAATATGACTAGAACTATTAGAAAAATATGGGATTTTTTTGAGCAAGCCACAGCAGCATTAATAAGAAAATAGAGAAAGGACCAAATTAATAGCCAAAGAGACCCCTAAAAAAAAGGAGCTTTAAGCTAGAGCATCACAAATATGAGTCATTAACTCCTTCAGTATATAAGAACTGATTCCTACTAGTTTACTGTGTATTAAAAATAGTGTGTATAGAAATTGGAAGGGTATTTCAGAATCCTGATGATGTCATAAACCCTTCCTTTTTATGTTGTCGTGTGTGGTATTTTAAAACTCTCAATTGTTCAGATAGCACCATGCTAACTGAGACTACCTTCCTACCTGGTACATGCAAACTTCTCTATCTTGCATCTTTTATTTCTGATTGGCCTACAAGCAATCCAGAATTTCTGTCTTGCTCCTCTACTCTAAATTCTGTGCTTAGAAAAATTAAGATGTATTCTTCAGCATTGAAAATGTACTTCAGACAGATTAGAGCTCAAGTTACACATTATTTGGAAGTGTGTAAAATTATTAGGATTCTTAAAAATTTTTTATAAGTACTTGAGTTTGAAAGTGGGCTAAGGCAATATGAAGTGATTTAAAATTACTGGAGCACTTTTTCTAATTTGTGAGATTTGCAGTTTCCCAACTCAAAATTGGTGGGCTTTTTTTTTTAGTACATAATGAACTATGAATGGAATTTTAAATGTTTGATCACCCAAGACTGGATGAAATGAAGATCAAACATCAGGAGTCTAAAGGAACTACTCTACTAATGAGAGTGTTTCAATGGACTATTAACCTATTTCCTCTGATGATTCTTTCTACTATGATCTATGTGGCCAGATCTTTGATCTCACATTGATTTTTGCTCTTCTGACCCTTTAATGACATAGAAATGACAAAAAATTTAGCAGTAAATTATGAGTACTCTTTTTTTCTTTCCATAGTACTTTACTTTTCCCACAATTATCAGAAACTCTTTTTGCTTGTTTTTTTCAAACTACCCATCATAGTGCAATCCAAAGAGTGAAATAAAGAAGACAGATGAAAAGCCAAAGTTTCATGATATCCTAAAACTGCCAGTGTTTCTGGAAAAGGACAGCAGAAATCTGTTTCTCTTTCAATTCACCTAGATTTCTCTTTTTATTTCCACCAGAAATCAAAAACCAACACTGTTGTTGTGCATATAGACACATATAACCTATTTGAAATGTTTCATAGATAACCTGAAGAAGGTGGGCAAAATATAGGTTGTAGTGTCCTTTTTCCTAATTTTCTCTTGTTGAGTTTTTATTAATACTATTTTTCTGCTTCTGTTTTATTTTTATTTTGCTTGGCCTATGTTTTTTTTTTAATCTGGATCCCATTTGTAGTTACTTCTGGAAATGCTTAAGGACCTCTGCAGCCAGCAATTTCTACTAGCTGTTTCCTGAAGATAACTTGATTAAAAAGGAACAGCAGTAGTCTGTAAAAGACAGCTGAGAGAGGAACATCCAGCTGCTCTTCATCTGCTTTGAGAAGAAAGAGTTTAGCTGATATGCAGGGGTGCAGGTAACACAGACATCAGCTGTCACCAGGGCAGAGGATTGAAGAGGGTCTAAAAGTTCTGCTCCAGACAGTTTGAGGCTCTGTGACTGAAGTGGTGATGGACTGTGGCCACTTCTCCATCCTTTGCCTGTTGTAGAAAGTACTGATTGCAAACTGGAGTCCTTGACTGAGAAGTGTGGGTTCCTGCAGCTAGGCTTGGGGCTGCAGGGGTGTCTGGTGCCCCTCCTGCTCTGGGATGACAGCAGGAGGTACAGAGGAAGGAGAGGGCAGATTGCATAGCATGAGGATGCTGAACAGGATACTGACAGTTCTCACAGACGCTTTGTAGAGGAGAAAACTTTGGCCACACAGTCCAAGGAAGAAGGAAGACCTTAATGGCAGACCAAGACTCCAAAGAAGTGGGAAACTGGAAGCTTGTGGTTCACCAACCACAGGATCACCAATGGCCTAATTGCTAAGGAAGGCACACAAATCCAATTGAGGCAGGCCTCCGAGCCAGCATGGCATGGACTGACCATTAACACTGAAAGCAAGCAGTGGGTGACAATGGTTGGTGATTCCCTTCTGCAAGTAATGGAAGCACCTGTGGTTTGTCTAGGGAGACTATCCAGGAAGATTTGCTGCTTGCAGAGAGGCAAATTCTGCTGCTGAAATCTTCCTGGCCTTTGGAGATAAATCTTGCTGTTCATCTGGAGGTGAACAGGCAAAACTTGGTTATCAACTGGCTGTTGCTGGTGCTACAGGCAGGACTTTGGTTATTTTACCATGTTCCCATATTTCAGAAAAAAAAAACCTGCTAACAAGATATAAATAATGTTTTAAAAAGAACATTAAAGAAAGTGACAGAAATCAGAACTACCAGCCAGTGAGAATTCTGTTTCATTTCACTAAAAAAAATTTTCTTGAGATACATTCTGTACATTAGAGTACAGTTAGATACACTCAAATTTTTGGTATGTTTATATAAGCATAATATAAAACAGCTGGTAATTTAGGGGTTTTTTTACTCCCCAAATCATTAAAATAATAAATTAATAATAAATATCTGCTCTTATCATAAAAATGTACTTGAAAAGAAAGAATGACAAATAAATAAATAAATTTTGAATACTTTATTAGAATATCAAGTGAAATGTCATAGAAACAGGATTCAGTCGGCATTGATTTTAGTTAGAATGTACCAATATTTGTTGGCAAAAAATTGGGCTACAAATAAACTTTCTATGGATGAGCGGTAGTCTCTGGCTAGGAAAAGGAGTCATTGCCCTTACTCTCACACAGTCTCAAAAATTCTGGGTAGCAACAAAGCCCCAGTGATGAACTGAGCAGACAAGGAAGTTGAAGAGCTTTCCCAACTTCCCCTCTTCCCTTCTCTACTACTAAATGAAAGATTTATGCTTCCCTTAAGAATTGTATCATTTTTCATAGAGAAAATAACAAACTCTAACACAGACTAGAGAAAATAATGTTATCAGAAGCAGCAGTTATTCCTGAATTTAAAGGACTGCAACATGAAGTCTGAATCTCTGGTCCTTATTCAAGGACCTGTATACTGACTACTTCTAAATTGTGATTGTACAAAGATAATTTGTATTTAAACTTGTTGCTTCACAGTATCTCAGTGTTTCCATAAGAGTATGCGACATGTAAGAAGTAGAAAGAGAGAAAGTGAGTAAACAGACAGAATTAATTAAGAAAACAGACAAGAAAAAAGTTTTTTGAGGAAGAAAAGTGACTGATGAAACAGTGACATGAAGAAAAGAAATTCAATTGACAATCTTAGATTATACAGTAAAGTTTAATTTTGATTGGACATATCCACTTCCTTAATTAAATCATCAAAAGTATTTCTGATAGCATTTGTACATTTTTGTTGCTAGAGAAAGTGATGAAAACTAAATAACAAAACAAATTATCCAAGGATTCAAATGTTTCATTCACTGTGGAAGAGACATTTGGGAAGTGAGAAGTATCTGAGCGTAGTATGAAAAAATTAAGAATAAGACAGAATAAAAATGCACTGAGATTAAAACAAAATTAAAACTAACAAATAAAAGCAAAAAAACAAGCAAACAAACAAACAACACCCAGAAAAACACCACCAAAAACCCCAAACCCATAATTTAGCACTAAAGCAAAACAGTTAAACAAAGCTGCAAAGCTCAGCTGTAAAGTAAATTTGCATTATACATATTAAGGGCAACCTACAGAAATTAATGTTGTCGGCAGATAAGGAAGTCAAAAATGTATAGAATTAAAAATATAGCTTGGTGTAATTTCATACAGACATTTAAGAAACTCATGTAACTCTGAAAACGAGTTAAATCCAGGTAAAAATACAATAAATGTTATGTTTCTTCCTAAAGTATTATGTTTGTATATTAGAAAAAAATGTCTCTACATAGCAAGTCTTTTTTGGAAAACCTTGATAAGCATTTTATACTTCCTTATTTTCAATTTAAAATGGAGTTAGGAACGTAAAGTATTCATATATTGGTCTTCACCTCAGCAAAAAAAATGAATATTGTTTTGGATATAATTCACATTTAGTGAACTTTTTATCCCCACATCAAAAAATTTTATAGAACCTGAGATAAATTATTTCACTACAGCTAATAACTGAATTTAACACAGAGCTAGTAAACTGTAATTTTATTAAGTTATATAAAATAATAAAAATAGTAATGGTAATAGTAATAGTAATAGTAATAGTAATAGTAATAATAATATTTTTATATGAGAAATATTAATTTTAAAATGTACTTTTAAAAGTTGTTTTTCTGGTTTTTGCAGTGGCTGAGGCTCATATCCTGCTTTATGGTTATTGACACACCATGATCTTCTGATCTTTCAAAGTGAAGTTTCATTTTTGTCACTACTATTTTCAAAAGTGTAATTTCTGAAATAAAAGCACTAGTACATACTCAGATAAGATTAAGAAGTGCCTGGCATATGTCCGTTGGCATTCCCCTCGGGAAAACATCCCTTGTCTGCCCTTTCCCAACTTTCTACCAGGTACAACAGACCACAACCTTCTGTGCTGGACGGGCAGAGCAGCCCTCCTGCCCACATTGTCCAGACAGATCACTGCCAGTGACTGCTACTGAGAGCTTCATTTCCACAAACTGCCCCTTAGTGGTGTTGCTCAAATTCATCTTCAGTTCATCTGCGTGATATTGGAGAAGCAAATAAACGGAAAAATTTAGGCTTAGGGAAGAATAGGGTAATATATAATCATACCATTTCTTTAAGGATGCTAGGCATTTACTGTCTCATGAAATCAAAAACATCTAAATTCTAAGGAATAACTTTCTTTAATCTCAGCTCTTCATATTTCTTTGGTGATCAGATTTTAACAACGTCTTTTGTGAGTTGCTTTTTACACTCTCACAATGCAATTAATTTAGTTAATTGTAGAATGTAGAGGCCTTTTATATACTTTAATTTAGTTTCTCTATTACTCCCCGTTAACTAAAAAGACAATTTTATATGCGTGTAGTACTTCACAAAGTATAGTAATATTCAGAGTTGTTCTTATTCAACAAAATCAGGGGAGCATCTATTTACTCAGACTAAAAAATTTAACACACAATTTAAATATTAATGAATAACGGTTTCACTCAGTCAACAGATCTTTTGCAAATGTCCTCATTTGTAATGGATTAATTTAGAGATTATTTCCTTTCTGCTTCATGAGCAATTACTGACTTTGCCTTCATGTCTTATAATATATACGATATCAGTTTATTCTTCTGATGATTTGAGCAGCCTTTTACAATCCTTCTTCTGTTCTTGCATACCACCTTGTTGCTCAAAGACATGAAATGCTTGTTCTAGCTGAATGTCTAAAGTGTTTTGCATGACATTTACATTTAATGAAATGTTGTATTACATGAATTACAAGCAAAGAGCATTAGGAAATACAAATGCGAATCTTAACACCCAACAACAGACTACAGCTTTCTAACCACTTAGTACAACATGCAAAATGGCACTTGTGCCCTGGGCATTCAGCAGAAGAAGAATTGAAGCAAGAAAATTAAAGAGAAGTGCAAAAAACCCCACCTTGCTTCAATGATTTTTGCTCTTGAGAACCAAAAAAAACCCTGATGATTAAAGGTTTCAATCATGTATATTTACAATCCCTACAACCTTGCCTGATCATCTAAGTCATACCTAAACCCCTTTGTTTATTCTCTCTCTCTAGCTACAAGACCCTTGCATATGTAGGGTTTTAGGTTTTTTTCCACCAAAGTGTTTTTTTCAGAACATATTTTTGATGACTTTAAACTGAAATTTCCCATGTCTAGACAAGTCCATTATAACAGTAATTTTCTGTTTCCTGGGTTATGCTGGAAAGAAAATTGAGGTAATGCAAGTATTTAAACCACAACAAAGTCCATGTCTGCATTATATTTTTACACTGTCTGACAATTTTTTAATTTTTCCAAATCCAGATCTACCTTAATCCAAAATCCGTTGACTGCAATAGCTTACCACTCTTTCCAAATGAAAAGATGCAGAAGCTCAAATGTGTTATAAACTTAGGCACAGCACAGTTAATATGGATATATGTTTTTTTGGATGAATAAATGTTTGACTTAGAGCCCAGCACAGGAATGCTTATAAAATGTTATGTAGATGCATCTTCAAAAATAAAAACCTGTGGCAGGGGGTGTTGTAGACAAAGTGGGAGCTTCAGACAGAGTTTATTAGAGAAGCCCTCCTGTTGAGTCACAAGGTGCAGAAAGAACGCCCATGCTTACCAAACAACTACTCAGAGGGGAGCCCAGGTGTGGCTGGATCCAGTCTTGGCCTCAGACTTTGGTAAGAGTTTATGTCTAAAGATTAAATAGGTGTAGTTGAACCTTTATAAATATTTGTCCTGGGGGATTAAGGATGGCAAACCATATATACATATTAAAAAATACATATGATTTATTATAATAATTAGACAAAAATATCAGAATTATTTACTACACAGTACAGGAGCTGTAAATATGATAATATAGTGCTCTATGAAGTAATATTGAAGCAATTATACTAAAGCAATTGTATTAATGCTAGCAAAAACAATTATAAAGTAGTGATTGATCTTACCCATGCCAACTGCGGGCAAATCTCTTTCACTCAGGCTCAAGGAGTAACCTTGAGGAGTGTCCACACTCAAGGGAGGAATCTGCACGCATACACTCCAAGAAGGGATATTAGTAGACCCTGATGTCAAAATTTGGGACTGATTTTTTGTAGTATAGAATAACTGACTGCCAGTCATATGTCTCCAGACCAGCTGTGTCAGCTCAACAGTTTTAGATAAGTTATCAGAAGTATCACTTTTTTATTGTTTTATCCAGGTATTTTATCAGGTCTGCCACTTCTTCACCTTACCATAAGGATGTTTAACTTTGGGGTTGATGAGTCAGACTGGTTTCAGCATTATTCAAAACCAGAAGCAACATGACACCCCCTTCTTCATTTCACACTGATAACTTTGCAAATAGGGCATTGTTCAAGCTGTTTTACCCCATTACAGGCATCCTGCTACAGCGGGGGTCATAAACATAGCCTTTGGAAAAGCAGTATTTCCTACACATAACTCTAAAATGACACATCCAATATTTTCTTGTCAAATAGGAGCAGCACATAAAATCTATTATTTTTCTTCTTTAAACACTAAATCTTTATCTCAGCCTTCTATGAAATTTTAAAATTAAAAAAAAAAATGAAATAACTGTATGTTTGTCTACTAGTAGAGGCATCCTCACTGAACTATAACTAGGTCGGTTTTTTCTAGGATTGCTATTTGAATTCTGCTCATCTGAGTCTCAATTATTTTGTCTTTAGTTACTATTCTTCATAAAGTACATTCTTGTGAGACTTTCCAGTTAAGTTAAGCAGGGACTTGAGCAGTCATGAATGGCTAACCAAGAATGACAAGAAAAGCTTGAGAAATACCTATTTAAATTTCCATAGTGACACACATCTAGAAACATGATAAACAAACATCCAGGACCATCTTCACTATGTAACTAAAGCATAAAGCCAATTAACATACCTCATGCTATCGAGATCTACATATTGCAAGATAAATCAATGTTATTTTCATTTTTACCTTGAATTAATTATGATTAATATCTCAAAAGTTTGTTGGTTTTGGTTTTTTTTAATATAGTTT
This sequence comes from Dicrurus megarhynchus, assembly GCA_013399195.1. NCBI lineage: Eukaryota > Metazoa > Chordata > Aves > Passeriformes > Dicruridae > Dicrurus > Dicrurus megarhynchus. The sequence goes on from VXAD01003126.1 coordinate 280,649, forward strand.
TTCTTCCAGTTTAAAAAAATAAAAAAGTTATAATGTGGAGAAAAATCCCAAACACATCTCTACAGATCATAGGTGTGAGTTTTGAGAAATAAAAATAAGCTTTTTTATTGGTTTTTATTATTAAGCTTTGGCTAATCCATAACACAAATAGACGTCTGTTGGAGACAAGCTTACCAGACTTTCTCTAGTGACTTTTAGTTCTTGTGCTCAGAGAAATACATGCCTGAATCAGTTCTGCTCTTACAGGCTTCCCATACTGAGTTCTATCTGACAGATGTTCTTGCTCTCACAGAAGGGCGTTGCACTGTGGAACTCCTTGTTCTTCGACCTGGTCACAGCACTAAGATTCTGCTTTAATGGCAGGGATCAGCCCACTCCATCTCACATCTGCCTTTGTGGTAACTCTGTGGCTATGATGCAGTCTTAAAATAGTGCCTTATGTTATGCAGTACTCCATGACACAATTTATAATTTCATCATGGTACAAATTGCTACAGGAAGTCATGAAAGTTCATAATTTCAATTGGTTTCATAAGCTGTCAGGCCACTGACAGCTATCATGTGCAAAGAGGAAGACTATGGAAGAGCAAGTCTCTTGAGCCATAGGTAACTAGACAGAGTGGGTAGTTTCACCATATGCTCCTTGTGTTTTCAATTACCATTTGTCCCAGAATATACTGTTGGCTGGGGTTCTATGCAAGATACTGAGCTAGAGACATTCATTCTTATCAAAATATCATTCTGATGTCATTTAACTTCCAACATCAGTTAGAATTGATTTTTTTTGTAGTGGAAATATTCTTTCCAGTGATCCTTGTATAATACTGCTTAATTTCCTGCTTTTTTTTTAAATTTTGTTTAATTTTTACACTTCAAACCAAGCAAAGACCTTCAAAATCTGTGAATTGGGTTCATTTTATAGTAGTGTAATAAAATACTAGATTACAGTTATGGCTGACATGTTTAGTTCATCTCTAGATTCAACTCTGTTTCCACTGGAGAGAAAAAAAAAAAAAGGAAAAGTAAGTTGATAAGGTAAGAAGTCAGATATTTATTTTTCTTTTGCATGTCTGAATATACACTGGATAATATAATATAATATAATATAATATAATATAATATGATATAATCTAGCCAAATTTGAATTTTAAAAAAATTTAGAAAAAGAAAAGATTGTATATTTACCTGGTCATACAGTAAATACTGTAGTGCCCTGCAATTGAGCAGGTCCCTTCTTCTTCACCTTCTAAGGCTCCACAAAGGTGGCCCAAAGCAGCTGGGGGCTCTTTTGTGCTGCCCTCAATAGCATGACAACACATTGAGTCCAAAGAAGAATTAATCCTCCTGTGGCAAAGACTACATGCAGACTTATTTTCTGGGATGTGAAGATTGACTACTCACTTTCTTATCACAGTCTACATGCGTAGCTTCTCCTTCTATGATAACTGAAATTGTAGTGAATAGCTGTCATCTCGCAATAGCTGTTGCCTGGCGTTATCCTGAAACTCACTTGGGGTATGCATGGGATTGTAAGAGCCTGAAAGCATTCCTGGGTTTCCTAATTACAGGTACTATCCAGTAGAAATATTATGTTCCACACATCCAGATTGTAAGTCACATCAGAAGCAAGACAGTAATTTCTGTTCATTTCCATCATGAATCAGATGAGCAGTTTCCAGGCGTACTTATATGGCACAAAAAGCTTCAGGACTCTTGTTGAATATCACATACAAATAACTAAAATGTACCATGTATCAAGCAGGGTTTATCCTCTACCCATTTTTTAATTTACATCTAGGGTATGTGTGAAAATAAGGTACTAATTACAAAATTGTCACTCATTCTGCCTCTAACATGTTTTATTTGAACTACACATATAAATGTGATAAATGTCCAATATGGCCCAAACAATTAAGTATTAGGTGTTTGAAAAAAGCAGGGTGGTACTTAGTGATCTTATTATGAAGCAAGCCTCTTGTGTCACAACTAAATTACAAAAGTAGTGATTATAGACTTGTTATAAACAGAAGATGCCTCTGGATAAAATAATTTTATTTGTGCTGCTTTTGTAACCAGGTTTGCTTCACCAATCAGTAAACTAACACTGACACCTTGTCAGGGAAAGATGGTAATAATTAATAGTGAAGTTAGAATTTCATAGCACATTATATGCATTTGGGGAAATAAGATAAAAGAAAATGTCACTAATTTATAGTCTGTAAAAGCTTTAGCAACTTAAAGCTGCCTGTTAATACGTTAATTTCCTTCATGGAAGAATTGAAAAATTGCCTTGAAACACTTCCAGATCAGAATGGTGAGTGTAATGATGGAATAAATTTAGTTTCTGTCTGCTGTATTATAGCATTTCTGTCTGCTATATTCTAGCAAAGACTTTTGTTCTGAAATAGAGCTATAAATATTGGTAAAAGTATTCTGTGCTGGCAAGGGAGTGAGGTCAGAGTAGGCCAGTGCAGGGCCTTTGCTGGATCTCACCGAGAATGATCCAAGGTACTCTAAACCGCAGGTTGTATTAATTGCATACAGATTCTTAAGAAAGTTTTTCTAAGGTTTCTCTGAGTAGGAGCCCCATTAGAGCAGACACGGCATGTCCAAGATCACCAACTTCTTGAATACGATATCTTTCACACGTCTCTGAGTACAGGGTGGGAAAGCTGGAGGGTTGCATTTCAGTGAAATTCACAATACTGACTTTCCAAGGAGAAAGAAATTATAGTGGCATCAGGATACTACATTTTATAAACTAGAATAAACTTGACTTCCACTCAAATATTTTTTCAGGCTCGTTGGATGAGAGAGAGTCAAATGAGATGATAAAGTTCTATTTAATTTAATCATCCACTGTTTAATAAATGAACATAACTTAATGCATTATAAATATTGATGTTGGACTGCTTATTTTAATTATGAAAACAAGATGAAAAATATAAACTCACTGAGCAAAATATCAGTCTTGATCTTCCTTTATTGAATGTTCATCCTATTGCTAATGAGTAGAAATAGCTTTATTGTACTCTGTTATTTTATGAAAGCGAGAATTAAAAAGTAATATAAAAAGGGCTGAGGAAAAAGCTACAGTTATTTAGTTTGCTACTACAAATTCTGAATTTTTGAAACATGAGATTCTTAAACTGAAGACAAAACATATTCCCCTCCTCCCAAATGTATAAACACTTACTGAAACTCTTTGAAACTAATGAAAAGATCTTATTTTATCCAACAGTAGCTGGTTTAGGCCATCAGAGATTTATCTGACTTGAAGACCACTTTTAGACACCAAACATCATAAACAGTTTAAAACAAGGTACAATTATTCCAGCCCACTTGTGGAAGGAGAAGGAAGTGATGAATGAACTCTGCTTGCACTAGATCTTGTAACATAACCGCTTTTCTCTAAAGAGCAGTATTTCCAGCTCTAGCTTCCACTTCAGTTAAACCAAGACCTGTACTGACAAGGGGCAGTGGTTTTAAATTAAAAATGGGCAGATTTAGATTGGCTATAAGCTAGACTTTTTTTTTTTTTTTAAGATGAGGGTAGTGAAACAGGCTGTCCAGAGATGTGGATGGCCTCATTCCTGGAAGTGTTCAAGATTGAACAGGGCTTTGAGCAACCTGATGTAGTGAAACATATCCTTGTCCATGGCAGACAAGATTAACTTTGAATGTCCCCTTCAATCCACACCATTCTATGATTTCTTTAATCTGGTTAGGTAGTAACAACTTTTAACCTAATTATACTGAACAGTTTTCCTGGTTTCTTAATAGAGTAAATATGGTAGACTCAGTTTAAATAAAATCTATCATATATTTTGGTCAGCTTTGCTGTCAACAGGAAAACTGACTAAAAATAAGGGTATTGTGGTACTACATTTGCATTTATAGAAAAAGAAAATATGCAAACCATCCAGCAGTAAAAGAGGCAAACTTCTTGACTAGTGTAATATATATTAGACAAATGAAAAATCTTGATGAACTTTCTTTTAATATTTCAGACCAATAAAGAATATTTTTCCTGTGGTTTATAGTAAATTCTTTTTGGTATTCTTTTTTGTTTCTTTCCAATTTCTATATATCAACTAGGATAGAATGGATAGAAAACATTAATAAAGAATTAATTTAACTGTGAAATCCCCTAATTAAATCAGTTCCACTATGTTTTCTCCCAATTCATTTTCTCCCAACTTGAATAGCTTATTAAGGTTCATGCAGTTTTGTAACTGACTGCAAGAGACCTCTGACAACTTTAGTGTAAGTTCCCCTCAGTACTCTCAGTTGAATTTCTCTTGGGTATAGAGTTGTAGGTTAATGTCAGAACCGAACACTACACTTCAGACAATGAAGAACAGCCTGTCATACATATATACTTGGGGTATATAATGCATAAAGAAGTATTATAAAACATACAGAGAAGCAGCAATATATACAAAATTTCTGCATCCTGTCTGAAATGTACCTCTCCACAATAGTTGTCCAGTACAGAGGAGGCAGAGAGCCAGAAATGAGTGAAACAAGGAAACAAGAGTCAGGATTCAGAGACATTGGCAGGGCAGAGGAAGGAAATAGGTAGACCTTCCTCATTCTTAAGAATTTCTGTTTATCAGAAAATAATTAGCATTCAAATATTTGATTACTCTCCAATCACTTATTAATCTCATTGTCAATTGTGGTGATTTACTCGTAGGACCAAATCAGAGGTCTAACATGGTCAGAATTAATTTCCATCCAATACTGTCCTACCTGGTATGGCAAAGGTAGGCTCAGTTTAAACACGAGCCTTTCTAGAGACTAGTAACCACAGCCTTCTCAAGAGCTGGAGCAGAACACCAACAGGTAAGCCTTTCCTGGACATTCACTATTTATTTTCTGCAGATATGTGAAGAGGTGTTTGTGAGGTGTCGCTGTTTTCTCATTATTGGAGACAGGATGGCAGGAAAGAATACTGTCCTTTCAGGTTTGAGAAATCCCAATGCATGACACCACTTCCAAATGCCATCCATTTCACAGTCCTGGTTCTACAGCAGCCCGGTTTCAGTCTTGAATGTGCTCTCTGAAGACTGGGCAGGAGGATGGGTCATCAGGTGTTGGCAGGGAACCCTTGTGCTAGCCACAACACTTTGGTGTGAAAGAGTAATTTTTTTTCCCTGTAATGAATTGAAAGGCCAAGCTACCACAGAGGATACAGCCTTTGAGAATTAACAGTGACAGAAAACAAAAAAATTAAAAAAAAATCAGAGGGTTGCTTTACTCTTACCAGTAGAGTAGGAGAAAATTTCATCTAGAGTTTCTGCTTTAGCTTCTCTGAGACAAAATCATGGTACTTGACAATTCCTCCAAGATTGAGGTTTATCTTTGACTATAGCAGTTGCAGAACACAACCATGTAGAACACAAATCCAAACAACCCAACTAGTTTATTTAAAGCTTTTTTGTCAAAGAAACCAAGCCCTAACTTAGACCAGCCAAAGAAATTCAGAGGCTAATTAAAACTGTTCACTCCACTTCTAAATTAAATCCTGAGTGGGATTTCAAATTATATGACTTCAGAAAGCAACATGAACAAGAAAGTAACAATTCTAAAGAAAAACTCATTGAGGAAAATGTGTCTGAGTTACTTAGCTTTGCATTCAGAGCTGAAGGAAAAGATTCATTTTTTTTTCATCTTTTTGCCCATTACCTCTCCCAATTACTATCCTTCTCTCAAAACCTCATCTGGTTTTTGGGCACCAAAAAGACTGTAGTGGTTTGACCCTGGCTGAATGCCAGACACCCACCACAGCCATTCTATCACCACTTCCACAACTGGAAAAGGGAGACAAAATATAATGAAAGGTTCATTAGTTAAGATAAGGACTGAGAGAGATCACTCACTAATTACCGTCACACACAAAACAGATTCAGCTTGTGGACATGAATTGAATTCATTACCAATTGGAATCAGAGCAGGATAATGAGAAGTAAAATAAATCTTAAAACCACATTCCATCCTTCCCAAGGTCTACCTCCTCCCCCAGTGGCACACAGAGATAGGGAATGGGGGTTATGGTCAGTTCTTCATATGTTGTTCCAGCCACTGCTTGGGGAGGAGGTCTTTCCCCTGCTCCAGCATGGGGTACCTCCCATGGGAGACAGTTCTCCATGAACTTTTCCAATGCGGGTCACTCTTCCATGAGGTGCAGTCCTTCAAGGACAGCCTTCTCTGACATGGATCCCCTAGAGGGTCACAAGTCCTACCAGGAAACCTGCTCCAGTGTGGGCTCCTCTCTCCATGAGTCCACAAGTTCTTGCATGGAGCCTGTTCCAGCACGGGTCTCTCATGGTCTCACAGCCTCAGCTCTGGTGTGGGTCTCCTCCGTGGGCTGAGGGTGGATCTCTGCACCCCTCTGGACCTCCATGCGCTGCAGGGGCACAGCTGCCTCACCATGGGCTTCACCACAGACTGGAGAGGAATCCCAGCTCCAGCACCTCCACCACTTCCTCCCACTCCTTCCTCACTGACCTTGGTTTCTGCAGAGTTGTTCCTCTTACATGTTCTCACTCTGTGCTTCTCTGGCTGCAATTATATCTGCGCAATAACATTTTTCCTTCTTAAATATCACAGAGGCGTTACTATAGTTCATGATTGGCCTTGGCCAGTGGCACATCCATCCTGGAACCAGCTGCCATTGGCTCATGCCAAGATATGGGGGAGCCTCTGACAGCTTCTCAAAGAAGCCACCCCTATGACTCCTTCACTACCAAAACCTGGTCACACCAATCCAATACACATGTATTTCATGAGCATTTGCAGTGGATTTTCTAATTCATTTTCTCCATCCCATCACCATTTCTCCGCAAAGGTATTCAAAGATACATGTTGTAGGAACATAAATACAAGTGTTTAGATATCGGCTCCCATTGTAAGTAGTGGAATGTTAATTAATTAGTTAATCTTGTCTAGGTAGCTGTTCATCTGTTCAAGCATAAGCACCTTCAGGATGAAGCCTTCAGGAAGGCTTCTTCTGTTCCACTCACTGCTTTATGTTGACTGCAACACACTGTTGGCTTACTTAGACATCTAAACTTAGATGTCCACACTTTAGTATTGAATTCTTCCCTTATTGCGAAAAAATATCTGGGTTTGTAGAACCTAATGAAATATGCACTGTTCTGGGGAAGGACTTAAATGTATGTGAGATGAGAACATTACACCTCAACTCTATCAAGAGAAATTATTTTAACACTGAAATTGAAAGTTAAATCAGGTGTGTGTACCTACCCTAAGCAAACTCTGTAAGGAATGGCCAATCATCTCTGCTACCTTCTAAGCTTAATCTTGCTTTATGTTATTTCTGGCAAAATAACACATTTTCTACCAAATGGATGAAGGTTGTATCTGTTTTATCCTGAAATAGCCAAAACCTCCCACATGGAAAAAATGTAGGGCAAATAAAATTTACTAATAATAATAGTAAAAATAATAAACTACCACTCTGTGACAGTCATATAAAAGCTGAGAGTGAGTTCCTGCTCCAATTTTACTTTCAGACAAGAAATTACTCATACAGTCCCTTTCTTGCTTGCTTTCTTAAATGTCTAAACAGTTTTCAAAGTCCAGAAAATATTCATAAGAATAGGAAGATACTGCATTTCAATATTTAGGGCTTAAAATATTCTGTTTGGGAAGGCATTAAAATGTTTTTATAATTCCAAACAGTAATCCCTGGAAAGGTTACATCTAGACACCTAACATGAAGTACAGTGACATTCACTTAACTATATTTACATCCTCTCTAACTATAAATTATACGAAGCTTGTAACAGATGATAGACAGATGACATGCAATATTTCAGGACATATTAATGGGACTATAATGAGAGCCATCTTTAGTAGTTCCGTGTTCCACAGGAATATAGAGGATACTCTTTGTTTAATTAGACAAGACTCTGGACAGGGGGATATGCCTCTATTGCGTGATTATTCTGTCCCTGTTTGTGGATTTTCTGGGATAAGGGATCAAAAGAATAGCCCCCCTCAAAAAAAACCCTTTACACAATAAAACGGAGATTTTCTATTCCCCTAGAAATGATAGGAAAACCATTTAAACTGGCTTGTTAAAGAGTTGAAGCAAAATACAGCCAAGGACCTGGCACGTATTCTGTAGAGTTTTCCTGAAATTCTAATTATCCACTTCAAATTTCTTTCTAATGTTGTCTATGTCTGAATCTCAAATTTAGTTTCAGTAAAAAAGCACAAGCATGAAAAGGATAAAACTTTGGTTCAAACTGCAATTAAACCATCTATGTAGCTAAAGCTGTCATATTTCCTAGACAGTTTTCTCAAACACATCAAGGATCATTCCCTCTGGGAGAAAAAAAAAAGAAACTATCATTCTCTTCTCCCTCTGGTATTTGTCTTCTGTGTTCTTTTGATCCCATGGCTGACTTTGCACATGTAATCTAATAATGTAATTTAGAGTAATTCATAGTAATCTAATGAGAATAGTATTTTTGAATGGCACAGGATTATTTTAGTCTGTTCCAGGTGTTGTGTGAATTAAAAAGGTCACAGAAAGATCAATCTCTTCCTGCCAAAAAAAGGTCCAAAACCACTCCTGCAAAGCTTCTCAGAAAATTTTCTTATTCATTCAATCCTATCAAGCTAGGTTTTTATTATTATTTAATTTGGAGCTTCCTTATTTTTGTAATGTATTTTTGAAATAATGGAAAATGGAGAAAATGGAACACAGAAGGGAATTGGAGAATGCAACCAGTATTCATCTGTCATTGACATTAAATATAAATATATAAAAAACATAGAAATATATCTATATATGTACTCCCTTGCAAACTTGAAGTGTATATCTGATAAAGCAAAGAGCATGCACTGAATATCTACAACACTGAGAATAAGACCTGGACAGGCTATCTGAGTCTGTCAGAGAGGGACTTGAGAGAGAGCAATCTGCCAAGACATTTTCACCTTCCATCTGCTCTAAGAAAATCTTTATATACGTACATAGTCCCATTGGAGACGCATTGTCAAAAGCCCTGTCTAAGGAGAGAATGAATTTCTCCATGTGATTTTTTTATCCACAGAAAAGAATAGAAAAAATACACAGAAGGGCAAGAGTGCTTTGTTTATGTATTTTCTGTTTGAAGAGTCTGTCTACACATATTGTTTAATCAAAGGCTTCTGCACAAGCCTTTACTTGACAGTTCCTAAGGAATGAAAGTGACAGCATAAATGTAAAAACACATTGTTATTTTAATCACCATAGAATAAGGTATTGCACAACTACTCATGCTCAAAGTCAAGTCCAGTTTCTCATGTCAGTTTAACAAAATTACAGCTTAAAACACTGAGTGTTGCTCTGAAGCGTGGATCACAGGGTTTCTCTGTTACATGCTTTTGCCATTGTATTTCTACTACATTCACATCTATAGTCTCTATAAAGCATTTTTTCTGTTTCATATCTGTTGGGCAGGCCTGGATTCCACAAAGGTTCTCTCTGCCTGCTTTATATTTTGCAACTTCACAACTTCAGACCTCCAGACAGAAATCTCCTACAAGACTACATAGATTGACACATTCTTCTCTTCGTTAATGAAACAGAATACATTGTTCTTTAGTTTTCCTTAACTTCAGACTCCTTTTCTTTGATTGAAGAATAGGTGGAAGTTAAACTGCTGCTTATAAAAATTTCTTATGGTCAGATGCTAGAAGTGCAGAATATGAGTTTAAAAACTAACTGCTCGGTATGAAGCACTGATCTTATTACTGCTATGTCCCTCAAAAAGTACTACATGTATTATAATACTCATTTGATTGATCTGAAAATACAAAATTTCTCAGTTTTGAATCCAAATGTTTCATGACTTTTTTGAACCTAACATGTAGAAAAAGGAAACATCTCTCAAAAGCAAAACAGTACATTTTACCTTTGCATTTTTTTGGCCTTCTTGTTTTACATATTCCCTTTACCAGTGACAATAACTGTTTCCTCTGTCAATGCAGTATCAAATACCAGCATAGTTAAAATGCTTAATAGCTACTTTTCTTTTTTTTTCCATTATTCTGGGACCAATTAATTTTTTTTAGGGTTGCATGCACCAAATTGCTTATGCTGTATGTTATTTTTCATTCTTTTATATATATGAAGTAGAAAGAGAAGTTGCTGAAAAATGTAAGCAATACATCCCTAGATATAAGAGTTTCTGAAAATAGGAAAGTCATTAAGGTGAAATTAATATTTGTGCCAGAGTCCCCAACAATTCCCAAAGGCCTTGATGTGAAGTGTGAATTACCTTGCTCAACAGCATTTTTAAGCACAGTGCAGAAGTAGCAGCTTCTTGTATTTATCTTCTGTTCTGTAACATCTGCTTTCAGTTAAAAAGAGTTGAGGTGAAAAAGGTCTCAAATTGGAGATCTACATTACACACCACTAGTTTTTTTCCCTTGCCTATATGTTATATAGGCATGAGAGGACTTTTCTGACTTGATTCTTCTGCCTCATATAATGTAAAGCAAGTTCCTCTCTCTGGCCACAACTGCTTCTGTGCAATAAGTTCTTTTCATTCTTAAATATATTATCCTAGAGCTGCTTCCACTGTCTCTAACGGGCTCAACCCTGGCCAGCAGCAGGTCCATCTTGGAGTCAGCTGGCACTGGTTCTGTCAGACATGGAGTAAGCTTCTGGCAGCTTCTCAGAGAAGCCACTCTTCTACCAAAACCCAATAAACAGTCCCAGATCTAGATGCAGCACTCCAAGTGGGGTCTCACCTAAACAGAGTAGAGGGGCAGAATCACCTCCCTTGACCTCCTGGCCACAATTCTTTTGGTGCAGCTTAGGATGTGGTTGGCTTTCTGGGCTGCAAGTGCACATTGACAGGTCATGTTGAACTTTTTGTCGACCAAATCAAGATAATTTTTCTTTTTCTGTGAAAACTTTGCCCAATATGAAGTTTTTTTGATTTTTACAGAATAAACAGGAAAGGGAAGCTTGCAATTGCATATCATGAAAATTGTCACACCACCTGAGACCCTTAGAAAGAAAGGGTCTTAGAAATCAACACTGAAATGTTGAACTTACTCACAATTCTGTCTAATTTCATGTACTACTTTGGCTATTTTGACAGAATTCTATTTAAATATTCTGACATCACAATGGCTGCTTAAGCAAATGTGTTACATGTCCTCCTCCACTTCTACTTCCTTTGTGGGCATCTAAGGCTGAAGCCACAAAGTTGTCATTCTACATTCTCAAAATTCTTGCTGGTATCTATTCTCTTCATACATTGCCCTTCAGGAGGAACAAATGATGCAATTGGACTGTTTTTTTTTTCTTCAAGGTTCTGTCCAAGTGTTAATTCAGAGAAGTTATTCAAAGGAAATGATATATAAATAATTTCTTCTCCTCAGTTGTATGCAGACTTCCAGTTTCATGGAACATGGTTTTTTCAATAACTTGATATTTTTAGGACTTTATTGTGCCATGACTAATAATTAAAATGGAAAACATTTCTAATTTGTTACTGTATCAGGTACAATGAAATTATGTTCAAAGAGATAGCTTTCCATATCCACATTCTTATTTGCTTTTCTTTTGGAGAACACAGAAGAACATTCCAGTGTACTGAAATGAGTTATCCTATTAAGATTTCAATCCAAGTTAAGTATATTTTTGCATTTATTTTGTCTTCAGATTTTTTGATCATCATAAAGCTCCAGATCAAAAATGCATCAAATTCAAAGATATTTACCTATATAGGCAAAGAACTATTAAGACAGAAAATAGAGACTGCATTTTGGAGAAGTCATGATTCTAATTATACAAGTGAAAAAGATCTAGGACCAGATCAATAAACAGGAATGCATCATTCCTTTTTACTGGACAAACCCAAGAGTCTTTTTGCGAACATAAATACCCAGAAGATAATTTTTTCCAGGTGAGAAAACTTACAGCTGCAAGTATGCAATATCTGAATTTAACATAGCTTTTCCTCCTTTAACATTCTGCAGAGAAGAGAAGGCTGGGGGGAGTGACCTAAAAAGGGATTGCTCCTTTTGGTTGAATCCATTTAGGTCATCTGTGACATCCATTTTTAAAAATATTCAGAATGTGACCTGATCTTGTAAAATGAACAGGGAAAAGAATCTATCTTGAAGCATTTCATGGAGCATGTCATGAACAAGATGTTTTTTGTTGCAACCATTTTACAAATATCTAAAGAAATGCTCTTAAACCACATCTTAAATGACATGTACATAATACAAAGCTATCAACTTTGTGTTGCTTTTCTGTGTTGAAGCAGAAAGGAAGAACATGTCTGAATTGCTCTGGGGGGTGTAAAATTCATGTGTAAGAAGATTTTGCAGTATCTAAAAAATTTTTGGTTTTCCTCAGTATATGTTCAGGAAGATATTTAAATGTTCAATCAATTTGAATCCAGTCTACAGTCCTACTTTTCAAACTGCATGTTGTTTGATCATATGTAGAATTCTGGCTTTCAAGACAACTCTAAGGCCATCCAAGAAGACGGAAGTTTATCTTTGAAGACTAAATGCAGCTGAAAAAAAGACAGTCCAAACTGTTACACAGTTTGGTGAAAAAAAGAAAAAAAAATAGTCATATAATTATTTAGATGCCATTTAAGTAAAACTGATCTGGCCTTAATTACTGATTTGTTCATTTTTACATGCAAAGAATATGCTGAAGACACTGTGAAGAATTGCAGCAGGTTATCTTCATATTAAGGAATGAAATATCCCTCTTGGGGTCAGAATATTAAAACATTAATCTAGAATGAATCAAGAATGTAAACTCCCACTAATGGACTTAGACATGAAGTAGAGCAACCACTATATTTAAGAAGTGCATGGGTTCACCCTTAGATATTAGTACATTTTTATTTAGTTATCTCCATTTTGATTTATTCCTGAATCTTTAAATGCAGGAGGTTGAAAAAGTTGGCCAGGACTCATCAGTCCATCCACATCTCTATTATTTCATTGCAAATTAGTCACTAGCTGACATAATGTAACTTTTGTATATTCTTTCTCTTCCTGACACCTAAAATCAAATTGTCTATGCAAAGTTACAGTTTCAAGAGAAGTAGAGGAGGAGGGACTCAATGATCTTCGAGGTCTTCTCTAACTTTAATGATTCTATGTCAGCTCTCTTCCCTCTCTCCTGTCCCCTCCTCCCCCCTACCCATCACAGATCACTTAATTTTTTTGATGGCTTAGTGCTATTTTGGCAGAAGATGTGTGTAATAATTTACCACTATTGTTCTGTACTAGAATTTCTAAGACCATCCTACAGTGTAAAAGTCTACAGGAAATGAAGTGCCCAGTGTCTAATATCTGAAAAGCTCATTTGGTTTCAGTTGTAAGGTAACAGACTAAGTTCACAGCTCTGTAGTTACATAGAAAATCCAGTTAAAGCATCAGCATCCACTGTTTAAAAACTGGGGTTCTGAGGGCTGTGCCCTTCAAATTATATGGCAATATGAGTCAAAGAATCACTTTAAAGTGCTTCAATGTACCAGTTGTTCTTGGTCTGAAATTGTCAGTCTTCAACGCAAGGGCAGACTCAGAGGAGAGCACAGGTAGATACAACTGAGAATATCTCTGTCCCCCAGTGTCACCGAGACACAGATACAGCTTTAGGCTGGTACAGCCTGTATCTTTGGTGACTGCCCTTTATTATATAATAGCCTGATTTTTCAGTAATTTCCCTTTGCACAATGCATTCATGCCCTTTCACTGGACTCCCTCTACTAAATCCATGTCTTTTCTCTGCTGGGAATTCAGCCCCGGTCCCAGCACTCCAGACATGTCTCCACAGGGCTGAACAAAGCAGGGGCTGTTCTTAGAGCTGTTGGCCACGCTCTGCCTAACGCAGCCCTGGAGGTTCTTGGCAGCTTTTCTGCAAGGGCTCATTGCTGGCTGATGGGAAGGTTGGTGTTCACCAGGAACTCCAGATCCCTTCTCTTCATCTTTTTCCAGACACTTCTGCTCCACCCCTAACATGTAATGGTGCATGAGGTTGTTACCTAGTGGAGCAGAAACTAAGAGAATATAGGAATAGCAGAATAAATTACATAGCACATATATCATGTACCATGATTATATGGAGCATAATTTAATGGTTTTATCTGTGTGTGAAAGGGAGAGCAGCGTATCTACTGACAGATAAAGAGTATTACTAAATTTATACTTAAAGAGGTGCAAAAAGACATTAAAATGGGGAAAATTCACCCATGGAGCTTGAGTCAGACAAAGTTAGAGAGCAACTGCATTCAAGAAAATATAAAGAGTAGTCTTAAAATATCCAAAACAAACTGAACTTCCTAATACCAAAATACTGTCCCATTCTGAACGAATGAGTTTTCCATTCTCTCTGAAGAACAGGTTATTATCTTGAAAACACTGAAATAAAGGAGGTGACAAACAACAGTATTTGTATTAATACAGTCAACAGAGAGGTCAACTGCAGCCTAAAACATTATCGATGATAGGGCTGAAGGGAAGATTAATAGATCTAAAATCACTGGTAGAAAAAAGTAATCATCCCACCATTCTCAATAAAAATATATATTCAAATATAATCAGAAGAAGATAAAGAATTTGACATTTTTACATATGGATCTACAAATCTAAATAGCAACAAAAAGTAAAAAGACTTTTGAAAATTAAGTACATAAGTCATAGGTGGAGAAAAAAATAAACTCAACCAGGCATTCTGTTTTTCTGTGATTCTGCAATCTGGCAGTGATGAAAAGATTAAAATATTTAGGAACAGAATTCAGGAGAAAATCCTTCATGAGCTATAATCTCCTGTTTTCAATTTAGTAAAAGCAAATGGACCCAAATCCAGTGAAATGCTTGAAATATTTTCCATGATGCTATTTACAGTGTCAACTAAGAGAAGTTCTGAGATTACATTTAAGAATTTGTATCATAATGTGTGAACAGCATTTTTCGGTTGCCTTGCACTTTAAACTTATCCTAGCAGAGGGCACTGACGTTATACACTACATAATGCATTCAATCAGAACGGTGAAAGAGGTCAGATTTGATGCCAGATGTCTAATCTATCTCAATTATCTAATTTTAAACCCTCTTGGCACAAAGCGAGGGAAAATAAATTTTCTATTTACCATTAATTTTCCCACTGAGAACAGCCTGTTGATAAAGAAAGCAAACACAAAAACAGTCTAAATGGATAATAACCTGGCACCATTGATCTAGTTTTGAAGGTTAATTAATCATACACTTGCCTTCAAGAAAGTGTTATATTACAATGAACCTTATTTCTTACTGACTTTATCAGCTGGGTACTTGCACTCTCAGCACCCACAGCCAAGGCAAGGTTTGACTTTCAAAAGCTCCTTAGAAGCTTAGGTTAACAGTATGTAAAATACCTACAGTTCAGTTCAAATATTTATCATTGCATATCCTGTATTATTTATAGCACTGACCAGAGTAGCCAGAGCAAACTGGAACATATATGTAAATTCTTTCCACAGTGTAGTGCACTGGAAGGGAATTGAAGGTCTGCTATAGAACAATTACTCTCATTTCAGTGACAATAAATCACGGAAATGAGAATTAATAATTTCTATACATTACGCTACATCAGAAATTTATTCTGAAGTCATGAACAAGAAAAAGCTCACAGTATATTGACTCAAATTACTTCTAAACATGCACTGGATTTTGTTCTCTCTAAAAAAAATGTATTTACTAGTTAAAGCAGAATGATATATATTATTTCCTCACATGAGTGATGATAAAGGATGACATCTTGATAGCTCAAGTATACTCATAGTCTATGCTACAGTCAAATAAAGAAGATAGAAGAGTATTTTGACACTTATTGTATTTGACAGACACACAAGACCATCAAACATCAAAAAAGACACCTAAGACCTGGACTTAATTTAGAGATGTGAGAGTGGCACACATCCTACAGCTAATGCAAACATGCTGCAGGTTGCACTTCTCAGACCTTGTTCAGATCAGTTGAAAGCATGCCACATTTCAATAAATCCTTCTGGATAAGGATTATAAAAACCATATTTATTTAATAACAATTTTCAAACCCATTTCTTCATCCTTCCTTCATTCTAGATTTTATTTTTCTCCATGTGTATAGCAAAGGGACATGGCTTAATAAAATCTTTAAAACACAAAATCCTTTAATGCTTTTTTTAATGTTACTCCTCTGAAATTACTTGGGAGGATCATATAAACTAGTCTTTTACAGTCACATGCCTACAGATGCACCCAGTGAGCTGCTTTGAGTTGTATTTGTCACATGTTGCCTTTGCCCACTCTCTAGGAGAGTGTAGCTGATGTTTTTATTTACATGAAAAGACTTAATCATCCTGTTTACTTTTTAACCATATCCTTCCTGAACAATCTCTTGAAAATTGCCATTACTGTTAATCCCATTTCACCTCAGCACCTTCTAATCTTTACAGTGTGATTTAGATGTATGGTGCATCATCACCAGTCGACCTAGAACATTCTTGTTCCTCCTACTGCATGATAATAAGGGTCACTGACCCTAGTAGATGGTGTTTATTCAGCTTGCAACCTCTTTCAGATTTAATAGGTAATCCTTCATCCAAAAGTAAACAGCCTTTAAATGGCCTCAGATAGATCTGCAAAGTGTTTGTTGTCAGCATTGCTGCATTCCAGTTCATTTATGACCTTTTACAGTGAAAAACTGACTTCATATTCTTCTAAAGGCTTGGGTAATAATGGAAGGAGAAACCAGATACAAGATCTTGAGCAAGTATAAAGTGCATTTACAAGTAATAAATTAAAGGAAGTGCAACACTTATTTGTCCTGCCAAAATACACTTAAATAAAAAGAAAAAAAAGTTGAGGAAACTTCGGTGTTAAACTCATTTGCTCCTGATCAAATATGGTGTAGGTCCAGGGAGACTTCTTTCTCATATTAGAAATATGTTTACACACCCAGTAATAATCTAGATCTCTAAAATGGTAACAATAGGAGGAAAATAATTATATATGTATTTGCTACTTAATGAACACTACATAAACTAATTTTCTCATCATCTTTGCAAATCAGATATAGCTCTGATATCTCTATTCTGGCCAATTGACTGCAAGTAGAGTGACTTTTTTCCTTTTTTTTCTCTTGTCTCTACTGTATTCAGATAGTTACAGTTAAGGGAAATATTTCAAACATTCTTCTATCGTATTCTGATTAATTTTTCAATATTAGTGATAATCTTGTCCTCCAAACATATAAATTTTAAAAAGGATAGAAAATTACAATAAAGGAAGAAAATTATTTTAATGTGGTATTTAATTAAAGTGAATGGTAATTCATTAACTTTTGCATTAAGTTTCATCAGCCAACATGAAAGTCACATGGAACATCAGCCACTGATTCCTTCATATTTATCTAATATATTAAAGATATTACAAAGAGAGAGAGCAAATATTTTATCATGATGTATGGCTTGGCCTTACTAAGGTATAACACAGAACATAGGTCTGCATCCTTATATTTAAATATAACGCAGGAGCAAAATTCTGAACAATGCCTGAATGTGGTGTTCATGGTTCTAAGCAATGAGCCATTTAGGGGTTCTAGAGGAACTCATTATCCTGAGTAACCCGTTTTTTTTCTAGCCTAGATATTAATTTTTAAAATACACTTATTTTTAATTTTTTAATGATTTTTTTTTAATGTACCAAACACTAAGGTGCTTCAGTTCTGCTGCCTGCACTACAGGCTGTGGTGAAGATTGTTTTCTGTATCTTGAAGTGTAACACTGTTGCCCAAAATCATAACTGGGCTACTCAGCTGGACTGAAAAATGTGCAGGATTTGTGAGGAAAAAGCTGCACTCGGGCAGACACACATGTTCAACTGCAGCATCACATAGAGCCTTGAAGAACCATCAGGCAGGTCCCAGGTCCCCCAAGGGCACTCTGGAAATATGAGGGGCAGGAGGAAGCGAAAGCTGGAGCCCACACCTAGCAGGCAACCTGAGAGCACATGCCTGGCTCCCACCATCCTGCAGTGCTTCTGCAACCATAGCTCCCGTGGTGGCCATCTCCTACCCCTCTTCCTTCTGCTGGAGGTCTCCTCTTATGGCATGGACTTTCTAGGCAGGTTGGGCTGCATGCATCTTCTTGCTGGGCTGTTGTTATGCTGCTGCTAATTTATAGTTTGTTTCACTTGTCTAGTACTTATTTCTTCATAACTCCTGAAGCAGTCCTTTCACAGCTGTCAAGGCTCATCCCTTCAGTGACCAACTGGCAAGCAGTGATTTTTTTCCCCAACTCGTGCCCATATTTTTAAGACTTGCACTATTATCTCACACTTAAACTGTGTATCATAACAAGAGATACCTGATACCAAACTCTAGTTCACACAGGCCAGTATTCTAGCAACGTGACTGACCAAGGCTAAAGCAGCATGCATTTAGCATTCAGCAAAGTTAGCACAACTTTAGCCACTGGTCTGCTACTAGCAATGGCAATACTGGTTTTCTTGGTCACCGTGATGCAGCAGTAGACACAGGGTAACCTTCTTTCCACTAAATGAAGAACCATGCAGAAATGCTAGCTAACTACCAGTAGGGTTCATTTCTGCATTAGCACTGGCCTGCTATGTAGTTCAGATGGCTGAGGCTAGAAATCCCTGCACTGCATATCATTGTGCAATAGTTATATCTGTCATAAGGTGTAAAGAATATCAGATACCCTCTTACAGATGCTGAAATAAATGCCTGCCTTGAATCAAATAGCTGTAACTTCCAATTGCGTCACAAAACCATCAATTCCCTCTAGTGAAAGAATGAGAGCTAGAGTTTCTGTGGGTAGCTCTAGAATGTAATTACATAATTCATTATATCATATATCTTACTTTTGGATGTTAGCAAAGCCATGAGTACACATAATATTGGGACTCTACTTACCCATATATCCACTGTGAATGAGCACACATTATGCTTCTTAAATTTAATTAACTCAGTTATAAATATGTGTATATGTTAGAAGATATATTTGTTACACAATGTAGTATTCAATTATTTTTTAATTAAAAGAAACAAGAAACTGGTTAATTGGAGAAAATTATCAACTCTATTCTCCAGTATGGACAATGCCAGAAAGAAATTTAAATGTCTTCCTGCACATGGGTTTCCATTGCTTGAGATTTTCACAGGCAGTAAAAGCCAAAAGAAAAATAAAGAAGCAACCCTTTTTGGGACTATTCATACTTACATTGACTATTGTTCTGTTTCCAGTCAGGAAAAACTGGTTATATAAACAACAAAAGGACAAAATACATTGAAGTTATACCTAACTCAAGAGATTTCAGAGTTTACACACACAATAGAATTATCATTATGCATAGCTGTATCCAAAAGCTTTATTCAAAACTTTATTCAAACCTTTAACACAGCAGAATTTATAAATGAATGTGACAACGATTATTGGTTTGGAACACTTGTTTTCTTATCTCTCCCTAACATGGTATGAATTATACGCTGTGAAATACTTGTTAAATCACCTTCAAGGTATAATAATAAGATGAGATTTATCAACATGACAGTAAACTAATTTCAAATTGATTTATGGGAGTTCAGTACATTATGAAATGTTTGTACTATATAACCACTTTATCAAGGCAAGCCATGAAGCTTATTTCCTAGCATTTATACCAGAACTGTTTATTTTTACTATATTATTTTTACAGGAACTGTTCATGTGATCAAAAGTTAATATTTACCTTGTATATATCTCATACTTTATTCACAGAATATCATTCTGACCTAGTTACCACAGAAGATGTAGCTTTACTGGGAGCTTTAGATCACCCTTCATTTTACCCATTTTTTAATATTGGCCACAATGGATGGAGCCCCTGTAGCCACTGAAGCCACAAAGAGAAAGTCCAATTCAGAATTCAGCTAAATATATCTATTAAAAAAAAAAAAAAAAAAAAAAGGAGGTCTTTTTCAAGAAGGATATTCTTGACAGTGTCCATATGCACCACAACAGAACTCTTCACTTCCTCTGCCTCCTTAGCACAGCTGGCTACAGTGGTACTGAGTTAGCTACTGATGGAAAAATATCTTCACCTTTAAAGCTTTCCACCTGCTTCTCTGTACCTAACCCATCACCCCAGCTGTGGACATTTTTTTCCTTCTAAAACATACTCAGAAGAGATGAGCAGAATTAACATACCATTGTCCCTGAAATTTAAATTTTAGTATTACAAAATCTTTGTGGATTGGCCTCTAGAGTTCTAGGAAGTAGGGATATTAAGATGTGATTTAGTGAAGGTAGTGAAGGTGTAGATCTTTAATATGCTTTCACACCTAATACTGTTAATTAATAGAACATTCTCCTACTGTATTTATGTGTATTATAATATTTTACATATAACATTCTTCTGCTAAATTTGCTGTCAGCATTCATTACGGAGCTAGAGTAGTGACCAAGTAAATGATCAAGTAAATTTAATTTGGGATACTCCAGAGAAGGAATTATTTACTAGCATGGTACTTTTTTCTCTTTTTCTATTTTCTTTTTTCAAAAATTTCAACATTCAACAGACTGATTAAGTAATTAATATCAAGCTCACTGCTGACTAACAACAGCTTGTATACATGAAGTACTAATGAAACTGAAAACAAATTACTGGTTTATCTCATTGAAATGGTTGTGACACTATTCAAGCCCTATTCATAGAAAATTGGCACTTTATAGATAAGAGATAATTTTCATTAAGGGCTAACATTTGTCCCACTTAATTATGCTGTCATTAGGTATGTATGACATTAGCCACATACTTTTCCTCCTTGCCTGCTAAATTTCTGTATCATTTTCCTTTATCCTTTGTCTACTGAAAAATGAAATATTCATCTAGAATACCCATTTATGTATGTTTGAGCAATTATATGTACAGTATATCTTGCTTAGAAAAGTACCTTTTGACTTCTGTGAATACTCAGACTGGGTTTTTATTTGTATGGAAACTTTGATTCATCTTAGGGCTTTATCATCTATTATGAGAGAGGAATTAATTCAAGTGTCTCTGTCATACCCTGGCAGTACAACTACAGGAAACTAAAGAAATTTAGATGACCAAGTCGAGATGCCTACTTTGGATTAAGCTGACTAGCTTTCCTATCCCACTGACTCCATTGACTAGAACCTATTATTGCAGCCTAGATGTCAAGTTCACTTGTAGACAACAGAATTTAAGTGTCCAGCTATAGAGCTGAAGTCCTCCCTTTCTGATAAACCTGTGTTTCTCCAAAGGCTTGAGGACCTAAAGTAAAGAATGTTTTGAAGAGTTCACTGTCTGTTTCCTACTTTAAAAACATTGTCTATCCACATTTTAAACATCCTATTTTACTCATTATTAAAGGCTATGCTAGCACTATGAAACTGTCATGTCCCTGAGGGCACCAACAGTCCTAAATGTTTTTGTCCAGACCCGCACTCTGCCCAGCGCTCAGGACTCCACATCAACCCCCAAGGACCACTGGGTCCTGCCCTAAAAATGCCACACGTCCCCACAGCCCTGTTAATCTCTGCCGGCCAGGCTGTTCCCAGCCTGGCTCGCAGGTTAACGGGGTCCGATGCCCGCGTGAACCAGCGACTGAATTGATGGTGACTGAGGTTAGGTGTGCCTCAGTTTACCAGTGCAGCCCAACACCTCCTCACAGCATGTAGGCATGCTGTAGCCAGCAGCGGAAGGTACGGAGAAAAGAGTGGAAACTCTGTCAGCTGCATTCCAANGATATATAATATTCAATATTTTCATGTCTAACCCATTCATGGAGCCCTTACCGTCTCTCTTACATGCCCAGCATCCAGCAGGTCCCAGAAGACAAATGCTACTTTCTCCATATGATGAAAAAATATCCTTCCTGGTTGAGGTAAAAAACATGAAAAAATATGATTACTCTGTGACAACAGGTTATGTCAAATTTGTTAATAAGCAGAACTTCAAAACTATATAGAACTTGGTTTTATTATTTTTACCTGAAAGAAAAAAATTGGTCCCCAGTACCTTATTCTTTTAAAGCTGTTTAGTAAAAGACTATCTTGCACTAAAATAAAATTTGGTTCAAGTTAAAGTTACATAAAAAATTTTAATGTACACATGTTTTTTATACTTGGACATTACCATAAAATCTGCTGCTGCATAAGCATAAAATGTATCTCTTATTGTGTTATACCAAATTCACTAAAGAATTTATTTTTAAAATACACAAAAAACAGTGCTTACTCAACATATTATATTACATTATAATAATAACTATATAATAAAGATGAAAATTTCAAATTTAGATATAAATATATGTTCACAACTCACTTATATTCCCAAGCTGCAAGAATAATAAAGGCTTTTTCTCATAATGCAGTTGAACTGAATTTGATGATGTGTTTTAGAAGCCAAGCTTTAGATAAAAATAACGTATAACATTATGACAGAAATTACCATAAAAATACATTAATGACAAAATGTTGCAAAAATACTGATATAAATTTAGTATTTTTATAAATAAATGTTATGATTCTCCTTCTCTATTTTCACCCATCCGGGATAGGAAAAGTGTCATGATGTCATTTAAAAGATAGTTAGTATATTATATCATAATTATTCCTCCATTTACAGACTTTATTGAAAAGAAGTTGTGCAACATGAAATCTGACTAATATATTAATACTTTATATATATGCAGAGTATAATTTATATAATTTAAATTAAACATCTGTCTCTTTTCTTTAGGTAACACAATCTACGAATTATACAATTCTTTTACTTTTCAGAACTGATTTCAGATCACAGTCTGTAATGAAGGTGATATAAATGGAGAAAAAGAACATTACCTATGCATATCTTACATGACACAATAGTACCGAAACAAATGAAGAACTCAGTGGAGGAAAGACCAGCCTTTGAGAAAGCCATAAAAGTACTAGTATAAGTATGATTGAAAATAAAGAAATAGCGAATATTTTAAAAGAACGTACTGACAGAGATATAAATAGGGTAGAAACAGTAGTTTTAAAAATCAGTATAAAAGATAAGACATTCCTGCTTCCGATAAATAAAGTGGTTATAAAAATATTACCATATATTCATACATTTATAGCCACTAAAATAAAACACAATGAATTCTATTGTGTGTAAAAACTACAAGTGAAGACGGGAAAAAACCCAGGAAACATATTTTATCTCTTTCTGGTTTTTTGGTTTTTTTTGGAAAGCCTTCTAAACTAATGGGTTTTTTAAAAGTTTAGTATCACCTTTCCTTATTGCTTTAATTAGTAGTTATTATAAACCTATTTCTGTTAGTGCAACATATTATGATACAAATCACATGCACAAAAGTGGTGGGTTTTGAAATGTAATTTTGGATGGAAAGTCTACTTGTGATTTCATATCTATAAATTTACAGAATCAATGTATATTACAAACACATACGAGGCCTAACACAGAATTAGTTACATGTTGTTTAGTATTTTTTTTCTTCAAGTAGCATGTATTTTTTTTTTCTTCAAGGAAGCACCTTGCTCAAATATCATTCAATAAATAAAGTACATTACTACACAAACTGTGTTCCTCCAGGTGAGGAACAAAACACAGAAGATAACCTGAGAAAAAATATCCATTACCAGGAAACACAATTAGCAGCAACTTGAAGTACTGATAAAAGTAGTTTATCCCATCAGAGTATTCCTTGATGAAGGGTAATTTCGTAATAAAGGTTAAAGAAGTTATTTTGAAAAACTATTCTATATAAAATATACATTTTTCTGAATATGCATAAGTATACAGGATTTTTCCATTGCTTTAATATTGTCTGGAATATGGAAAAGGGATATTAGTTTATATGAGATTTTCACTTTGTTTGGATTGACTCAGTCTATATTCTTGCATTGAAAAGAAAATGACAGACCCTTGAGGTATTGCATGTTGTTTTGGTTTGAGTACAGTTCTTATCTGCATGATTTTAAATTATTTATGTTCCTATCATATTGGTGGAATCACACTACAGCAGTATTCTCTTGTCCTGAGAATTTGCAGTTTATAACCCCTATCTTACTGAGTAAATTATCCATGCCTGGCCTTGAGAATTCCTCTATTATATGTCACAGTAAACATTTAAAATTTTTTTTTTGCTCTTTAAGAATACGTTACATTTATAAAACTTTCTTTACATGCACTCAAGAAACACACTTATTCCTTGTCCTGGTTTTGGCCAGAGCAGGATTAATTTTTGCCGTGGCCAGGAGAGGGCATGGCCGGGATCCAGAGATTGTTCTATACTACCTCATGTCATTGCCAGGGGCAGGGGGGAGGAAATCTTTTCCAGGTTGAGGTAGCATGGGATGGTCAGGTAATGGTGAACATTTGCATATGAATCACTCACTTCTCTTATACATTTTTGTTATTAATATTGTTGCTGCTAGTGTTCATTTGGTTATTGAATTGCTGTTTCCCAGAAATTGTTATCTCAACCTGTGATCATTACCTTTTGTATCTCCAATTCCCCTTTCCATTCCTCTGCAGAGGGAGGGGCAGAGGGAGAGGGGGAGTGAGCAAACAGCATGTGTTTTGGAGTGGTTTCAGTGGGAGTATTAAATTGAAGAATACCATTTCTAACCATGAGAATCCTAAACAGAACAAAAAATGGTACCTGTTTTACAGCATTAGTGGCTTTTATAGTCTCTCAGCTATACATTTTAGACATAGAATGAAGAGGAAAAACTGACAAGAGTAGTAAAAGAGTAACTTTGCTTGTGATTACCCATGTTGGTTATTCAAATAATGGGGACAGGTAAAATGAGAAACACAGAAAACTGGCTTTGAGGATGTGAGTTCTCTGAGATGCAACCAAAACCTCCTGTCTGGAGGTTTTGTTTAGTTCATGTGGTCTCCTTTCCCACGCTTGCCTGATGATCTCCGAAGTTTCTTGCTTTCTCTGTACTGACTTTTCAATGGAATTGTCATTTCAATTGATGAATTCATGAAAGATGAAGTAAAGATGTGCTCCCTGGTTACGTGAGATGACTCCTGCTAAGGAACCAATTTCCTTTTTAAAGAGTCAAGATCAGTGCCAGTAAATAAAGAATGTCATTACAGAAAGAAAACAGAGAAAGTAGGCTTCTGAGCCAGAGGACCTTGAAGCCATATCCCAAAAGAAAGAGAGAGAAAGGATGAGTATTTTTTTTCTTTTCAGTTAGTTTTTGTCTTTCATTGCATCTTGATCACTGTATATGTATATACCTAAGTCTCCTTCTTGCAAATGATGCTAGATTTCTAACAGAAATTTATGACTATTACATAAACCACTGATGCAGTACTATATAGATGGCAGCATATATCTTCTGCATTTGCATATGTTCAATTCCTGTTTTGGTAACAAGGAAAGACAGAGTTATTAAAGCTGTAAAGCTTTGCAGAAAGAAAAAAAAAAAACAAAGAAAGGTGTTGCTTTTTGAGTCAGTGCAAGCATAAGGATTAGGATGAAATAAATGTAGAAAACATAATAAATTTTGTTTTCCCAGAATGAATTCTATGCAGATCATAGGTACAAATTGGATGTCTAAGTTTAGCTTGCATTCTGTGTGAGGGGTGTCTCCCTTTCCCCTCTAACAGTGAGCTCTCTGAAAAAAGACAGCCTATGGTATATAACCTTGCCAAAATCAGAGCCTAGCTAGTTTGAACAAGGCAAAGGATTGAAAAGTGCTAGGTTTTCAGAGACTAATGCACAGCTCTAGGTGAGCAATAGGTAGTTCGTTAGTTGGTGTTATCCCAGCCATTTTCTTATACATTTTTTTCATTTAGTAATTCATACTTAATAGCAGAGTTTAAAAAGTCTAGATCTAGTCTAGATGTTTTATAGACTTCACTGATATATTAATAAAAACCTCTTTAATTAAAAGAAAACTGTATTCTAATTTTTAAGCAATATTGTATATAATTTCTATGGATGTGATAATCTTTTCCTCCACAAGCTCTAACTGAAATTAACCCGACCCTTTTCTTTATTGCATTCAGCGATCTATACACATACTGGATGTAGTCCAATTCAAACACATTTAAAGGATTAAAATAAAAATTGGTTTGAGGATTTAAACATCAGTGAATTATGACAAAGCTTAAGGAGATCCTCTGATCATACTGGAAGCCAATACCTAAGCGCTGAGCATGCTTTGAGGTTCAAAATGAGCCTCAGCTGGCTGACTGGTTTTAAGGATTAAGTAAAACTTGGTGTAGAGATCCTGCTATAAAATACCCTGAAGGACCAAGATTAAGATTTGTGCTAACATGACACATTCTAGCTCACACTAGAATGTGTCCATATCTCTAAGCAAGTAATTTTCAGTCTTTTTGTTATAACCAAAGGTAAAAAAATAGGCACTGTTGGAATCTTTTAGAACTACCTGACTGGTCTGATTGGCACTTGAAGATCAGACTTGCTGAATCCCAGAAATGTCTGCTTTTTTCCACTAGCATTGCAAATACCACATAATCATCATTCTTAAAAGATGCCTAATCTATTTAAGAGGACTGCCAGCCTTTATACTTATAAATTGCCACAGTTTCCTACTCTTTTTACTAACAAGAACAAATATTAACTGTTAGCTTGTAAATTATGAACATGCAGAGAGGAAAATTGCTGAGATAAACTTTTACTCTTGAAAACAGGTTTCCCAGTAAGGCTGTGGACCATTTGGCCCCGGAGATTTTTAGAACTCAACCACATGAGCCAAGCTTTGACATTTACCCTGGTTTGAGCAGAAGGTCGGATTAGATGACCTTCAAAGATCACTCCAACCAAAGACTTTCTATGGTTCTAAGAATAATAATGTCAGTTCCAGTAAAAAGAACCCATGGGTGTTTGATTAATGCAGAGCAAAAAGGCTGAAATAGAAGATATTACTTTTGCTGCATAAACATTTTTTATAAAACAGAATATTTATGTATATTTCAGTTTCCTTAATGCATGAAACATTCTACTCTTAGCGAAACGAGAAATTGATAAACTCATGATTTTAAGTACAGAATGTGGCATAGAATGAGATTAGATATATGCTAATTAAGTCAGTTGTGTTCAAAGGCTTTCTACAGTGTGTTGAATGTAATTTGAAAAGGAAACTTTTGGCCTTTGTTCTTTTCTGTGAGCCCTCATGAACAGAAGAAATTATTTTCATACAGGTTTTTATTCTTTTAGTAGGGGTAGAAGAGAAAGGATTTGGTTGAAGATTGTAGGATTGGTGAAATTTCCATAATTGACAATGTAGCATTAAAATTTCTAGATATTATATATTAAAAAGTGTTTTATTCCCAATCTCTAAAAAGCATTTGCCAATTAATATTTAATGTTCTTTCATATTTCTGAAACATCAGGAATCCAATCATAATAAAAAATTCTAATTATTTTGAAAGAGACAAGGCAGAACTGTTTAACACATTTTTCGCCTCTGTCTTCAACATGGTTGAAAGACCAAAAGGGTGTCAGTGCCCTAAGCTGGAGGAACGTGACTGCAAAAATGATCAACTCTCAACCGACCCTGAAATTGCAGGGATCTGCTGCTCCAGCTGGATCCCTAAAATTCTATGAGGCCTGATGGGATTCATCCAAGAACCCTCAAAGAGCTGGCTGATGTCATCATAAAACCTCTCTCGATGATTTTTGAGCCATCTTGTGAATCTGGAGAGGTCACAGCTGACTGAAAGCTGCCAAACATCCCAATTTTCAAGAAGGGCAAGAAGGAGGACTATGGAAACTACAAGCCTGTCAATCTCACTTCAGTGCCTGGTAAAATCATGGAAAAGGTTATTCTGGGAGGTTTGGAAAACACCTGAAAAACAATGCAAGGCATTGGTCACAGCCAGCATGGATTAATGACAGGAAAGTCCTGCTTATCAAAGCTGATTTCCTTTTGTGACAGGGTAACCCAGATCAAGGGAAGCCAGTTGATGTAACCTTTTTGGATTTCAGTAAAGCTTTCAGTGCTGTCTCTCACAGGATCCTTCTGGAAAAACTGTTCAGAACACAACTCGATAAACACATCCTGTGATGGGTGAGCAACTGGCTCATGGGTCAGACACAAAGGGTTACAGTGAAGGGTGACATCAGACTGGTGACCTGTCACTAGTGGGGTTCCACAGGGCTCCATCCTTGGCCCTGTGTTCAACATCTTCATAAATTACCTTGAGGCAGGACTGGAAAGGATACAAACAAGTTCACAGACGATAAAAAACTGGGAGGAGCTGTTGACTCCCTTGAAGGCAGAGAGGCCCTGCAGGGAGACCTTGACAAATTAGAGGGCCAGGCTATCACCAACTGTATGAATTTTAATAAGGGAAAGTGCCAGATTCTGCACCTTGGATGAAGTAACCCTGGATGTACAGACTGGGGAATGAGAGGTTGGAAAGCAATGCCAGGAAAGGGACCTGGGGGTCCTGGTCAATGGCAAGTTGAACATGAGCCAGCAGTGCCCTGGCAGCCAGGAGGTCAACCCTGTCCTGGGAGGCATCAGGCACAGCATGGCCAGCTGAGCAAGGGAGGGGATTGTCCTGCTCTGCTCTGCACTGGGGCAGCCTCACCTCCAGTGCTGGGAGCAGTATTGGGTGCCACAATATAAAAAAAGATATTGAACTATTAGAGAGTGTCCAAAGAAGGGCAACAAAGATGGTGAAGGGCCTTGAGGGGAAGGCATATAGGAGTAGCTGAGGTCACTTGGTCTGTCTAGCCTGGAGAAGAGGAGACTGAGGGGAGACCTCACTGCAGTTAAAACTTCCTCATGACAGAAAGAGGAGGGGCAGACACTGATCTCTTGTCTCTAGTGACCAGCGATAGGACACGAGGGGATTGCCCAAAGTTGTGCCAGGAGAGGTTTTGCTTGGATATTAGACAAAGGTTCTTCCCCCCAGAGGATGGTTGGGCACTGGAACAGTCTCCCCAGGGAAGTAGTCACAGCATCAAGCCTGACAGAGCTCAAGAAACGTTTGGACAATGCTCTGGAGCACATGATGTGGGGGATGGTGCTGTGCAGAACCAGGAGCTGGACTTGCTGATCCTTCAGGATCCCTTCCAAGTCAGCATATTTTGAGTTTCTGTGAAAGAGATTGCAGCTATTAAATCTGTCAATATTCACTTACATTTCCAAAATATTGACACCTTGTTTCTGAATTTTTTATCAGAAAGTTACATTTTTTTAATGTTGGATGGATGATGTTATTAATATTATAACCTAGTTTAAGACAGCAGCAAACAATGATGAGAAGCCACAGCCTGATTAAATATTATAATGTCTTTAGAGATAGATATTCCTATCTCTTCTATCACTTCTTGTTATGAAATTTTAAAAAATGGAAATCTAGGACTTGATTTAGCCTGTCTAAATATAGGTATTTAGTATTATCCTGGGAAAGTTGCTGAAAGAAGGTGGAAAGTGTGGAATTTCAATTGGTAAATTTGCCACTGGAAATCCTGTGCTGGAAAGCTTCAGTGAAGCAGAAAGCAACAGAAATCATGGAAAGACTCTTTGACTATTGGCTGAAGATGAAATTTATTTGCATCCAATTTTTTTTCCCATCCCNAAATATTCCCCTTTTGATAATCAAAATCTATGTCTGAATCCAATAGGCAGGACTTGGGCACTTTTAATGAGTAACACATTGCAAATAAATTCAACACAACAGAATTTCTAAGTAGACAATCATATTCAATAAGGTAATGCTGCTCTGGGTCTTAATGAGCATACACTGGTGATTACCAAATAACGTTAGGAATTCTTGCCATATGGAAAGTTATCTCCAGTGTTTACAATGACTTCACCCAGCTGTCACTGCAAAGTGGCCAGCAGTAGAATTACTCTCTTTTCAATCTGTTGGGGAACTTCAAAGGCATGATACCATCAACATGGATTATTGTTTTTCAATATTACACCACATAGAGGTAAGAAACTGTTGCAGTCACTTTTAAAGTCTTATATTACTGAACCTTGAACTGTCAATTTCTATAATTAATCATTAATTTCAAAAGAAAAAGGAGAAAGAGGATACAGAAGACATACTATTGACTGTATACTACTGTATACATGAAGATGATCTGATCTCTCAGTGGCAGCACATTTTGTCCTTATGTAGCACTTTTTGTGAATAGGTCCAAGAAGAGAGCTCTTTTGTCCTGAGAGAATTAATGAAATGCATTGAATCAGGGCTATTTTTCTGCTACAACCACAGGCACAGATTTTCAGTATGTGAAAACATCCTCCAGGACAATATATGCATTTTATCCCTGGTTTCAGAGATAGTTAAAGGTTGTGTGTCTTTGTTGGCAAAATTTGGTTTTGTGGTAAGATCACAACAGTTTCACATTTGGGTAAGAGAGGTCACAGGGAGGAAGTTAATGTGGAGTGGTAGTGCTGCAATAGTTTGGGAACAATGAGTAGAAGTGCTTTGGAGGCAAATGCAGATACAATTAGAAAGGAGCCAGTGGCAGTTTTGCAGGTGTTAAGGTATTCAGGATAGTGCACCTTAAGCAGTGTCAGGGGACTGAAAAAAATTAGGATGAGTTGATGCAGCTTCATGACTCGTGGGAACCCTTAGTTAGCAGAGTGGACTTTCTTAATCTTGCTCTCTTCTTTTACACCTTGTGTCCTTATTTGGCAACCTGTCTACGCTGTGGCTTGCTACTGTGACTTCCTGCTTACTTTGCCTGCTGCTGTGAGCTGCTTTGAGCCTTGCTCTGGAAGCCATATTTATAATAAAAGAAGGAAGGCATTGTTGTAATGGGGAAATCAAGAGAAGTCAGAAGAAAGGATGATTTGAAAAGAGAAGCTACAAGAAAAAATCAGGAAATCTGGAAAATGCAGGGACTATGGAACTGCTAAACAAATTCAGACGTTTACTTAATTGTTTTTGCTCTATCATTAGATCAGAATATGAGACAGGAGCACACTGGCATCATATTTTCTGAGAGCTATCTATTACTGGGAACACGGTGCTTGTTCTATGATGGTCTGCAGGTAGATAACAGAGCCCTGGCCTGAGGCTGGGCTGTCTGAACTGCCATGAGTGTCTGGGCAGGACATGCAAAATTGCTGGGCATGACAAATAATAGAGCAAGTACATAACAAAATTATAGATAGTGCTATGAAGAATGAAGAGATTTCACAGATAGTTAAAGGAAATTATGTGAAAGTCAGCCAAACTTCACAAATATTTGGAGAAGAGGTTTAAGGCTCTTTTGGAGAACAGTGTCTTGCAGAGGCAGTGGTGCCTAAGTTACCATATCAGCAAAAAATGCATGAGGAGATCATTGTATCGCAGTATGTAGCCATAACAAACTCTTTCCTCACAAGCAGGGTGAAAAATTGTCTTGTGATCAATATGCAACTTCTATTGGTTCTTTTACTGTACATGGAGAGACAAAGGAAAGTTTAAAGACTGTTAGGGTGAAGTTCAAAAAAATGATATAAAAGACGGCTACCTTCTTCCCCAGGCAGTAATGTTTCAAAACAACAGTTTGTTCATTTGCTAATTCTCTCTTTCTCTCTTTCCTTCTCTCTTTCTTTCTCTGTTTCTCTCTCTTTCTTTATTTTCCTCTTTCTTTTTGTATTGTTTTCTTTTTTTTCCAAGTTGAAGGAAAGGGTCCTTTTTTACCAGGGTGTGTTTATTTTTCTTAAAAAGTATAAATAAATAACTTATCAGTAGTTATTTCACAGACCTGAAAATGTTTCAAATCTCTTAGTACAACACAAACTACATAAACCAGGATGTTTGTAACATAACAGGAATTACATGTTATAGTAAAATAATAAATTAACAGACTCCCTACAATCAGTAAGTATTCTAACATGGTAGTAACCCTGAAAATTGTATTTCTACAGAAGATTGAAAAGAAAGCAATTGTGGTATAATCAACTTTTCCTTATTTTCAGAGAAAAATAATAATAATAAAAAAAAGATTATTTTGATTGAAAAATAGTAGTTGGAGTTTTATTCAGGGAAAGGAGAAAGTAGAAATCCTTGACTGGAAGATATGAGAAGTATAATACTTTTTCTTCTCTTCTATATTCTGTTTTGTCCCTGCTCTCCAAAAGAAGCAAATGAGATAAGGAAAGCGAAAATGAAAGAGAAAAAAATAATACTGTCTTTACTATTGATGCATGAAAATAATGGAGGACATATTCAGACAAAAAAAATTCCAAATTTCAGTGATGTATTTATGGAAATTCTTTCATCTTAATGAACTCTGAGTTGATAAAATTTTCACTACCACTGGTAATGCATCTAGAAATTGCAACTAGGGTAAAAAAACTTTCTTATTATTCCTGAAATGTCTTTTTCTTCACCAATCCTCTCTTGTAAAGCCAAATCATTCTCTGTGATCATCATTTTGAATACATGAGAAATTAATTTCCATCACAGGTTATAAAATGTCTACTTCCTTTTTCAGGCTGATCTTCAAAATGGAGTTATTAGCTGGAAAGGTATCAATAATTTCAGGTCACTGTCCTTTGAAAATTTTTCTCAGGTGACTGATGATCAATAGGTCAGAGAGAACCTGTTCTATCATAGATGTAAAAGGTTAATGTTATCCTTAAAACCTCAATTCAGTTAATTTAGGACAAACATTATTTTCTAAAGGTTAGGGAAAAATGCATCTTTTACACAAGAACTTTTACTTTGTCACAGAATACCGTGGACCTAAACAATAAAGTTTCGACTGGTTAAAATATTTTTGTTTTGCAACAGAGAAGACAATATTTATTAAACTGCTGGTGAAGTTTTATTTCAAAATATTTCTGTGCATCATTGCTCTTCTTCACATAAACAAATCCTTTGAAGGATTTTGTCAATTGTGAATTGAAAGATAAGTCAGGTTCCCTAAGCTCTATCCTAATAAAATGACAAAAAACCTTGATTGTTGTTCTCGCTACCATCGCATTCTTGCTATGCCTACATTTAATAAGTATAGACATAATGTAAGATACCACTCTCTTTATTTCTCTTCTGCAATGAAATTCTGGAAGCTAAGAATGCTCTGAAAAATCTAGTCCTGACCTACTTCCCTGTAGCATCAAATATTGATCTTTCCTCTAGTTTTAGTATAAGCTTGAAGAGCTTTGGATCAGGCTTTTCTTTGTGGTCTTTTCTAATCAACTAATCTTAAATCTCTTCTTCCTCCTCATAGCTGTAAGTGAAACTGAATATGAAATTAACAAATGGACTGTGTCACCATGATAGATGATATCTATTGTGTTTGCATTGTGTGTTTGCAGATTTGTGGATTTTGATGATGGTATTACTGCACCCTGAACTGCACAGAACTGCTGCCTTGTTCTTGTATCACCTCAGGCATCACCTGAGTAGATTCAAACCTATTATAATCCTGCTATCATACAAGAGAAGAAAATAAAATAAAATTACATTGTTAGATTACTTGCAAAGAGGACACTTGGGAATATTTTATATTAATGTATTTCTATAGGAGAAGAAGAATGCATTAAAGAACTTCCCTTGGAGGAAGAATCTTTTAAAATTCAGCTGCTTTCATTATTACATAAGAGAGGGTCTGTTTACCTCTGCAGAATAAACAGCAGTTCTATTTCCATGGCAAATTGTGTCATTATAAGAAAAAAACCCTGGTTCTTAGTGTTTTGAGTGCTATAGAGGTGATTTTTAGGGCTAGTTTAGGGCTAGCCTCCCCAGGAGCATTTTGACATGTTCAAGCTAACACTTTGCATAGATTGATTCTGTGTCCCACCGAATATTTTTGTGACTCCTGTGAATAATGTGTTCATTGTAAAATGAATAATCTTGTTAAAGGTTAAGATTTCATTATTGTTGAATGCACATAGAATGTTATTTTAAGATAATCTTGTTTTGAGATTTTATATGCATATATATATATATGCATATATGTATTTTTTTAAAATGCATTAATGAGCTGTACAAACAACATAGATATTTTTAAGAGAAGGACTAACAATTTTCTCTAAAGCTCACACAATTTCATTCATTTGCCAAGGTTTGAATTTGGATTTGTAGTAATAAATAATGTTCTACCTCACCTTTGTGAAAAACACCTACTCAGACCCATCCACTTCAGTTACCTTTCACACATTTTGAAGTAGGTACACTAAGCTCTTTCCTTGCCATTTAATCTCACTTCTCTTATGGCCAGCTACTCACAGAGATCCGAAGTTTAGGCTGAATGTCCTTTCTCAAGGACATCTGATGCTTGCTTTGTTCACAGAGACAGTTCAGTGATGAAAAATGCAAACTGCCAAGGTGTGGAGGTCAAAAGAAATATACTGCAAACTTGAGAGCATGTTTAGAGATAATGTTAAAACTAGTTTAAGCCTAATTACATGAAATAAAAGATCAGGTTATATTTCTACTTATTTTTACATATTCACATTCATCTGTGTCAGAAAATACACTTGTAAATTCTCTAACTCTCACTACAGTGTGCAGTATGTTTCAAGACAAAGTCAAATATTGTTTTACGAGAATATATATAAATGCACACAAATATATGCACAAGCACATTGGTAGCCCTAGAAACTAATACCACATTTTAAACAGAAACAAAGGACAAACGCATTATAAAATGCTAACAGCCCACAAATGGAAGTATTCATCAAAATATTAAAGTCTGAAGTCTAGGAGAGTTCTCAATTCACTCTTACAGAATGACAAATAAGATTTTCGTATGTGGAGCAGATTGCAATGATCAGCAAAACTGAGTTTGAAGGAGACCATCTGTGGCATTTTAGCCAAGTAAGATTGTATTGCCATAGCTAATAACAGGGTACTAACAAAATCTGCAAGGCCTCAGGAGTGAAACTTGTCAGGCATGGTTTGCCTGAACTTTCCTTGATGTTTCTGGAGCTTTGATCTCATTTGGTTTATCTTCAACAGATTTTTCTTTTTAAAAATTGGGTAGCTATGACTACGATTTATTTTATTTTTCCTTATATTTGTATAGAAAAAGTGTAGTAGTAACAATAAGTAGTTATTCTGTGCCAATGAAATATTTATGAATATTTTAATGATACAGTGTAGAGGCTTAGCTTGACAGTAGAGAATTTAAAAAATGTAGAAACAAGATACAGCATAGAAAAGTACAATAGGGGATGATAAGGAACACAGGCTGACACTGGAAGTGTTTGGTTAAAGAAATGCAGATCTAGAAGATTGGCAAAACAAGTTTGAAAGCAAGAAAGACAATAAAGAATAAGTGTTTAACATTAAATGCACCAAATATACAGTAAATTCAAGCAGACAGTGATTTTAAAAATTGGTGAACACAGAGTATGCTGTGGAACTTTGTTTGAAAACAGACTCTAGTAAAAACAAAAGAGAAATGAGGAAAAGAAGAAAAAAAACAGACAGAAAAAGAAATATATCACCATTTCACTCTTTGCAGTGCAAGTGCAGGACCTAGAGCACGGATGACCTGCTTCAACCATTATCCATACCCAGTCCTGGCTCCCCTGCACTCTTGCTTGCTTGAGGAACATGGGTGCTGTCAATCTCAGAGTACAAAGGGGTATTGAAAAAGGGGACCATTACATATAATAATTTTAACTACATTCTTCTTATTCTTCTTCTTCTTATTATTGCCACAATTATTATGGTTGTGGGGTTTTTTCTATAATAGAATCATAGTCCAGATTGAAATCTGAACTAACAAAATTTCTTTGATTAAATTGTTTAGATTTACATGATGCTAAAAAGTCAGATATTTGGGGTTACATATAACGTATATTTTCTTTTTGCTCATAGCAATACTTTCTGCATAATAGAACTGGAATTCCAGTGGCATATATTGTTATTTTGCAATTAACTTGCTGGAAGACTGCTTATTATGCAAAGTCAATAGATTATACTGGGAGCGACCTGATGGGAATTATAGCAAACTTTCAGTAGATGAACAGGCATCAGGTAATGCTTTTCACTTATGATGACATGAATCAGACATTTTTCATAGAGACAAAAATAACACTATTTTTTGGATAGGTATGTCTGCTTTAATGTTTTCAGTCAAGCACTCACTTTATGGTGTCAGCTTTATAGTTACTTATAGTTATAGTACTTTATAGTACAATAAAGGCTGATAATAATCAAAATACATAATTAAAGCCCACGTTATGTTGTCAAAATACCTTAAAAATTACGTGCCAGGCAGTGTCTTGGAGAATGCTTCCATTAAGGAAAGAGTTGTTGTACTAATTGTTTCCTTCACTGAGTGCTCCTCAAAATATTATTGAGGTGAACAGCAAGATTTCCTTTAATTTAAACAAGTTTAAGTTGGATTCCTAATGATGATTCATACTAAGCATAAACACATGATACCATTTTATATTTAGTGTGTGTCCTGGTTCTGGCCAGGACAGGGTTAATTTTTGGAGTAGCAGGGAGGGGACATGGTTAGGACACAGAGGTTATTCCATACCACCTCATGTCATTGCCAGGGGCAGGGAGAATAGTTTCTTCCTAGAAGAAGGGGTTCATTCTGGTTTAGTGAATGGGCAGAGGGAGGCATCTGGTATTGTCTATTTTCTGGGGAAGTTTCATGTGAATTGGTTCTTTTTTTGTACCTTCTGTCATTAGTATTGTTGCCATTACTGTTTCTTTCCTTATCTTATTGCTGTTTCCAGTAAATTGTTCTTATCTAAACCCTTGACCTTTGCCTTTTGTGCCTTCAATTCCCCTCTCCAGTGCACTGGGGGGAGGGGAGAGAGAAGCAGTGCATGGTTTTAGTGGAAGTACTAAATGGAGAATACTATTCCTAAACCACAACACTGGGGTACCCAGGAAGACCAGCAACTGCCCCCTCTGGAATGCTAAAGACTATCTATAGGCCCTCTGCTGTATCTGTCAGTTGCATGTAGATGCCTCCATAACTTCAACAGCAAAAGATGCCAATGTTTATGTTACTACACCATTCCTAAGTGTCTGACTTCCAGAGTGCCATATAGAGACAAGTAAGTGTTCCATTTCCATTTCCCAAAGTTGCTTACATTTTGTTATATTTTAAATTAAATGTTATAGCACTACTTGGATGAGAAGTATGGATGTGAGTTGCAAAGTAATCACACAATTATTTAAAGTGGTACTTCCTATTAAAATAATTGTATCTCTTTGTTGGTCAAACCCTTAGCACTGGATCAATATATTGGATCAAACACCAAATACTCAGCAACTTATGTTCTTGTACTTTAGGCCAGTCAATTCAATTAAAATGCTACCACTATGTATGATTAAAAACCCTCTGCAGACACTGAATGTGCTTACTGCCTGGAGCTGACATTCTTTAATATGGTATAGGTATTCTTTTGTCTTCTTATTCCATTTATTGATGTGATACATATTTTAGCTGTTGAGTACCTTAAAACTTACATACTCACTTAAAAGAGGTGATTTTGTGTTCTCCACTGGAGGGGACCTCTCCACAGACAGAATCTCCACAGTGTTGTCTGAAAATCCATCTGGGGGCTGTTTGATTCTGCATGAAAGTGGGATGTCCTCCATCTGAAAGGATGGTGACAATTACTTGCTACCTGTATTCTTTCTCCATCTTGGTTAAACAGCTATTTTATTATGCCATGTGTTGTCCGGCCTTTTCATACCCAGAGCCAAAAAGAAACCTACATCTCTCTCTTCCCTCACCCCAGTAAAGGACATCTTGTTTATTGAATTTTAAGTTATTTGTGTTTACTTACCAAAAGAGAAGACATTGGAAAAGTGACCTTATCACATACCAAGACCTCTCTGATTAATTTTTAAATTTTCTGTTATCTGTATGCATGTATACAATACAACCAGATGACATCCATTATATTGTCACCATATGCCTTCTCAAGTACAGAAAGTAAGACAGAATTGTAATAAACAACATTTTACATTCTTTTAGTTCAGAAACTTGACCAGTCATTTTTGAACTTTAATAGGACCTTTTTCTGGTATAGTACAAGAAAGATAACACTACGTGCATCAAATGAGTGGATTATGACTCTTCAAAAGTTAAAGTTCATCTCTGCAATTAAATCAACTCTGACAAAACCAGCAGCTTTGGAAAAAGGTCATGCATGAGTGCTGAGAGGCTGCAATCCAAAGCATCTGAGATAAACAGCAAATGAACTGACTAAGGGCTTGTAAATCTAGTCCTTCCTGTATATTTGCTGACAAAGACACAGTGTTATGGCAAGGAAATTTTTAAATAAATTTAGAAAAGAAGCTGAATTACATGGGGTGTTATTTGCATTGCAGACACTTAGTGGAAATCTTGTTTGTCTATGACAAAAGTGCTATCATATTATTCTTTCTACTTTTGAAAAAGTGTTTCCAAATGTTAATGAAGCTAGAAATGGATCTTAATGCATTCAGGGAAACAAAGAACAGGTTTTATGGAAGACAGCACCTTAAATGAGAAAAGATGAAATGTAAGATTACATTTTAAATAAATGTGCAAGGCAAAAATGGGGGCACAACTTGGGTGTTTAAAAACCTGGTATATTAAATCAAACTACAATAATGTGGTCCTCAACAATACGGGCTCAAAAATTAAAAGATTTTTAAAAATTGAATTAATTTTCATTTTATAATTATAGTTTTCATTACTCATTGAAGCATTTGCAGCAGAATTCAGAGGAAAACAAAGGAACATATTTCTCAACTTTCAAAAATGCAGAATCCTTCAAAAGATTTATGTGGTCAGGTAAATCGGTAACAATGGGCACAAGAACTAATAGGAGAGAGTTCTGGGGAAACTAGCATGCAAAACTGCTAAAGAACATACAGCTTCATTTCCTCCAGTGTTTTGCAGGAGACAGATAAACCATTATGCCGGAATATATCTAGAATATAAATAATACAAAAAGAAATTTTGCATACTGATGATATATAGTGTGTGGATATGTTAAACAAACATACAAAAGAATCTAGCATCCTGTAAAAAGACAATATTAAAAAAAACATATTAAATTTTAGAACAAATCTGCACCAAGATATAGTTAAAAAGGAAATCAGGAGCACCTGAGGTAAATATTGTTTGGTTTTTCCCTTGCCACATTTATACCACCTAAATATTTCCTGAAAAGTTAAACTTGTTCATTGTGTGGAGTGGTATGAATTTTTGCCACTGTGGCCAACAGAGAAAAGATGTTTTGTGATATGACTTCAGCAGCTCTGCTGGAATACATTAACGGACTGACATTTCATTACCTGTTAGCTGACTCAGCATTTCAGTTTTTATAGCACTTTTTCATTACCATTTATTTTGTCTTTGAATAATGTGTCTCAATGAAACATGCTCAAACTGTCAATATTTTATAGAGATTTATTTTGCCCTCAAAGTACAGCACTCTGTGATGAACTTGTTCTTCTCACACTTCCTGTAGTTTGTAGCTAAAAATATACTAAGGCTTAAAATTACTATCAGATTTTGTTAATGTTATCTAATATTATTCAATCTTCCCTCAGCCAGTTATATGGTTCAAAAGAAGATGGGTGACCAGTCTAGCTCTGATCAGAATCTGTTTTAAAATAATTCAAGAAAAAAAAATCTCAATGATAAAAATAAGAGGAGCAATAGACAAAGAGGAGAAATATGTATCCCTTTTCTCTCTCTCTCTCTCCTCCCCAACACCCCTCCAAGCGTAGTAATGATCTGGACTTGTTAAGAATAAATGGGGACTATGGATGTGTTGTGCAACTTATTGTATTTTCACTCCTTTCTTTTCATCATTTTTCTCGATTTCTTAATAAGGGATAGATAGCCTTAGATGAAACCTTAAGCAGCTATTATCTTCCTTTGGCTGGAACATCTGAATGGCCAGTATCAATCATACCAAATAAACAAACTTGTGACAGCTCTTGGGGAAAGTAATGCAGAGGTTATTCTTTTTGTTATTTTCCATTTGATTTGGTATTTTCAGTAGTTAATTTTTCTACTTAAAAAATGAAATTAAAAACTCCAATAAAATTTTCCATATAAAACCAATAAAACTAAAAAAAACTCATTATCCAATAAATATCAAAGTAACCCCAACTGTATAATTTTTACTGTAGTTTTACAATTATATCCTGAGAAAAGGTGTATTTCTTAGAACTTTTGAATCTTTCCAGAATGAGTTATTTTCATTTAAAGCATAAGCTTGAAAATAATAGCTATTTTTGTCATGTACCTTGAAATTAGAAACAGATTGCTTCTAGATTCCTCTTTTCAACCATTCCAACAGAATCAAGGTTTTCCTGTGAAACAAAGAAGGAACAGCATATCACAGAATCATAGAATGGCTTGGATTGGAAGAGACCTTAAAGATCATCTTGTTCCAATGCCCCACCCCTGGGAAGCGACACTAGATCAGGTACCTTGGAGCCCCATCCAACCTCTCCTAAATCTATGTTCAACCTGCCCAGCATGGGACAGCAGGTCCTTCCACAAGACAGATATGGAATGCTGGATAGGCTAAGCAGAGGTGTGTAAAAAAGGTAAGAATGTGACAATGTATTTATGTATGTGTAGCACATTCTGTGAGTTATGATGCATTACAGTATGTTTTAAAGTAGTTGTCACAATGTGGAGTAAGAAGCATTACTGCTATCTCTTTTTGAAGTAAGGGCATCTGAGACTTAAAAACTCTTAATGCCTCAATAGTTTGGCAATCATTCACTGCCTATTTTTACAAACACTGTGCCGAACACTTTGCTTTTCTAGCTAATAAGAGATTACAATGATTCTCTTATTAATTCCTCCTGAAAAAAAGAAACCCTTAATATCATTCATTTGGAGGTTCTGTGTTCTGTGTCTTATTTCCAATTTACCTCTATTGAATTTAAATTTCAATATGTTAGCATAACATCAAATCAAGTCAAAATGCATCTTATTTTTTTTCCATCTCAGATCCATTGCTTTTATATCATCAATGATTCAGAAAAAAAAGGTTAAAATAGGCCTCAGCAGGTATCATAATTTTGCTTCATTACCTGATAAATACAATTTTAAGAGCCATTAACAAAATATTTTCTTTTAGAAAATAGAAAAATAAACATTTTTATTATTTTAATATCTGAAGAAATACTGAGAACAATGGATTAATTTGGAATACTTGGAAAATTAAACGTAATGTTACTATTTTTTGAAGATAAAACCAGTTTCATTCCAAGTGTTGCTCATTTTATGTATAATCTTTTAAAATGAACAATTGGTTGGTATTTAACTTCATGCTAGTGCATAAAAAGTAGAAGTTTTCAAAAATGTTCATTGAATGCTTAAAAGAGATTTTGAATCATTACTTTATTAAATTCAGAAGGCAGCCATTCCAAAGATAAGACTTCTCAGAACTTGTTTGTACAGACCTGATTCTCCTATATATCTATGCATTTAGTTAGATAATCAGATGTTTGGTTTAGCTTTTCTTAAGAGTCCTTAATGGTGCTACAAGATGAAGGAGCAAATATGGGCAGATGTAATTAGTCCCAAATGCATGTTTTTGTCCAAGCTGGGTCATCATTTCAGGACAA
This sequence comes from Dicrurus megarhynchus, assembly GCA_013399195.1. Classification (NCBI taxonomy): domain Eukaryota; kingdom Metazoa; phylum Chordata; class Aves; order Passeriformes; family Dicruridae; genus Dicrurus; species Dicrurus megarhynchus. The sequence continues at coordinate 322,220 of VXAD01003126.1, forward strand.
TGCACAGACAATATAAAGCATCTAAATTTTCAGTTAGTTAGAATTATGGCTAGTCAGAAAGACAACTTTAACTTGAATGCATGCAGGATAGTAGTGGATAGATAGAATATCCTTTACCTGATGGAACTCCACCGCTTAGGTATTTTGCACTAGGAATTGCATTTCTTCAGCATTCCAGTCCACTAACTAGGGTAGTTTATCAGACTGGAAAAAGCCAAAATTAAGGCTCCAATACAAAACATTGACATCTGTTTACAGTTTCCCTTTGCTAATAAATAAAAGGCAAAGTGCTTAGCTATAAAATTGAAAGGTGTAATTATATGAACCTTGTCTCACAGCCGTGTTGGAAGCTGTGCTCTGTCAGGCAGGACACATTGTTTGCCAAACCATATGGAAGAGGAAATCACAGGGCAGGCAGCTATAACTGGTAACCACTTTTTGCACTTTAAACTGTTCATTTGACAAACACATATGCCTTAAATATTCATCACTGATGCTTCTAGTTGGAAAACACTTGCAAACATTCAAACAGTTTGTACCTAATTTGCCACGTAACAGGCTGCAGGAACAAAAGAGTCCTTGTATAGAAGTGTATTCAAAGCAACAATTTTATAATAACATAATTTTCTGAAATTATATGGACACATCGGTGATTATTGCCATTTGTATTAGACTGAGGACAGAGTCTTCAAGAAAGTTTTTACCACTGATGAAGTGAGTTTGAAATAAGTTTGTCTAAGGACAAACAGTGCAAATGTGGATCTGCTTAGAGGAGAGTGGGCAAATAGGGTTGTCAGAAAGTATTTGTAAGGAAAGTTTTTCTAGCATAAACAGTTGAAAGCCATTTTATGTGCCAGAAAGGGAAGAAAAACCTGCTGTATAAAGAACTAAATTAAGGTTTCTTGGTAAAGTAGTTCTAAACTTGCCTACAGATGCACAATCATTTTCACTGTAATGTCTTTGCTGTATTGTCCCTATTTCATATTTGCTCCCTAATTATTTATTTTGACAGAGGTAAGAGCTTAAACAAGAGGAAGCAATGGTCTGTAAAGTTACAGAATGTAGTTTTATTAATTTTAAGTGATAATGAACACAATTTATCAGAAATACTTGAGTGAAATCCTCCGATTAAGGTGCCATCTGCAAGACGTTGCCTGAGCCTTATATTAAATAGTATTCACAGACAACCATTTTGTTATGGGCCTTCTCAATAACATTACCTGTGAGTCTCTGACTGTTCTTACATCTTAGCCAGAAGATACAGCAACATGATTTCATTTACTTATTACATCTAGTCTGTCCAGTGCTATCCCTTAACCTAAATTTCAGTCTACAGAATGCTATGGAGAAGTTAATGCATAAATGAAGCAGTTTTCTTGTACATTATACCATAAAGCCGAAAATAATTTCAACCCTCAAAACTATCAATAAGCCAGGTCCAAAATATTGTGAAACACAGGATTTAAACTTGTAGTTAGCAATGTCATTATTATGAAGGCTCTGTAATTGCTGTATTTTGTAATACAAGGAGTCAGGTGGGTTAGTTCTGGTTTTCTTTCTTGATTTTTGATGGAGAAAAACAAGATGTGGAATAATATTTACTACCTTTTTTTATTTTTCTCTACTTCTTCCCTCCTCACTTCTTTCATTACATAAAGGAAGTATTTCCATTCTCATTCAGGATTTATAGATCAAAAGGAGGCAAAATGAGGAAACTGATAAAAAAACAGGTGTTGAAAAACTCATTTCCTTTGAAAATCAATACAACTTAGACTCACTAGAGCTGTTCTAAAAACCTCCGTCCATATCTCTTAGGATCAAAATAATCTAGAATAAAGTATTCAAATCCTATTTAAAGCCCTTTAGCTTTATGGGCCCAAGACCCCTCTTTGCTGAATAAAAAAAACAAAGTTAAAAAAACAGTAATAAAAAAAAAGAAAAAAACAGTAAGAAAAAAAAGCAATACTTTCATTGCAGTAATGTATTCAGCAGCATCACTATGTAAGAGAAAAACAGGGCAGCATTGTTAACTATCAGTTTCATAAGAATTAAATCCAGAAATACTTCTTTTCAATAATACTCATAGATCATTTATAACATCCCCTTTCTTCTTAGCAGAGAAAATATGTGTCAAACCAGTAAACATGACGATTTTTGATATTATCAGTTGATAACATGGGGCAAATGTCTTGTGAATATAAAATCCTCTGGTCCAGAATAATAATGTAGTCATATTTCTATAGATTGGATTATCAGGTTAAATAACGAAACATCCACCCTTGGAGGATTTGACTGATAGTTCCTTTCATTCTGGAGACTCTTCTAAAAATCATCTATTACTGCATACAGTTGGGTATTGCAAAAGACATGGCTAATGAGGCTGAAATAATCGGAGGATATTTAGGTGAATTTTATTTGTCTGGGTATGTTAGTTTCTGCACTGAATCCAGTTACTAAAATCAGACCTTCACATCCTCTAATACTACCAGCATATTGTATATACTATATATAGTACCAGCTACTGTACATATACTACAATAGTACCAGCTACTATTGGCTACTATGACATCACGTTTGGCTAATGACGCTTGGGTTAATTAGACAAATTATTTGTCTTTCTTGACATACTATTTTCAAAGAAATATAAATGTTATCCTTTACATTTATCAGTAAATAAATGGCAGCCATTCAGTCACATGAGTAGTTGGCAATGATTCTATGTTGTACAACTAGAAATAGCAAATGTTTTTCCTCTCTTCATTCAGAGCATTACACAGACAGATTAGTGGTTAAATAGCACCGGTTTTCCTTTCCCTAAGTGGCCTTGGAAAGCAGAGCCTGTAATTTAGTAACAGCTGCAAGAAATTAGCTGAAAACAATCTACTACAGACATAGACAATTCATATTACAAAACAAACAAATACAAGCAATTCAACCAATCAGAAACCTCATCCTCCATGTTTATTCAAGCTGCTTATTCTGATGGTTTTGACGTTGTTCCCCTGGGTGATGAAAAGTATGAAGCCTGTGTCCATAAAAAGTATTTTATACATTTTTACAATACATATAAACCCATTTTATTATCCTTCTTTGGGGGGCGTAGGGGGGAGGCGGGGAGTAACTTAAGAAATTATTCTTGCAATTATATATAAAATTATACTGTTCTTTGGTGCCAGCACTGTATCAAATTATTTCAGATGCCTGCTTTAGGAATAAATAAAGTTTTTATTCCTTTCTGATTTTGTTAGCTTTTCAGGTTAATTTCATTTGGAGAGTTTTCTGAGGTATAACCTTATTGAGGGATGTTCTTCTTTGTTCCATTTTTTAAAAAATTCAAAGCCGATAGAGTTAATCAAAATTTTTCCCAAAGTTAAACTGTAAAAAACTGCTTTGACCAAAAGGAGCAGATTTGCAGAAATATATTTATTTGGTTCAAATTTTCTCAGATCAGCACTTTTAAATAGAAGGTTGCATCAAACAAAGAAGAAAATTTTATAGAAAAAAAATATTTATATCTTAAATTCTTCTGTTTCCAGGGTTCCTTCATTTTTTGATTTGGATTTTTTTTTCCTTTGGGATATTTTTGTAGGGCTTTTTATATTTTTTTTTGTTTGCTTTTCCAAGAAGACTTCATGTTTTAGGGGTTTAATTGGTGCTTTGAGAGGAAGAAGAACTGAAAAATTTTCATAATTAATTATTAAATTAATGCAAAGGGGAAAGAATGCTAAGAACTGTAAAGAAAATATTTTGGGTTATTTTTTACAATTATTTTTCAACTTCTGTAACTGTATCAAAGACCATGGGTTTGCCTAAATATTACCAATGTTCCATTTACAATTACTGGATCTTAAAATTGAACAATCTTTCCCTTTTAAAAATAAAACAGAAACATGGTCTTAGTGAAACTATATCAGTTTCAATTAAGTTCCTAGTAACAATTAATTCCAGTGGAAAGATGAGAGACTTCAGTCCAATGTAAAGAAATAATAATTTAAAGATACTTTGATAAATTTCTGATTTCAACACCCAACATGCACTTCACCCTATGGTTTAGTTGGATTTTAAAAATTTAGTTTGTATCTTAGAAAAATGATGAATTGAAGGAAGAGCACATAACAGCAAACATGGAACCACGTAGAAACCAAGGAGCTATGTACCTAAAAATTATTCAAATTCTATTAATTTAAAAAGTTAACACAGTATCTTCAGCGTACCCAATAAGGTAAAAAAATTATATTAGTATAATTTTTTACAAGATAATTTAGTACTGAGTAGCAGTACCTAAATCCTGGAGCATATGTCAACTCTCCTATACTTAAAAAAAAAAAAAAAAAAATAGCATCTTGCCACTCTCTTGGATTTTCCATAGAAAAGAAACACTGATGTTCTAACTTCTACGCTGGGCAGAACTGATAAAAATGGCCATTGTCTAAATTTACGTTACCAATTTCTTGCACAAAGAAAGAAGTTTCTGTCTTTCACTGCAGTAGTTTCTTGTGGTAAAAAATGTACAAACCATGTACAAAATTTGTAATTCTGTTATATACTTCTGCAGTGTTTTGGCACAGCCTGGTTTTAGGTAGCAGGGGGGCCACAGAGATGGCTCCTGTGAGGAAGCTGCTGGAAGCTTCCCACCATGTCCAGCAGAGCCTATGGCTGATGGCTCTGAAGATAGACATGCTGCTGGCCAAAACTGGGCCAATGAGAGAGGTTGGTAATGCTTCTGTGATAGCATATTTAAGAAGAAAATAAAAAAACCAAAGTCACAAGGTTTTGGGATTCTAGTCAGAGAAGAGGAGGAGGTGAGAACATNAGCAGACCCACGCCGGGGAAGTTCACGGAGAGCTGTCTCCTGTGGGAGGGACCCCACGGCCTCACAGGGGAAGGCTCCTCTCCCGGAGCAGTGGAAGGAAATCTCGGTGACGGACTGACCAAACCCCCATGCCCTGTCTCCCTGAGCTGTCCGTGGGAAGGAGGGAGGGGCTGGGGGGGGGGGCAGAAGGGGTTCTATGGGCTTATTTTACTTCTCCTTATCCTCCTCTGATTCTGTTAGTAATAAATTCACTTTGCAACTTAAGTTGAGCCTGTTTCACCCTTGAAGTGTTTCTCCCAGTCCTTATCTCACTCATGAAGCCTTCGTTAACTTGTTTTCCCTTTTCCCTCCTCTGCCCAGCAGTGGGAGGGGAGGGTGAGTGAGCGGCTCTAGTGGGGGTCCCAGGCGCTGGGCCAGTGTCAAACCACAACAACCTCATTGAAGATCTAAATATTCTGACCAGAGTGAATCTTCACGAGGGGTTTCTGTTCAGCTGCTCATGTACAAGAATCTAAAGCCATGTGTAATATGTGACATTGAGAAAAATTAAGGCAAGGCAGGGTACCCAGAAGCATCTCAGATGGGTCTAAATGACTGTGAGCAAGTGAATCAGGTACAAAAATCCCGCCTCCACAGTCATCATATATAAATGTTGTAATAGCATGACTGTTCCTTCCATAAGAATATCTTAGAGAGAGATCCCAGTTTTCTCTCAAATGTAAGCAAAGGAAATGGGTAGAAATGTTTGAATGTTATTTTTCTTTGTTTTATTGTTGCCTTTATGTGCTGCCTTGTTTTACTTCATTCTTTATTTTGGCATGGAATTTTAATTGTACTGTCATTAATTCAAAGGCATAAAAGCCTCAAGAAAAATGTACATGGCAAAATGCCCAGAATGTAAATACTCTGTTTTTGGACAGGCTTGTAAGTGTCCAGGAATGGAAGCAAAAGGGAAAAAAAAACATATTCAGTGTTGTTTCTAACATAATATCTGAGTGTTTTTCTTTGGATGTGAGGGGTGACTGAATGTTTCATATTCTGGTAAAATAATCGGATCTAATTGCAGATCCTTAGAGCAGGATTTCACAAACTCTTGTATGTCTCCCTGTGCTACACAGTGAAATAGAAAAGCTTAAGTATCTATTTTGCTTAGCATAATGATCAAATTTTGGTATTATGAACAGAAGTAATAAACCCACTTCTTCCTATGCCACCCCTGACCATCTGGTAGTTTTTATGCCTCATCCAGAGGAGCATGACCCACAGTTTTTGGAAGCATAATCATAAACACGTGTTTCTCTTTGATTAGAGTGTATTTTGGTTTTACTGATGGCAGGTTGTTTATTGACTGTACCAATGAAATCATATTTTCCAAGAGATTTTTACCACTGAGATTGGTGTTGGTTGATTGTACGACCTTCAGCTGCAGAAATCCATCTGACATATTGTTACTAAATTAAGCAGATGAAAGAAACTGTTCAAGTAAATGAAGATCAGTACAAAATCTAATGGAAGATAATTTTTTAATAATTTGGTACTTTCTTATGGTTTTTAAATAAGCTTTTAAACGTCAAAGGCACTGTTTAGTTCATTGTTTTACAAGTCAAAATCTGAAGGTCAAGCTGTTGTAATTTCATGTTTTAAGTAACACAATTCCTTTGGCCTTTATAGTATGATGGATATAAAATAATTTAATGTGCTTGAAAGCTTGATTTTTATATGTTTAATTGTTGAAGTGTTTGTAATAATGGCTTAATCTTATATTCATGGATGTTTAAAATGTACATGGATGTTTAAGATGAGATTTCTCTCCATCATTGCTGCCGGATTTATTTTTTAAAGGAAGAGTACATATAAGTTTTTAAGACACAGTCAAAACATTGATCTGTTACAATTAGATTACTTTCATTGTCTATATAATTTTAATATTTCTGAAGAATTAATGAAATGTTTGCTATAGTGTTCATCTACCTTTAGTTAATTTTCCTATTATTTAAAAACACTGAAAAGAAGTTCTATGAAGCTTACTAGGATTGCCCAATTTCCTCTTCTTTCTTCTAACTCTTTTTTTCCCACTGCATTCCAATTTTTCATAAGACATTAAAAATTGCTTTGTACACAGGAATATTCCTTTATATATATATGTAGAACTATTAGATCCCTCTTACTCTACTTTCTATTGCAGCATATACTAATACTCTGCAGTAAGAGCATTTATCACCAGTAATCCTGAACCTCTTCTCCTGTTGTTTCAATAAACAAATCTGGATCCACGAATCTGGATTGTGTAAGTCCTTATTGAATGCAATAAGACCCATTGTATTAGATTTAAAAACTGCACTATTTGTGCATCTGTTCTCATTATAACTCTAAATTGTCTATAATCAAAAATTAAACACAGCTACGACCAGCCCCTCCGATCTCTGAGGACCAGCGGGAACACAAGGGGGGTTATTTTTTGCTAAATTCCTATACCATTAATGCAACACCAACTGATTTCTGTATTTTTCCTCTTTTTTCATATTATGATAAAAAGTGAATATTAACTTTCTATTTACTTTCTTCAAACCATTCACAACTTCATGGACCTCCATCTTCTCTTCCAGGGATTGTTTCTTTTTAAACTCAGAAATAGTTTTTCCACAGTGCCACTTCATAGGTAAGACATTTCATGCTTCTGAGCATCCTTTTCATCCTTCTCAGAACTTTATCCAAACCTGCTAGACTTTTGGTTTTTTCTGAGATGGCTAATTAGCACATTTTATTCAGCATGGAGTATAACATCTATTTCTATGACAGCATTTTCTTTTCTTTTTTAATTTTCATTCTATACTCCTTCACTCTTATTTTTTGACAAGATATTTGCCTACTTAGAATTATTTTAACATGAGTTTTGAGAATGGTAATCCCTAATTCAAAGACTATCATTCTGTCTCTTCAGTTAGGGTGATAGTTACATGTGTGCTTTACACTGAATTTATGAGCACTGAATTATCTCTGATATTTTTTATCAGTGAATACAACGAATTCCTTGTGCAATATTTTGCATTCACCTCTATTTTTCACTTTGAAAAATGTTTCTCAACTGTAATATTTGGCAGGTCATTCACTCCCTTATATAAATACAGTGAATATCACAGGTCACTGCATAGACCCTTCTGGGACCCCAAGGGCTAGGTCTTTGCAATGAAGAATACAAACATCCATTTCTGTCCTTTTTTTTTTCTTTATTTTGATGTCTTCTCTGTTATCACTAAACATAAATGATCACCCATGGAAGAATTGTCCTTGGTTTTCTTGTCTTTAGGAACCTTTCTGAAGGATTATGTTTTTGCTATTTTCTTTCTTCTTTCCATTTTCAATTCTGTTTCCATTTTATATTTTTTCTCTTTCTGAGTTTTATTTTACTTTCCAGCCCAGTCCATTTTTTTTTCTGAATATTTACTCTGCCTCTTTTAACTTTTTGTATCCTTTATGCTGTTTCTTTAAAAAAATCCTCCTTTTTTATGTTTAAAGGTATATATCTCTTTTTCATTATTTTCTGTATTATCTATTTCTATTTTATTTTTCCTCATACTTTTGATAGATAATATTTTTATTTGCTTCTTTTTGAAATCCATGTGTATTCAAATCCTAGAATCATAAAATATCTCAAGATGGAAAGGACCCTAAGTTCAAACACAATACAGTGTATGCACTTTGATATATACATGTGGATTCATGAAATCTGTAAAGCCTTCTTTTCTTTTTCTATGTATTATCACCACATGCCTTCCACTTCAGATTCTGTAATTTTCATTGAAATCTCTGTCCTTACTTATGGATGTGAAATAAATTTAAAAAAAAAATCATCTTAAGACTCCTGTTGAACAAAATATGTATTTGTGCCTTAGAAATTACTATAAATTTATTCCTGATAAATGCCCTATATATTGAAATCCCCATGGGAGGTCTATATGTTGTCCTTGTAAGATCTATTTATTAAACTCTTCTTGCTGCAAACAGAAGCGAGTATGACCAGCCATCTGGAAATGCCTTTCTTTAAATGAAATTTGCATTGTGGCATTAATTTTTGAATTTAGGCACTAAGTTCTCTTTCTATAGTCTATGAATCTGAATCTTTTGTTTATAGCCCTTTACTCTATGACCTGTATCAGTTTGCCACAATTTTTCAATAGATACTCCACATATATTGATGCATATTATACAATAAAATTACACACAGAAGAGAAACTGAAAATTCAGTCTCTAATGTAGATTTGAGATGAGCTAGTTTTCCCAAAACCAGCTATATTTTGCCTGTGATGGTAACTGAAAGATAATCCCTCTGTTTTTACCTAGAACAATGTGTTTTCCATCTTATTTTCTTTTCTGTGTGGGTAGGCATCTGGCAGTTGGCCAAGATCAACGCACCATAGCAGTTATGGCTTGATTATGGAGCTTACTGAAGACAATAGGAAAAAAAATAAGGAAAAAAATCACTTTATTTGGGACCAGAGATATTATTATTTAATTTACCCAGCTAAACAGCATATTTTGCTACAGTACTTCTTCAGTACTTCCTTAAACTAGTTGAATTTTACTTTCATTTGACAATGTTACTATGGTGAAATAAAAGAATCCAGAGTTGAAAGGTCAAAAAGAACATGGAAGAACCCAGTTAAATAATATGAAGCTAAATAGTAGAATTTTACTGCAGATCTGATTTTGTGCTGTGAAACTGAATATGAAGCTTTGATTTTCTAATTTTGGACACACAACACAAAAGTGATCTTTATCCCTGTATTGGACTTTTTCCCCTTCAAAATGTCATGAATCATGTTAATAATTTTAAATTGCATTTTAAGAAATATTATAACATCTATTTCTGACATACTTCTTATGTTTACTCTTCCTACATTACAATAATTATTTTTTGTTCTTATGTGGTGTATAAGTCAGTTTTGAGCTGATTTTCTGTAACAAATTTGCTATAAAATATTCATACAAATAAATATTTTCCTACTAAATATGATTCAGACGCTTGTTTGGGGCAAAAGATATGGAGCAATCACATTCAGTCACTACTGTTAATTTGGACCCAATGAAACCTTGTGGTTCAAGAATATTCTTCACCAAGTAGGTACCAAAGTGCTCTACAAAGCAGAGAAGGATCATTCAATCCTGTTTTAATGGTATTATTTATTGTGCCCATTTATAAAGAGATTTGAGAGAGCTGGTTGTGCACACATACACACTCATTTACCTGTGTATCTCAGGTTTGCTTACACACTCATTTCCTTTGGCAGATAATTTCTTTCCAGTTTAGAATTAGTGATGGGGTTTTTTCCCCATTTTTTTTCTCATTTTTAAGACGTTATCTTTGGTAAATGGTCTATTTTGACAGTAGATTTGCATGTCTAGTCTTATCTTGCATATTATATATGTGTTAATACTTGGGAATGTAATGCAAAATTTGGATAAGCCTCTTTTTGTTTTCCTTTTTGTTTTTCTTTCTGTTCATTTATTTAGAGTTTCTATGCAACTTCTCACTATAAAATGGAATGCAATGGATGGAGCAGAAAATACATTAAAACCATAACTTATTTGCTAAATGTATTACAAAATATGATGACTATTATTTCTATGACCCTTTCACATCTCCTCTCTCATGTATTTTCTTACCTCAAATTGCATCCTTCCTTAGATCACTCAAATTCTTTAAAATAAGATTATTATATGTCTGAATATCAGATATGCCATAAGCCTGAAATAGATAATGAAGCACCTGAGAGTTAATTATATGTCCCACATAGGTGAAAAATAATAGTATTATGAGGTGACAAATAACATTCATTAGCGTCCTGTAATCCAAAACTTTGACTATCATGAAAAAAATGAGGAGCTGGTGAATTCACATCTATTGCTAATCTCAACTTCCTTACATGGCCCAACCGCTAAGTGCATTGGCTCTTTCATTGTATCTCTAAATTTCATTTTCTACTTCATATGTCAGGCTTTAAAGTCCATTATTAACTCCTTCTGTTTATGTCTAATCAAAGCAGGACAGTACTTACTGAGGCATTACTGAGAGTAAATACCCATCTCTCCATAAGTGCTCTTCTGGTAGTGCCTAACCCTCAGAATATAATTCCTCTTGGCTTCTGAATTGGAAGAATATGAATAATCAAGCAGCTGGCTCTTGTTGAAACGAAAGGTCTGCAGCAAGCTACGCTGTAATGTCACGTTGTGCTGCTGCCCTTGTGCTGTGAGGTTACCCACAGCTAGATGCATGTCTGCAACTCTGTAAGGAGAATGAGAACAAAACAACTGACCTTTTTGTTTAAAACAGAAGTAAAAAATTACTAATTTGTATTCCCCTGATTCCATTTAAGCCTCAATTTGTTAGTTGTTGCTAAATGTTATTATTGTACAGAGGGAAAGAAAGAAAGAAAACCCAACCAGCAAAACACATTAAGTAAATGCATAATTTTTGAAACTGTAAAGTACTGCTTTTTCCTGCTCACATTGCATTAAACAGTAAAATTTTTAAAATGCTGAGACCTGAATGAATAGAAGCAATCTAAATTACCAGTTCTGAAAATTAGTTTCTAGCTCTATTAATGAGAAAAAAAATTGATATTTAAAGTGATTGGTAGATTTGCAAAATTTCATTAATATAATACATTTTGTTTTGCTTCTCAATAAATAAGTTTTGCTTTTTAATAAATAAGTTTTAGCCAGTCTATGAATGAGTGGCTTTGGAGAATGTGTTTTGACTATAAACTACTAATACATGATACAAAAAGGGAGCTCAGTGTTATAGATCTGAGCTGATGATTCTACAGGAGGCACAGGGTTGAATCATGCTGCAGCACATATTCATATTCAGTACATACACATCGCAGAAAAGAATATCTAATAAAAAGCATTTAAACCATCTTTGAGAAGAAATTTTGCTGCTAAGTAGATGTAACAGACAACAGATAAAATCTAGGAATTAGAACTGAGTGTAAATCTAGGGGAAGTATATTTGAAATGCAGTTAAAATAAGCCTAAAAATTCTTTAAAGAGAGCAACCAAAACAAACAAAAACTTGATGGATCTCATTTAAAGCATAAGATGGTGAAATCAGTATCACTATTAGATTACTTACCTTATGCATCTTACAGCTAAGTTGTTGATAAAACCAGAACTGACTGGGCAACATTTTTAAATTCTGATTTTTAAAATTTTTTTTATACTGCAATCTGAATTTACTTTTATTCTCCATGAAATATTTTCAATGTCATTTAAGCAAAAACCTTGGGCAAAACAAAATCAGGTTTTTATTACATAATTACTGAAATATTTGTAAATTAATTTATAGAAAATAATTAGAAATTCCAGACCTTTTCTAACTTTTGAAAAAGCAGTAAGGTCACTCTCATCAACCTTTGGTCTTAAAAAAGGTTTGCTTTCAATTATTTTTATTTTTATGAAAACTCTGGCCATCTGTAGATAACATAATTTTTTTTGTGATAGTTCAGACAAAAACTCCCATTTACTGAAAGCAGAGTATTCATTTTATGTAAATCTTTTAAAAGAAAATATTTTTGTATAAACTGTACACATTTGAAACACCCAATCATTTCCATTGAAGTCACACATTTTTCCTCTTCTGACTTGTATTTAGCAATCTGACAAAATTTTAAAAAGAACACGTTGTTGAAGGACATTTAGAGTCGTAACGTAGGTTACTTTTATGTGCAGTATCCCCAAAGCTGCATCTTGTCTCCAGGCCATCATAGGTCAATTCAGCAACAGACAAGCTGAATTTTTAAGGGCAAATTTTAGGTTGTTGTTAACACCTATCATTGACATAACCCAACTGAAATAAACATTACATTTTCAATACTAGGAAGCATCAGCTCATATGAAATCATTAAAAAAAAAAAAAAAAAA